>BROG01000319.1:0-600000 GCA_030159075.1 Atrina japonica | reverse complement strand
CATTTGCTGAATATGAAAAAACGGAAAAACACTTTGAAGACTGACAGGTGCTTTCAAACATCGAAAGGTATTATTAACTTCAGAGTGAGACTTACTGCTAAAAATATTTGATACATAACCTACAGTGTTAATTGTTTCTGTCAGAAAGTTGCTTTTTAGCATTAGTCAAATGTTCAATTGATGTTTTATCAAACATCTTATCACATACATGTACAATGTAGTTTGGAATCAGAGGTTCCATGAGTACAAAAAAAAGATAATAAAAAAAACCCAAGATGAACATCTACAAATACTGCAACTACAAACAGGACAGCCACATGAAAACTACAAATACAGAAGCCACAAAAAATGTGGCTCTTTTACCCATCACTCCTGTGGACATACAAAACCAGACAATTGACAAGGTTATTGCAAAATGTATGGAAGATTCCAACAGGCAAAATAGAAGTATTGTTGTTTTTTCAACATTAATCTGTACTGGAAATAATAGTAATCCCAAACAATATCACTTGTGTGGTAAAATGTCACGAATTGAAATGGTTTACTGTCATGATAAACTATACCACAGATACCATGGCATGTAAAAGGCAATACAGTGTTGATAAAAGTCTTAGGATTCTGTTTAAATCTAGACAATGATCAGAGCTCTAAAGTCCAACACTTTAATCCCAGCATTTTCTATTTTAGAAACTTGCTACTACCACAGATACATGGTTTTGTCTGGTAGATTGAGAACTGCAAACATATCTCTGAGATACCTGGTCTCAGTTAGCTGCTTTACACAGAAATCTAATTGGCAACATTTTGATTTCTCCATGATCTGTTTTGACAACACCTTCAACGCCATCTATACTAAGAAGATTGCCAGTAAGTTCTCTCTCTTCTCCCAATATCACCTTGGCCTGTAACAGAGAATGTCGTTTTCTTTATAATCAGCATCTTAAGACATGATAAAATATTTAATTACCTTCAATTATGTCAAATAATGTCAATACAGCTCTTTTCTCCCCCTCACACATTGCACTGATAAAGGTAAAACACAGGTAAAAGCTAAAAAGCTGAATACTATCACTGTATAATGCTGTACATGTATATTATCTATATTCAATATTTAAGCGAGGATGTTTCATAAACATCATTCAAGGAAAGATGCAAAAAGGTCATATATGACAGGTGGTCTCTTAATTAAGGTCACCCAATGATACTCAACATTCAGATTTTGTGAAAATGAAATAAAATTACTTTTTCATGATTGTTGTAATGTTTATTTGTTAGGTAATCATAACATGTATTTTAATTGATCATTTCATTCAGATGTTTCATTTGTTCAATAGACTTAACATGGATGTATTTCAATTGATCTGCAATAGATGTATTAGCCTTGTAACTTCCTGAAATATAGGCCTACATCATGTATTTCAATTGATCAGCAATAGATGTATTAGTCTTGTAACTTCCTGAAATATAGGCCTACACGTGTGAAAAATCAGAAAATTTAACTGACAAAAAACATTTACAGAGAGTACAACATTATTCATTCATAAAGAAAGGTTGTTACGAACATTTTGAAATAAATTGGTCATTAAGATTTATATAGTAAATAAAATACTTTGGGAAGATTCCATTTAGGTCGCATAAGAGTAGTGTCACCACGAAATTTGTAATAACGACGCAATTTGTAATAAAAAAAAGTCAAAGTCCAAGATTCCTTGCAAATTTAGTGAGCAGCGTTAGAGATGGCTGTGTCAAGATGCATTATGACCAATTTAATGAAGTAGATGGATTCGAATCCACTATGATGGAATTTTTAAAATGTTATTACAAATTAGGTTGATATGTTTTTTTCAATAAAGACAGAACCGACACAATTTGTAATAAATCTTTAAAACTTTGTTTCTCTTTATAAAGTCTGTGACAAGGGTGGATCTAAGATTTCCTAATGTTTTATAACTTCAGAAGATAACGTGAAATTAATTTTATACCTTGAATATACCTTTTAGATTTTTATTGCAAATTGCGTAGATGCGATCTTTCGCAAAAGGCAAATCGACACAATTTGTAATAAATTTTTAAAATCACTTGCTAAGGGTCAGATTTTAAGCCCTAAATACTTCATTTAGGTCGCATAGGATGAGTAGTCACTGATACACTTTAGACTGTACATACTTTATCATCAGCTATAACATGGAACCTTAGATTCCTATCTCCGGGACGATTTCATTTAGGTCACATAGGACAGGTAATCGCTAAAACAATTTAGACTGTACATACTTTATCATCAGCTATAACATGGAACCTTAGATTCCTATCTCCGGGAGGACTTCATTTAGGTCACATAGCACAGGTAGTCACTAGGACAATTTAGACTCTACATACTTTATCATCAGCTATAACATGGAACCTTGTATTCCTATCTCTGTAACACCTCAATATTCACTCAAAGTGGTGATATTTTTATTGCGACCTTAATTCAAATGATCATCTCCATGGTGACAATGGCCTTTTCTGTCAAAATTGTGAAAATGCCAATGATGACACAATAGGGAATTTACAGTGAAATTGAGTGAAATTGGACACATGTCAATCTAGATGTGACAGAATCTCTTTCTAAATGCATTTCCCCCTGCATTAATTATTGTGGTCTGTAACCAATTTGGGAAATTTCATTAAATTTGGAATGTATTTTGCATTGAGAATTGGGCCAAATATTAGCGTTGTGGAGACTAAAGAAAAGGCCAATGACAAGGTAATATTCTATATAGTTAATCACAATGACTAAGTCTGGGGTCTTACAATGATGACATTTGTGTTTAGTGTTCGTATTTTGTGTATTTTATCACATGCCTATATATACATGTCTTACCTTGTCCCCCTTTTCTGGAGGAACTGGTTCCAGGTGCTCACAGGATATATTGACCACTTTGTCTTCCTCTGGTATATACAGAGAACACATGCCACCCTGAAATAATGTTATAACATTTATATATTGCACAGAATCTTCTACAGTTCCATACTCATGATACATAGAACACAAGGATAATAGGCCCAGACAATGCAAAAGGTTGGATGGACACGACACCGAGCTATAGGCCGATAACAGGTTGGACTAATAATCAAACAACTGACATTGTGTATATAAGATACAGAGTCATCTAGAATTCTAGTACTCTTAATACAAAGAACATACATGTAAACCACAGTTGAGCACAGAGCCAAAGTTGTAAATGAATTCTAACACATGCTAATTCACTTGTTATAAATAGATTGTATACTTACCGTTACACTTCGTATCACTCCTGTTTGATGTATCAAATTTGTATCGTCGTGTGTTTCCTTGATTTTAACTTCAATTTCTGTCGTGTGCCAATCAGCCATACTGTGGTCCATTGCTGTACCTGGGGTCTGTGGAGTGTAAGGTGCTCCTGGTGTCATTGGACTGTAGCCTAGTGGTGATGGTGTACTGTTAAATCCACTATTTGATGGTGATGGTTGATAACCCACAGGGCTTGGAGAACTTCCAAATCCTGGACTTGGGGCTGTATGGAGAAATATATTTATGTTGAGTAATGATAATTTATATGCTCATACTTATCTATGCTTCTAAAATTATTTCAGAAGATAATCACATAATCAAATTTATCAGAATTTCTAGTTTTACAATTTTGCACGCACACACATTCCCTTCTTTTCTTTTGTGTGACACACACATATATCTTTTGAAAAGTCGTCTGCTATAAAGTACACACACCTACACACATGCATGCACACAGACCTGCCACACACAAATTTCTAAATGTGTATTTTTACGTGGACTGCAAATTTATGGACTCCTAAATCACGAAATTGACTCCTAATTTTGTAGTAGTGGGAGTCCATGGACTCCTAATTTGAAAATCCCAGGGAAAACCCTGACACACCTACACACATGCATGCACACGTGCACACACACACACTTTTTGATTCACTATTGCTATAACAATTTTTGAACATTGCTACATTGAAATCTCTTTATACCTAACAAAGATACTACATTGGATATATAATGGCATTTGACCTTGAATAAATCATAAATCACATTTAAAAATTAAATTTTGGCATATTGTCAATATTTGACTGAGACATGATGAATTAAACATACCTTGATAACTTGCAGGTGACGGTGAAGGCTGTCCATACGGACTGTAACTTGTTCCCGGTGTTTGTGGTGTAAAAGGTCCCATTGGGCTAGGAGTGTCTGCTTGATATCCTGGGGTGGTGGGATTTGGAGTAGTAGCGTAATCTGCTGGTGATGGATTATCATCAAATTGGTAGTCAAAGTCATTTGTCCTGTAGAGGAGAATGTGATCATGTCAATAAATATGTATGTGTCCACTGATGTCAGATGGCAGAAATTTTGACAAGACATTATAAAAATGTTGATGAGACACAACAGAAATAGAAATGTTAATGAGGCATAAAAGATATTATGACTTTTAAGACATAACAGAAATGTTGACAAGAATCACGGACAAGTCAGCCCTAGGACAACTCAGCCCATTTATAGTACAACTCGGCCCTGAACATAAGACAACTTGGCCCCATGTATTAGACAAGTCGGCCTTAAAATGTTTGTTGCTTAGGCAACTTTTGACCTATGTAAAGGGCAACTTGGCCCTTATTCTGTCATAGTTGTACATGTAAGCGTTAGACGACCAGAATCCATGCATGGGGTGACTTGAAGATTGTTATTGATAATAATATTATTATTATTCAAATAATGTAGTTATACCAAAGGACCAGTTTCTGTTTGAGCATTCTTTTTCTTGCTTTACATCGTACATGTATAATAGGTTAGAAATTTATACTGCAAATTGTTTAACCATGACTGTACCTCCTCCGTTGAAAAATAAATAAAGAAGAATATATACATATCGTTTCATAAATTTCATTTCTCTTATTTTTTTTTCTTGCTTTGCTAATTGAAAAATTTTGGACAACATACAATAATAAATGATGTGATAATAAGAGTGGTGTTACCTCTGTAATACTGCTTTGTTGGCTTTTAAGAGTATAATGATGCCAATTATTTAATTGATCTTCAATAATAATCAGACAGAGACAGTTTATACAAGACTGAAATTTTGACACTAATCTACAACTGCTTCATAATCATGGAACCAAGTGACATATACGGTATACATGTAAATGTACCTCAGTATACAATAAATTTACTTCCATTATTTCTCTACTATTTGGAAGAAATAATCCATGAAATTAAAGGTCGGTAACTGTTTATGTGTATCTAAATACAATCCCCCGGGGCGAAAAAATGGTGACAAGGCAAACAATAACGATTGTTTATGTAAAATCATATGATTATTACTTAATTGTTACAAGTATGTACTTAAACACTATAGTTACATCAGCAACATATCACTGGTTACATGTAATTCAGTATCTCAGTACCTTGATTTAATTAAACATTTTGTATATTTATGAATGGGTTATGCTTATTGAAGCACACTGGATTTGATTATATTATATTATTCAGATCATCGAAGTACAGTCAAACTTGTATATAAAGACCGCTCAGGGGAAATGACAAAAACGATCTTTATAGACAGGTGGTCTTTATATAAAGGGTCACATGAGATATGAAATCCAAGGTATCGGAGATGACTTTTTATTATTTCCAACTACATATTTCTTCCATGGTTAGATATTTCATTAAGTAATTAAATGTATGTTGTATTTATTTACTAAAGGGATTTTCCTAACTCTAGGGTCTGGAAAATGGGAAAATATTCATTTTGTTTAAAAATTCCAAATTGGGAATTTTTGCATTTTGTTGGGAAAATACAAGCCATTTTTGCATTGGGAAGGATCCTGTAACCATACCAAAAATAAATCATAGAAAATCCCTGTAGCTAATACATGCATAACATGTAAATAATGACAAAAAAAAAACAACAATGAAATAATTCAATGTTTTAAATAATTTAAATTAATTTATGATGTAATTGAATTATACATGTACATCGAGGATACGGCACATTATTAAAACTGAAACAAATATCTAAAATGTGCTTAAAGTCGATGGTCTGTGTTGTTAAGTCACACGAGTCAGTAGTGTAAGAATGTACAGAAAGATGTAGATAGCTGAATTTTATTTAATTATCATTTTATTAGACGTAATCCAATGCTACGAGTGCCGGCGATTTTACTCTTTGGATTGAGATGTTGACTTGCTAATCAAGTGATGTTCGATTAGTTACAGCATTCCAGAATACAAGAAAACAAATCATCAATCATTCAGCGATGATATTTAAATGCTCCTGTTTGTAAAAACACCTTGTCACAAAGTGTGTCCTTTCTGAATTTTTTTCTTTTAAGTCTTAGTCTTTCGCCGATTAAGTAATCATCACTGGAAACTTTGGTCATTAATTGATGATCGAAAACAAAACATCTATCAGTCAGCGATGATTGTTAGTTCCTGGTTGTAAAAAACACCCTGTCATAAAGCACATCCGAGTGCCTAATTACTACACGGGACGTTAATTGACACCTCCAGGTGTGTTGTGACTGTCAAAGCATCATGTATTGCGTCATGTTGTTGATTAAGTCTTGAATTGTCCCGCGAGAATTATCTACGAATTATCTCCCTTCCAAGAGTAGTCAGTGTATAAGCAGTCACTATACGCAAGTGGGACAACCACCGGCAGACAAAATACAGCGGTCACCGGTCGCGTAAGGCAGGTGGTCCCTATATAGGGGGCAAATATATAGTAATTCTCAAGGGGCAGTCCAAATACGGTCGTTATGGACAGGAAGTCGTTACATGAGGGGGGTCGCTGAGGCAAATTTGACTGTAATGAATAACATATTTCAAAGTCTAAGGGCAAGTCATGCCATGCATAGATTCTGGTAGTCTAAATTGTAGAACTACGACATAAAATAAGTGTAATTTCATGTTCGGTCACCGAGTTGTCTAAATTTCAGGGCAGAGTTGTCTCAGGTTCAGGGCTGAGTTGTTCTATAAATCGGCCAAGTTGTCCTGGGCCGAGATGTCTTAGTTTAGAATTGTCCATACACCATTGACAAAACTCAACAGAAACAGTAGTGTTGATGGAATACTACAGAAATGTTGACAAAACTCAACAGAAATCATAGTATGGAATATTCAAAACTCAACAGAAAATCGTGTTTTTAATGAAATACTATGGAAATATTGACAAAACTCTCGATCGCAGAAATACTATGGCAATATTGACAAAACTCAACTAGTGTTGATGAAATACTATGGCAATATTGACAAAACTCAACAGAAATCGCAGTGTTGATGAAATACTATGGCAATATTGACAAAACTCGACAGAAATCGTAGTTTTGATGAAATACTACAGAAATGTTGACAAGGCTCAACAGGAATGTTAATCCATCAACCCCTGAAAAACAATGGACTCTTCGGTAAATCAATGACTTAGACCAGTCCAAATGCGTCTTCAGGGGTGAATGAGTTAAGGAGACATGACAGAAATGATGACAAGTCACACACCTTTGGGATGATAATTTTCAAATGACATGAGGCATGGCTTCAGTCTAAAGGTATAACTTTGTGGCATTTGACCTACAGCTGATGAAAATTATCATGTATGTGAAAAATTCATGGCAGGACAAGATGTGTTTGTGAAACACAAATGCACCCATCCCAATTGTATCACAATCCAAACTTTAAATATTGCAATGTCTCATATTTTGACCCCATCCCCTTGGGCATGTGATGTCAGTGAAGTGTGAGCAACCCTTAAATGAACTTACAGTCTAAGTTTGGTTACTGTATCACAATCCAAACTTGAAATATTGCACTTTATATGTAAGCAGGACTGAAGTACGGACAGACAGACAAACAGATGATTCAAACACTAGATGCCCCCAGAGGGCCTTTCAGGCTGGGGGCATAAAAATCCATTGAACTTATTAAATTCAAACACAGCTTACCTTGTGGGTGTATTAGGATTTGTAGGATCCCAAGCACTTGCTCCTGGTGTACGACTTCCTGGTTCATGTAATGGTGTTTGGCTTCCATAGTTTGGAGTACGACTGCCATCATGCAGTGGTGTCTGTGAGCCATACATTGGTGTGCGTGAGCCATACATCGGCGTTTGTGAGCCATGCATGGGAGTTCGCCCACCATGTGTTGAAGCAGATCCTGCAGCACGCCCACCACTAAAAATGTAAAAATATATATATATATATATATGTTGTCATGGATACATTTCTTAGAAATGTAAATTTTGTAATAACAAGAGACACGTACATCTAAATCATTGTGGGATAAATTCATTAAAAAACAATCGGGATATATGTTTATGTCTATATTATGTAGTTACGAAACCATTTTGATACACACAAGCACTTCTGTAAGGCAATATTGGGAAAGTTGCATGATCCAAGATCATGGAATGAGCATTATAAACTGTGCTAAACTAATAGAGGAACATTAATCTATGGAAATAACACTTAATTGGAACATAAGGATGACTAAATTAACTCAATTCTCAAGTTGATCTTGATTGTATCATTTTGACTATATTGTAGTTTGTAAAACTTTTGGACATGACTTACTAAAACACAATATTTCCTAAGTTAAGATAAAACATTGTAGCTGTAGCATGTTGTGGGATTTTATCTTAAAATCATAAAAAAAATAATTGAGCTCTAGATGGCATAAATTTGATAAGTTTTGGCCTAGATGGCTATACTATATACAATTCCAAAATTCTGTAAAATATGTATTATTCTGTGGTAGTCAGATTAATAAAGACACCCAATTTTCATTTCTATTTTTTCCTCTCTAACAATGTATATGTGTAAATCTATCAACTAGTAAACATAGCTTGCTGGTGACAGCACTACATCTAAGATAGAGAAATTTTGATAAATAAGTAGGTCAAATGGCATTACATAGGTCACCAGGTCAAATATCATGGTACCATTTGAAAAGGCTGATCATAGCACTTGTACATATGTACTATCAGAGCTGTAATACTTATATTTCAAATAATAAGTGCCCAGATTAAGATTTTTGTTCACAGACAGACCTGGGAGTATGATATTAGCTCTCTGGCCATTCTGTCCCTGTGAGCTTATATCTATCAGGATTATTGTGATATTTTTACAAAAATAATTAATGTTTTGGTGTAGTAGAATATACAAGAATTGTCCACATACATCAATGTACTCAAGCGACCTTTGTCAACAGATATTGTCTTACAGCTTGAATGTAGTTCTACTCTTGCCGTAGATTCTGTGGAGTCCTTTACGATACCAATGTATCCTGAAAAAAATAAAATAATCATATGTAATGTAGATTCTGTTGAGTCCTTTACGATACCAATGTATCCTGAAAATAAAATAATCATAAGTAATGTAGCTCATTATCATGTGAACCAGATACTTACTTATTGTAATATAAACCAGATATAAGCTCATTATCATGTAATCCAGACACTAACTCATAGTAATATAAACCAGATATTAACTCATTATCATGTAAACCAGACACTAACTCATAGTATATATTAAACATTATCATGTAAACTAGCTCATTATCAGATACTAGTCACTATCAACCAGATAATAACTCATCATCGATACTAGCTCATATAATGTAAACCAGATAATAACTCATTATAATATTGTAAACCATTATCATGTACACTAATAACTCATAGTAATATAAACTAGATATAAACCAGATATTAACTCATTTTCATGTAAACCAGACACTAACTCATCGTAATATAAACCAGATACTAGCTCATTATCATGTAAACCAGATACTAACTCATCGTAATATAAACTAGATATTAACTCATTATCATGTAAACCAGATACTAACTCATTTTCATGTAGACCAGATGCTAACTCATTATCATGTAAACCAGATACTAACTCATCGTAATATAAACCAGATACTAGCTCACTATCATGTAAACCATCGTAATTATAAGCTCAGATACTAACTCATTTTCATGTATCACGTTATAATACCACAATATAAAACAGATGTCAGACTGAAAATATTAGCTTTTATCTTTTTTGTATGCAAAAATGTGTTTTAATGTTAATGACAACTGGCACCACCAAGTATGATGGTACAGAGGTACCATATTATTGTGTACAGATCTATGGTACCACATTATTGTGTAAGCTAAGTTTCAGGATCAGAATTATGAATCCCATTTTGTGGCCAATTATTTCAGATAAGGTGGCAGAATTAGATGTCCAGCTAAGATTCTTAGATGTCAAGAATCTCAAATTAGCTTGGCAGAATTAGATGTTCAGAATCCCATGATTTGTGGCAGACAAATGTTTACCGATGATTTGTGGCAGAATTAGATGTTCAGAATCCCATGATTTGTGGACAAACATTTACTGATGAATTAACACAAGATTAAGAAAAGAAATGAAACTTTTACTTTTAAATGCCTACAAGACGGTGATCTACACAAGATAAAAACTGAGAGACTTAGATCTCAATACCTTTGAAAGGACCCTGTACAATTCTAACAGTTTGTCCTATAAGTTCCCTGTCTCTCTTACTGAGACCGCCACGTCCCCTTCCTGGGGTAGCACCACCACCGCGACCTCCACCTACTCCACCACCACCGCTGGCTGGATGAGCGGGACTAGATAATCTAGGAGACATCGGTGCAAATCCAGTCACAGCAAGAGCCGAACTATTTTGCTGTAAAAAGAAAAAAGATAAGATGTTTTGAAAAAAGTATTTAGCATGTAGCTTTTGATGATAAACTTGAAATCACTGATTCTCCTACAGATATGTACGAGAAGAGGGCTACAGATATTAGTGGAAAATGAGAGTCATATTAACTAACCTTAACTGGCCCAAAGTTACCAATTTACTCAGTACTCAAGCTCAACTAACTTTTCATGAATTTAAGGCAAAAAAAACCCACAAATTTATTCTGTAACTGTATATTGATGACACACAATTGTAAATAATGGTGAAAGTTATTGCTCATTTGAAGAAAACTTCAGAGTATAAAAAAAAAATGTGACTATTGTACTTAACGTATTTATCCATTTTTACAGGAAATTCATAAGGGTGTTGGAATTATTTATATGAGAATGATGTAAAATAATAATATGTTTCCTTTTCACAAACAACTATATAGTCAAATTAATGAAATAAAATTTGAGAGCTTGAGTATTGAGTAAATTTGGTGATTTCAGGCCCTGAATTTCATTTTCATCAAAGTATTTGAGAGAGAGAGAGAGAGAGACAGACAGACAGAGAGAGAGAGACAGACAGACAGACAGACAGACAGACAATAGGCATAAGACTAATAGAATTTGAAGTGAACTGAATTCAAGGTTAGTAAATTCTTCTTGATTTCAGCATAGTTTTAATATTCATTAATCATGTTGAAGTCTTTAATAGGCCATACCAAAAAAATATTAGTACCTTTGAACCACCAGCCAGCACCAAGTGACGTGTCCGACACACAAAGTATCCTCCGTTTTCCGTCATCATTCTAGATAGCAGAAATGCATAGCTGCGATAAAGATGTTTGATTTCTCCCTGTCGCCCCTACAAGACAAGCACAGATTAATCACCATCTTTGATAGCTACTCATCACTCAGGACATATTTGGACTTGATCATAAATTTGGAAAGAATTTGTTTATCATATTATACAATTATTGACCATGGTTGAGGGTGACATAAGGATTTTGATACAAGAGACACACATATAATTAAACATATCGTGTTTGTCAATCTTCTAATAGCCATCAATGGCACTTTTACAGCCACTGTCGTGAGCAGTATACATAGAAATAACCTTATAACCATGGATATCTCATACAAAAATGTGGGTTACTTACAGAATGTGGTCCATCTATGACCTTCACAATATCTTTGGTCTGGATGTTGTTAGTTTCCGAGTCTAAGGCTACAGCATTTCGGGTGTCCTTTTTCCTGGTTACAGCTTGTGGTTTTACATTTAAGACCTAAAAAGTAAATATAACTTATTTTACATAAACCTTAATTACCAAATCCCAACCAGGTTTGAAATAAGTTCAAGTGAAAAACAGGGTCAATTTTGAAAAACCAATACTGGACTAATCTAGGATCTATAGTATATAAGTATGTGCAATGATGTATCTGTGTATGCCATAAAAGTTTTATTGATGTATGAGTAGATGTTGGTAAATCTGACCTAAACCAATCCTTTTTACCAGACATCACTCAGGGGCAATACCAAAGCCCCCTTACTTTGTAGAGATGAGCTAATGGAAACATTCAAATACAAGGAAAGCTTCTTCTCTTCAGTAGCAAAATATGTCACGTACAATTCCACTCCACATACAAGAAACCATTATAAATGGTAAACAAATACATTTCACCAGACAGACGGACAGACTAAGACAGTCCAACTTGGTGTAATATCATGATTTCAAGGCCCAAAGTAATTTTAAATGGACAAACAAATACAAAAAACTTACTAACAACATTATAAATACTCTATACCTAGAAATTTTCCCATCTGGTTATTTTTGCCTTTTTATGAAAGACAACATATTCACCCTGTCTTAATGTGAACATACTCCATTAAGTCATCACAGCTCATTTAATTTCTACTTTACCTTGTTGTGCATGCTCAGAACTTGGAAATTTTCTTTCTCTAGTCGAACAATGCATCCAACTGTCTGTGGGCTGAAAAAAAAGACGATCGAAATACAAAACAACATCAACAATAACAACAACAAACAACATAATAATGATTTTTTGTACAAAAACGTAATTATGACATGAAGCTAAAAAGGTAGGCCTATATCAAAAGGCTACTAGCCAGGATCAAAATCATATCTCAACGAATTAATACATTTATATTTTTTAGTCTCGTTTGAATTTCAAATCTGCACAAAAAATAACTACATTTGTAAGAAACATTGACATTTAAAAAAACATTTCTATCCCATCTAAATTTAATTGGTTTTGGTTGTATTTTGGGGTTTATTGGGGGTGGGGTCGGGTATATAAAGATTACTGAAATTTAACAGACAACCTTTTGATCTGTTAAATTTAATAATGGGCATATCATCTGACACAAACTAAAAATTCCATGAAGTGCCATCTTTTAACATGATTGCAGTTTGATAATTTTTTCCCTATATGCGTAGGGAGACTTAAACATAAAAAACAACATGTATTATGTATTTGTTACTATTAACTTACAGGAAAGTATCTACAATCAGAAAGAAAAAATGCTTGGTAAAAACAGTTCACTTGATAAACATCAAAACAGAAAAATGTTAATGGAATAATGATGAGTAATACCAGATACTGAGGGATGGAAAAAGTTGTCATCAACATTTAAGTTAATACAACAACACCAAGAACTTACTCAAGCTGGACAAGATCTCCAAACTGGTACTGTCCAAGGGAGTCAACTCCTGTAGCCATATCGGCACACAACTGCAAATCTTTTGGCAATACTTTCAACTGTAAGAACAACAACAATTACAAAGCTCACCTCACACCAAAATACTTTACATGTAACATCGATCCTCCCCAATTAACCTGACCTGAACCAATCTTCACAAGCAGAGTACTGAAAATAAACTAAGTCTAAGAGTCACTTTTCCCCTAAATAAAGGATAATTCAAACTCTGAAGGCTGTGCTATAAAGAATCCATTGTTTATGATATGCAAGCTTTTAATGTATTGAGCAGTAGAAGCAGGTAAACCTGACATCAACCAATCTTCTTTATTGGATGTCAACACAAACATAATAGCATAAGACCCCTTCACCAACCTCATATAGGTGAGCTCAACAGATAACTGAAGCACAGATGAATAATCTGAGGTATCAAACTTGACAATCATGATTTTATCATATTACACTATATAAGAGTTAACCTGACATACCAGTACCTAGATTCCAGACCAGCTGATCTCCCCTCCCATCCTATGCTTGTAGGACAAAATGATGCTCTAACACTAAGCAATAGAATCACAAGGTATACAACAGTATGAGTGTAAAATTCACAACAAAATTCTGTAGGAGTGAAGAGAAAACATTCACATAGTTTATTAGACACAAAAATTTATTTTGGGCATATATCAATATAAGCAGGTTGGATCTTCATAAAGAGTGATAACTCACCTTATTTTATATCATTATCATTGCCACATTTAAAGACACCTGTCATACTTGGCTAACAAGTAAAATAGAGGATTTAAGAAGTACACAGACAAAATCAGAATAATCAAAAGCAATATTTCAAACAACTTGGATCTTATAAGCATAGAAACATAAACAATAAACAAACTATGTGACACTGAAATGGTATACAACAAGAGCTTGTCAGATGCATCATTGTATTTCAGAAATGAAATTTTGACTATGAACTAGATCAGTCACAAGGTCAAAGGTCATGGTACCATTTGAAAGGGGCCAATCATATGGATTGTACATATGTAATATTAAAGCTCTACTACTTATATTAAAAATTTTCCATGGACGATACCGGGGGTATGACATTAGCTCTCATGACATTTTGTCTTGGTGAGCTAAAAATGATCATCATTTAAGATCACTTACCTCATGCATTGTCAAATCAGAAAAGAGCACCACCATGCTGTCCTCCACCCTGACGATTAAACCGGTGTCTCCCTCATATCTTCCAGCAAGTACTTTAACGTGATCACCCATCTTAAAATGCTTTTTCAATTCAGCACAAGGGAATTCTAATGGATCCTTCAGGTCTTCATGCTTTGGCATCATGGTAATCTTATTACCGTCAACACCGATGACTTTACCTTGTAAATGGACCAACTCACCCTCGCATACCTCCACCACATCTCCTGGCACAAATGAGTGGTGTATTTCACCTGCTTGTTTTTCAGGCACCACTTTAACATGGTTAAGGTGAAATTCCAGTAAACTGACTACATATACAACATTATCAAAAACAAAATAGGATATATCTATGATATTATATATAGGATATATCTGATATAATATATAGGATATATCTATGATATTATATATAGGATATATCTATGATATTATATATAGGATATATCTATGATATTATATATAGGATATATCTATGATATTATATATAGGATATATCTATGATATTATATATAGGATATATCTATGATATTATATATAGGATATATCTTTGATATTTTATATAGGATATATCTATGATATTATATATAGGATATATCTATGATATTATATATAGGATATATCTATGATATTATATATAGGATATATCTATGATATTATATATAGGATATATCTATGATATAATATATACAGTAATGTTACAAGGATATATCTATAATATTATATATACAGTAATGTTACAAGGAGTTACCAGTAATTGTTTATTTATTTTTTAATGATACCCAGACATAATAACAACTGAGGCCAAAGTTAAATTACCAAATAATTTGATGTAAGCTTTAATGAATTTTTCCTGATGCTGTTATCTAACATTTAAAGTTAAATATCAGTTGATATATCCATAACAGTTAACTTATCACTTTCATTAATCGTAAACTGGCAAATAATTATAAAATAACAAAGTTACTTTAACTTGAATTTTTTTTTGAAAAATAAAGTATGACAATTAAAATATAATAAATATGACAAATTACTTGTTCGAAATCTTTTTGCTAGAATTTTGCTTTGTTAAGAATACAAGAGAATGTCTTATTTCTTTTCTAATATAATTTAGGAAACTACTTATCATAATGATATACATTCATGCTATTTGAGTTAGATTGCAGATAATTTCTGGTGATTGGAAATGATGTGTACAAATGATATGTTTTAGTGTTTTGAGCAAAAGGATACACTCCACATCGGCTCCTTCTGGCTGATCTTCAAACTTCTCAAGCTCTGACAGTGTTGGCTTTACACCTTCTGCTATCTGTGGTACAAGAAAAGTTTTGACACTTACTGATGCCTTAGCAGACTATCTACAAACACTGTTGAGTTTGTGGATTATTGACACATACTGCCAACTTCGTAGACTATCTTCACATATTGCCAACTTAGTAGACTATCTTCACATATTGCCAACTTAGTAGACTATCTTCACATATTGCCAACTTAGTAGACTATCTTCACATATTGCCAACTTAGTAGACTATCTTCACATATTGCCAACTTAGTAGACTATCGTCACATATTACCGACTTCGTAGACTATCTTCACATATTGCCAACTTAGTAGACTATCTTCACATATTGCCAACTTAGTAGACTATCTTCACATATTGCCAACTTAGTAGAATATCTTCACATATTGCCAACTTAGTAGACTATCTTCACATATTGCCAACTTAGTAGACTATCTTCACATATTGCCAACTTAGTAGATTATCTTCAGATATTGCCAACTTAGTAGACTATCTTCACATATTACCGACTTCGTAGACTATCTTCACATATTGCCGACTTAGCTAAAGATTTTCCTAACTCCTAAATTCTGGGTCCAGGGTTAAAAAATAAAAATTGCAAAAATTTACAACATTTTACGAAAACAGAAAAATTTAATTTGAAACATTTGTTTGAAAATACTTCACTCTTTAATTTGCAATTTCAGTTTGAAATTTTTGCATGCTTTTAGGGAAAATAAAAACCATTTTCCCATTGGATATGAGTCCTATAACCAGACCTAAAATAGGATAAGGAAAATCCTTGTTAGTAGACTAACGACATAGACTGGACTATCAACACACACTGTCAACTTGTCAAACAATCAACACACACAATGTCAACATAGCAGACGATTGACAAATACTGTCAGCTTAGCAGACTATCATAGAAACATACCATTGTCAAAGAGGAATGAGGGCAAGTCAGTTTGTTATCCCTGAGGTTAACAGTTCCTGCTGTGGGGATGACTAACTATTGGCCACATTGTAAATTCAATAAAAATTTTATAAAGCAAATCATTATTTCTTAAACTTGATAATAACAATTAAACAGTTTTAACAGTCATTGAGAACTTAATATCTGCTTTAAGTATTCTCCATTTTGATTGTTATGTAACTTGGGAGCTTGAATTAACTAATCTAAAAGTTTACCATCCATATCACGTCTCCATACACAATATTTACTGGATCCCCCATATCTCCAAAGACAACAATTAAAATAGCAGATGCTACTGGATCTCCATATCACAAAATACAACACTTACAATTGCAGACACTACTGGATTCCCCATATCACAAAAGATAACACTTACAACAGCATACACTACTGGATCCCCATATCACAAAAGATAACACTTACAATAACAGACACACCTGGATTCCCCATATCACAAAATACATCACTTACAATAGCAGACACTACTAGATCCCCCATATCACAAAAGATAACACTGACAATAGCAGACACTACTAGATCCCTCAAATCACAAAAGATAACACTTACAATAGCAGACTACTAGATCCCCCATATCACAAAATACATCACTTACAATAGCAGACTACTAGATCCCCCATATCACAAAATACAACACTTACAATAGCAGACTACTAGATCCCCCATATCACAAAATACAACACTTACAATAGCAGACACTACTGGATCCCCCATATCACAAAATACATCACTTACAATAGCAGACACTACTAGATCCCCCATATCACAAAATACATCACTTACAATAGCAGACTACTAGATCCCCCATATCACAAAATACATCACTTACAATAACAGACACTACTGGATCCCCCATATCACAAAATACAACACTTACAATAGCAGACACTACTAGATCCCCCATATCACAAAATACAACACTTACAATAGCAGACACTACTAGATCCCCCATATCACAAAATACAACACTTACAATAGCAGACACTACTGGATCCCCATATCACAAAATACAACACTTACAATAGCACACACACCTGGATTCCCCATATAACAAAAGATAACACTTACAATAGCAGACACTAATAGATCCCCCATATCACAAAAGATAACACTTACAATAGCAGACACTATTGGATCTCCATATCACAAAATACATCACTTACAATAGCAGACACTACTTGATTCCCATACTTACAATAGCAGACATGACAAAGCTCTTGAAAAGAAATCCTCTCCTGCTGTATCTGTTATTCTCAAACATGAGGAAATCACCGTCAGAAGTTACTTCACCTCCAATTGCTCTGTTTAAAAAAAATATGTAGATTAATACAGAAATTATTTAAATCATTTATGTAACAAAACTTATTAATGAAATTAAACAAACATGGAACCTGTCTTGAAGGACCATCCCTTCAGACATTAAATACCCCTTCTGTCATTAAAATGTGGTCTATCTAAGACTACCCTTTCTGTCATTTAAATGTGGTATCTAAGACCATCTCTTCTGTCATTTAAATTTGGCTTTTCTAAGAAAACCTCTTCTGTCATTTAAATTTGGTCTTTCTAAGACCACCCCTTTTGTCATTTAAATGTGGTATCTAAGACCACCCCTTCTGTCATTTAAATGTAGCCTTTCTTACACCACCCCTTAAATGTGGTCTATCTAAGACCACCCCTTCTGTCATTTAAATGTGGTATCTAAGACCAACCCTTCTTTAATTTAAATGTGGTCTATATAAAGACCGCCCCTTCTGTCATTTAAATGTGGTCATTCTAAGACCATCCCTTTAAGACATTTAAACATGGTCCATCTAAGACCATCCCTTCAGACACTTACACCACCCTTTCTGCCATTTAAATGTGGTCTATCTTGGACCATCCCTTCTGTCATTTAAATGTGGTCTATCTAAGACTATCCCTTCAAATGTTTAAAACATGGTCTATCTAAGACCATCCTTTCAGATATTTAAACATGGTCTATCTTAGACCATCCCTTCTGTCATTTAGATGTGGTCTATTTGAGGCCATCTCTTCTGTCATTTAGATGTGGTCTATCGAAGACCATTTCTTCAGACATTTAAACATGGTCTATCTAAGACCATCCCTTTAGAAATTTAAACATGGTCTATCTAAGACCATCCCTTTAGAAATTTAAACATGGTCTATCTAAGACCATCCTTTCAAATATTTAAACATGGTCTACCTAAGAGCAGCCCTTCTATCATTTAAATGTGGTCTATCTAAGATCATCCCTTCTGTCAATAAAACATGGACCAATCTTGCCTTACAGTAAAGGTTTAGCTGTGAAATCTGAAAACCGTTTGAAAAAACTGAAATAATGAATATCTTTTAAGAATGTGGTTAGTTGATCTGATTTATCCCTGGACTATATCTGCTGATCACAGTGTGTCTTCAATGTTGATGGGTCTTATCTCACTTACCTGATAGCATCTATATCAAACAACTTTTGAGCTGGTCTCCGTTTTTTCTTTCTTTTCTCGGATTCCTACAAAGTTACAAAAAAATAATTATATCTACTGATTGCACTTCCTATTATACATTTTGTTTGCCCTAGTCCATTTGGTACTGATTTGTTGGAGGAGAGCTATAAACAAATGTTGAAAAAATGTTCAACTTATTGATTTTATAATCCACAAAGTATTCAAAAGTGTAATTTTATTATGTTAAGATATTACAAAATATGTCCAATGAAAAGATCAAGACTTCACATCTCGAAAGTGCTTCATCATTTTACACTTCTTTAGTCATTAATGAAAAATCCATTATATAAACAGTACATTAGTTATCTCCCTTTGAGGGCAACTTGATATTGAATTGCTATCAATGTTACTGCATACTACTGACAAATTCTTACCTCTTGGAATCTGAGCACTCCTCTCTTGCGTGTGTAGTCAATCCTTGGGATTAATTTGAGATGAACAATATTCTGAGCCGGCTCTACATAGTCGACCTAAAATCCAAGATTTTATCATTTATTTCAGGACAGATGGCAAAGGTTTATGAATCAGGTGTTCATACATACATTCAAATTACACACATATACACCAACTCAAACTTAAACTTCTATCATAATTCTATTGTGAAATACTAGCCTTGGCAATACAGTAAAACCTGCCTTAGCAATATTTCATAAAAGGTAATGAGTTCATAATTTGAAATATTTCCATAAAACTAACATAAAATTATTACCAATTTAGATAATTATTTTGTATAATTCTGTCCCAGAACTTTGACAAAAGAATTTCAGGGATCTGTCAAAAATGACATCTACCAAAACTGGTTAGTATTAGAAAAAAACCACAAATTACAAGTAGTTTTAAAATAACTATGAGCTTGACCTATAACCTGCACACTACAAAATTACTATGATTCTACCACGTTCCTCAGGCTTGACCTATGACACATACACTACAAAATTACTATGATTCTATCATGTTCCTCAGGCTTGAACTATAACCTGCACACTACAAAATGACTATGATTCTACCACGTTCCTCAGGCTTGACCTATAACACATACACTACAAAATTACTATGATTCTACCACATTCCTTTGGCTTGACCTATAACCTGCACACTACAAAATTATAATTATTCTACCACGTTCCTCAGGCTTGATCTATAACATGTACACTATAAAATTACTATGATTCAACCACGTTCCTCAGGCTTGACCTATAACCTGCAAACTACAAAATTACAATGATTCTACCACGTTCCTCAGACTTGACCTATAACATGTACACCACAAAATTTATGATTCTACCACGTTCCTCGGGCTTGACCTATACCTGTACACTACAAAATTTCTATGATTCTACCACGTTCCTCGGGCTTGACCTATAACACATACACTACAAAATTACTATGATTCTACCATGTTCTTCAAGCTAATAACAGACCAAAAAATAACATGGAAGCGAGTGTTCAGGTTACAACAAATACAAATCACGTAACCTCCTTTTCATTCTCACTGAATTTCATTTTAAAGTCTTCATTATTGCTATCGTAACCTGCAGGTTACGGTCATTCCTTTTAGCGTAACCTGTAAACGGGTTACGATAATTTCTGTTATTTTGTGGCCTGTTGATATCAATGTAAAGCTTATCAAAACTGAAAACTTAAGTTTTATTTAAGTACCATACATAGAATGACAGTTTAACGTACATTTGAAAAATAAATTCAAAAGAACATCTCTGTTAATGAGACATAAATCATATTATGTACGCCTTCTACATGTACATGTGATTCTAGAACACGTACATGTGATTCTAGAACACGTACATGTGATTCTAGAACACGTACATGTGATTCTAGAATTAAGTATTATACTTACTTGTGCTAAATCATCTTTGAACAGACCTCGCTTGAGTCTGACCCAGGCTCGGGGCTTCAGAACAGCTGTCTCTTTCACAACTTTCAGGACGTCTGTCATTTCTTTGATGGGTACCATCTAAACAAATACAAAAATATGACAACTACTACACATATTTAGTATCTATTTATGATAGTTGTTTACTTTTATTGTATTTGGCATCAACTACATAGGAGAACTTTTCATTAAAAAAACAAACAAGAGATGAATTTTATTCAGTATCACTTATACACACCGAGTTTCAATGATTTACAGGTGTATTGAGTCATGGTAAAAACTACATCACATATTTTACAATCTATCTTCAAAATATTCTTAAGTTCTACATAATACAGTAATATACTTTAAATCACAAATGTAGCACTGGGCAATGAAAGTTTTAAAATAGGTAACAAAAAAGGGTAAATAATAATATTTACCATTTGCTGCCACTGGCCAATTTTGAGATTACCGACTCCCTCTATAGCTTGCTTGACGTGGGTCTGTTTGTAGGACTCAATGTAGATGTAACCTTTCAAGCTTTCCTTGGATATTATAGATTTGATCTGCAGAGGCTGCAACAAAATATCAACACCTTATGGCACACGTTGTACTCTACTCTTTTTCTCAAGGATTAATTTGTTTAAAAACTTAGTAGAAAATGTCCACAGTTTAAAAAAAAAATTGATTGAATGGGTAACTTCTGAAAGGTCATGGGCAACATTAAAATGATCAGTAAGTGGTTAGGGACTTCCACATTAGTACATGGTATCTCTCCTCTCTTAATCTACTCAACAAAAAGTCCTGGGTAGGTTTTGTGGGAAAGTATGAACATTTTTCTTGTGGATTACAATGGCATTTTCTTGAGCATAGCTTCTTTGCCATCAACAATTGGCTGTAATCACATACATATAACTTGAAAATTGTGCAGTGTGTGTGTCAGAACACCATTAAAACAAAGAGTGTACAAGTAGCCCAGCAACCTGAGTTTGCTCCTTGGATTTGACACGGAAGCATGTGAGATGGTATGGTGGTTGCCAGCTCGGACATGTGGGTTTTCTCCGGGTACTCCGGATTCTTCCAACAGTAATGATCCCCTCATGGCTACAACAGTGCCAACAAGAGACATAAATATGAATTATAAAAATTTGTTTGTTAATTGTTGTAAATTTAAATAAAGTTTATTTGTTTTATTTCATTAAAACAAAGGAAGCAAACAGAAAACACATCAATGGAAAAATTGAAGAAGAAATTGTTGGTACCCAACCCCAACAGTAAAGGGAATCTTTGACATGTAACAAAACTACTGTACTGTTATCATTTATAGTAATTTAAACTGTCTTCAGAAGATAACTTTACAACTAGAGGACAATAAAATTCAATTTTAAAACAGGTGTATACTCAGGATATGTAATAAGTACAAATCAGTATAATCTGTCCGGAATTCCTTAACTTGAGGTTGGTTATATTGGTTATAAATGATACATTGCATCATGGAAGAGAGGGAGGAGTTTATAAGTGTATAAAAACAATTTCAATTTTAAAAAAATTAAACTAACAGGTATCAAGTTCCACAAATTCTGATTATCTAGGGAGGCTGAATGAATATAAATCAAAGACTGTATGAAACATTTATCATTTCAAATGAATGCATGTGGTATGTCACTTTTTTGTAAAACAACACAGAAAGCCTCTTGTCTGATGTACAAAACTGTCCATGTTAAACATGGTTTACCTACCTGTAGTTCAGACACCTGACTTACCTCGTCTGTAAACTGGAATGCAATAAACTTCCTCATCAACTGTATGGCAGTAGCTCTCTCCTCTCCTATTCTGCATTTTACCAGCCAAAGATTGGGGTCTCTGTAACATTATCAAATGATCTATCAGTTTTGTAGAGATTGGTTGATGCCATTCATACTCGGTACAGGTGGGTAATATTTCAATGAAACACCATAAGTGATCTACTCAATTTCACTCTGTTACATCTAAATCATTATGCACATGCTTTATAAATTCAGCATGTAAAGAAAACTGATACCTTCCTCATATAAGCCTTTGGTTCTTAATTCTATTGTTCATCTGACAAATATTGATAGTAAAAATATCCCACTGTCTACTTACTTGACACCAGGGAGCAGTCCTTGTTGTGTAATCTCATCAGACATCTCTTCTCCTTCACCAAACCTTGCAGCAACGGAATTCTGCCCATATTTCTTCCGGTAATATTCTTCTATTTCATCTTCTCTTTGAGAGCTACAATAAAATGTATATAAGGCCAATTATCAGCCCTTCAGATCATTTTCACAATCAAATTTTTCATATCAATAGTAATCCATATCATATTCAGGTAATCTCAGAGCTAACTAACAATTCATATTCATCTTAGACAGACCAAATGCAAATGTACCTGGTATCATGCTAGTTAATAAGCAGTGATTCTGAACCTGCAGACACGTTAAAACATGAGTATTACAATTAAATAAAATTCAATCCATAAAAAATTTAATTTTTTTTTGCATTAGATAATTGCAGATGATAAGATTAATGTCTTATATGACCTAGCAAAAAAAATGGTAAGGGAAAGTAAAAGAATAGTCTCATATCTGTGGGACCTTTTAAATACAAACCTGAACAAATGTCCAAGTCTTCTGTTGTTTTCAATTTCTTTTGCTGTTGGTCCTTCATATGAGGAATGTTTATCAATTAAGTCCTCAGCACCTTCTTCCCACTCCTCTTCATCTTCATCTCCATCCTTGTCCACATCTAAAATCAAATAATTTTATAATCATTACTATGGTATCAGATATAAACTTGCTTTTCCACATAATTGACCTGCAGAGCACTTTATGTACCTACATAATATCTACAATAATGTTTTAAGACAAACAACTTCTTTTAAATGAGTAAGCCTGACTTATAGACATATACATTACACAAGGTCTCTCAATACTAAGGATTGTTTTTTACTTACTGTAAATACCCGAATCAGTAAAGAGGTAGACATGTTTGATACACAATGCCAGGGATGGTTTAAATTACTGTAAATAACAGACATGTTTTTATCATGCATACCAGCTTCATCCAAGATGTAAGCATGTTTGACTTTCTTCTTTTTTCTTGAGGCTTCCTCATAGTCTTCATCCTCTTCCTCGTCATATTCCTGAAATTGATAATCACGAATTGATGATACATTACTGGGACTGGAAAACTGTAAACGATTTTGCATCATTTATTGCATATATCAAAATTGAAAATATCAGTAAAACACTATCATATTTGTGTTAATCTATACTGATAGACAAACTTTACCTCCAGCAAATCTCTGATGCAAGAAGAAATAGATTTGAGTGTGGTAATTCTAATCCAATTCCTCGCATGGTAAGCATGGTAAATGCTAACCGTATTTAGCTATTTAACATTCGAAAAAATAAGTCATTTTTTTTAGAGGAGGAACCTTTAAAAACAAAGTCTTGTCTCACAGAACAAGCAATGTCATCATACAAATCTTATACAGTCCAAAGTACAATACAGATCATGGAATGTCCGAAGTGTAGTAGTAATACCAACCCTTTACTGTCTTTGGTACCATACAGACCCTTCACTTTAGAGGGCAATGGTCTTTTATAGTTGTAACACTTCATCTACTGTACAAATGGTTACATCTAGATATATGATTATTATGTCAATGTTGCCACTAAACCAGCTAAAAATTAGTTTCAGCTACCTCATCATCATCGTCGTCATCTAATAATCTATTTATCCGTCTTCTACCAGTATCACTGCCAGCATCGCTGCCTACATCACTTCCTGCATCACTGCCTACATCACTTCCGGCATCGCTCCCCACATTGTCTCCCTGAAATTGCACAAAGATACCACAACACACTTAATAATATGTACTAAGTACAAATTTTACCTCATGTCTTTACAGTCAATGCTGTCTTTTTTAAAATATGCTAAATTACTAGAAGCTTGAGATCAAGGAGTAATGACCAATCTGTAAACCAAAGTGTTTGTGTAACACTATGTTCACAGGGTCCTTAGTATTTCATAAGGAATTTAAAGTTCTATTACTCTGGAATATACTGCTGATTGTTGGATAAGACCTCATCAATATACAGTGGAACCTCACAATTAAGACCACCTAACTGACAGACTCAAAGTGATCTGATTAGCGAGGTGGTCTCTTAAGTGAAGTGCTGTACTTACAATGAAATATTTATCAAGAGATTGGAAATCCATGGTCTGAAATGTGAGGTGGTCTTTAGACAAGGTTCCACTGTATATACAAAATACCATATTTGGTTAAAATTAGAGGAAAGATACTCCAGCTATTTTTTGAAAGCGTTTTGAAATTGGGAAATCCAGCAATATTTTATTGAAATTGGGAAATCTAGAAATGCACAAAACTATCTGACAATACAAGTATCTCTTCAAATTCATTGTTAATTGACTTCACTTGGGAAATTTTGACTGCACATTGGGGAAAATGCATTGTTTTTTTCATTGGGAATGGGACCTCATTTTGGACCCCTATGATAGGGTGGAAAATCCCTGTGTGAGGTTCCACTGCACTGCTTTGGAACAAACATTCTGTTCTTTCAAAAACAATATTTTTAATACATAAAAATCATCAACTTTACATTTGTTTTATTATAGGGCACTTTTTATTGGGAAGTTTTTTTTTCATGCTTGAAATTACATTTAAGTATATACAACAGGGGGTTTCCACACTCTTTTGGGAATGGGGCCTGGGCCTTTTGAATTGGGAATTTTAGCAACATTTTATTGAAATTGGGAAATTTAGAAACACAAGAAACTATGTGAAAATACAAGAATCTATCCAAATTCATTGTCATTTGACTTTAATTGGGAAATTTCTACTGCAAATTGGGAAAAAATGCATTGTTTTTGCATTGGGAATGGGGCCTTATTTCGACCTTATATGATAGGGTGGAAAATCCCTGTAGAAAAACATGGTTGAACTAACTTCACTTTCTGCATCACTCTTAGCACTCCCGACATCACTCTTCACACTTTCAGCATCAGAGAAATTGCTATCATCTTCACTGTCTGACATTGTTTTGTACCAGTTAAATCTGAAATCAAAATAGTTGAACTTCAAATACTTTGCACATTTTAAAAATTGATATATTTATGTAACTTATAGCATTAAGATATACCACTAGTACATAAAAATGTTGATCTGAAGATGGTGGACTTGTCACATTTACACTAAGTTAAAACAGGTTTTACATTTAACAAAAAGTTTCATTGGCCATGTGGGCACCTGGGTATTAAAATCTACCGTAGATGCCCACGCAAAATTTTGTTCACCCACAATTACGGATGTGAAAGGTTATTTTTGACAGCATAAAAAAAGTTGATTTTAATTAGATTTCTATCCTGAAATAAAGAGAAAAACTTAAAGTACATGCATACAAAATGTATGGTGAGAGAACGAAAGTTATATGAGAATTTGGGCGTGCTGCTTTATCTGTTTATGATTTTAAACTTCACTTGTATTGTTAATCTTTTGATACTGGTACTGACCAATCAGGCACCACAGACACTAAGTAATAAAGATGCACTACTGTAAATTGGTATGGGTGAGTAAAATTGATATGGGTGAGTAAAATTGGTATGGGTAAGTAAAATTGACAACTGACATCAAATGTAGTTCATGTGGTTGAGTACAAAATGTAAGTCGTCAATTTTACTCACCCATACCAATTTTACTCACCCATACAAATTTTACTCACATTTGATGACTGGACGAGTGTTAATTTTAAACCCTGCCAAAGTTGGTTCAACCTGCTGGTTTTACCCTAAACTCAAATTGTTAGCACAACAGTCCAATTAATACTATAGCCAAAGACAAATTACTGGCTAAGAAAGTTCTATTTTCCAACGTTGTGATAGGGCTTGCTTTTTGGCCTGGCATATACTAGGTAGTAGGTACATTAAAGCAAGACTCCTTCAAATAAAAACAATAAAGTTTGTTTTTTTCCCTGATATGAATTCATCGCTTCAGTCTCCAAATCAGTAAATAAATCTTTCAACTCGCCGCAATGATGCCCATTTAACATTCCATAAGGTCGATAAATCCCTAAATTGATACTTGGTTGTATTTCTGCTTTGCTTTAAAACAACTGGTACAGCCCAATCTCATTCGTGCAGAAATCTGCTCAGGGGATTTTAACTAGATTTTACATTACTTTGTTTCATGGCAATGTATAAACATCAAATGTCTACTCTGAGCTGGTTTGAAAAAAGAATATTTTTTCAATGTGTTGTAGGCCTTGTTTATTTCCCATAGGGTCTAGCCTAAAGATTTCTTGGATAGCAGCATAAAATATAATACCTCTAAGTTTACAGCTTGGAGTACAAATTTTGTGGAATACTACTATTGAGTCTCTTGACCAATCAGGTTCAATAATAGATTGGATCATACCGGCTGTCTATGAATGAAGTGTTGTAGTCAGTCAGGGGCCAGCCTAATAAATGCCAAGGTTTGGTAATAATAACCGTAATTATAAACGCTGAAACAGTCGACTGTACCGGAAAATATGAAGCGACATAAAACGGACGCTACTTTGAAGGCTGAATTTATGGACCGATTTTAAGAAGTAAAGTGGTGGGAATCAAACAAAAATTATATAAAAATGAGTTTATTTGTGTTCTATCAAATAGATCTACTATACTAAACCTTTCATTAATTTTTTTAGCAGTAAAATATAGTGATACTTTTTAAGGTATTAAATTGACTCTTTTTCAGAATTAAATTTTATATAAAAAAACTTCTTCTGAAATTTATTTTATCTTGTTTAGATATTAAATTCTGAATTTCAAGCTGTCTAATTTTCAATCCAGAATGCAGGAAATTGCATCTGAGAGTATCCAAAATCTAAATTTTCCTGGGGAGGGGCATGCCCTCAGAATCCTCTAGTCTTTGGACGCCTATGGCATGATGATCCCAGTAATGCCTATAGCATTGGAGCCTCCTACTCTCACCAAATTCACCTCTTACTATTAAACTTATTGAGAACCCTGAGATTCTGTTGGTTACTTTCATAAATGGCAATGAAAGATGTCCTTTACTTTCTATTCTATTCAGAAAAACATGCTGACTTCAATCTACACACAAAGTTCAGTTATAACTTTTTTCTGGCTACTTTAAATAGCTTATCTTCTTCATGTATACTTGACAATATCTAAAAAATTTCATGTGGGAGATGTGTAACAAAAATTTCAAGCAGTGAGCCAGACTCGTCACTCCATGCGACCAGTGTTTGAAGGTACTTTTTTTTTTACTAAGTGGCTATTTCTTACAGAAGGGCTGGCTCTGGCCTGAATTTTTGTTCACCAATTGTCAGTCCAAAAAATGTGATGCTGTGCCAATGAATTTTATTTTTTTGCCAACAAAATTTGTTTGTTTAGTACATTTATATTGCTTGTTGAAAAAATCCTTAGAAAAAGCCATGCACTTGCCTTTTATACATGTGTATTAATATACATATATTTATTCTTATATAGGTCATTTTTGATATAGGTCATTTTGACTCTGTAATAAAATTTGCAGTTTTACTCACTTTTAGCTCCAGGTATGTAGTACTATGTACTCTGCATAAGGAATCATAAGAGTTGCTAGTCTTTGGGTTAATGGTATATTTGCTACCCCTGTCCCTCGAGGAAGCAAAGGAATGATCCGACAAATTATCTGGACATTATTTTTGTATTTTAAATGAAAAAGAAAAATGATCCCTCTTGCTGTTACGGTATATTTAATAACTTTTCATACATTTAAGATAATATTTCTTCTTTTTGCAATCCAGCAATCAAATAAAGTATAATCATGGTAGATTATTACATCTTAAAATCCTCTTCTTGTGTATCATGCACAATCTTCAGATGTTTTTAAAAACCACAGATTGACAGTTGTGATATATGTAATTCACAAATGTATGCGGACATATCAGTACTTTGACAACAGACTTGGCCATAACATGGTACACAGAGGTACCCAATATTTATTCTTTCCTATTACATGTATTAAAATGACATATATATAAATGGAATGAAAAAAAAATAAAAATAAAATTTAGAGGAGTAAATGTCCCCTGATTAAATTATCTAGGCTTATTAAGATGGTTTTATGTACATGGACATATATTTTTGAACAACATAAAACATATACATTAAATTTTCTAGCCATTTGAAAACAGCAGAAATTTGGTGAGTTTGTCTATATATTACCTAATCTCCTTTGAGTCGTTTGACTGCCCTATCTCACACTCAGGAGATTATGTGAGGCAATTTAAACTGATCAACTGTGAAATAGACAGTTTTGACTATGTAATTGGGGCAAATAACAGATTAAGGAATTAAATGATAGGGAAGAGGGTTTTGCTAACTGTACATTATTTTTGCCAATTGAATTTTTTAGTTGCCAGTCATTTTCGTCAATTACATGTAAATATGTTTTTCCGCCACAGTTTATCTTTTCATAATTGGCGCTATTGGTGATCAGCAGCGCAAGCCTTGTTATGGTATCAAGTATTGCTTTATAAAACTGATTAAATATTGGCCTAAAAATTAAATTGATCAATAACTTGTTTTTAATCATTGTAGTTTATGTATATATTGTATGTAAATTTATTTATGGATTTCAGTTGTAAATTTTACTGTATTAATTATTTATTAGCTTATATACCAGTAGATGAATCTTCTTTTAGAAAAAAAGATCTGTTAATGTTATATACTTGTATATGTCTTTTTTTGTTCTATTAAAATTGATATAAATTCCAAAAAATAATGTTTGGCAACTAATTTGTCCATTTGAGGCTTCATTGCTGTCTTTGGTACTCCATGGCAGCATTTCATTACTCCAACACATCACAAAGGACAATCAAACAACAACAACAGGAGTAACGACCAGGCTCTCTGATTGGATGCAAAACTTTTTTTAAAGCAGGTGTATTGCTTTGCGGGGTGGAAATAATGCATGTAATTGTTCAAATTACGGGACATTTATCATTTTTGTGAGGAAATTTTATTAAAAGCATGAAGCTATGCTTCACTTGCCACTCAAAAACATATTCAATCAATTTGATGGTGAGGGATAATGTTTTAAGTACGGTATTTGATGCCATAATTCAACTGTAGCAGTATTTTGCGGGACAAATGTTACACTTGTGAAATCGGATAGAATCCCGATGAATGCGGCTACCAACATTTTAATGAACAAGGAGCTTAATTCTTTCGCTTTCAAAGCAAAACTGCCAAAAGTGGGAAAGTGCAATGTTTATTTACTGTTCAACTGACCAGATGTTTATCACAATATGGTATGTACTTGTAGATACAATGAATGAGGTTTTAAAAAGACTATCCTAGTGGATGTTTTCATAACATATTTTTTTCTGACAAGCTAAGTGCCAGTTTTGACTTAATTGTCTTTTAACTTTAAGTTTATACCCTTCTTCCGCGATACCGTTTAGTTAGGATCGGTAACTTTTGAAAATATGTTATGAAACGGAAAAAGAAAGATATCTTTGTAAGAGACATATATCATCTGCAACTGACACTACCTTATCATCAAATATAGTTTTACCTATTATTTCTATATTTTGATTTCAACGTGTGCCGCTGATCTTTGCGGATATTCAGTTATGATGGTGGCGCTGTAATCGCATTTATCATGTAAAGCTAGTTACAGAACATTATTGCAGTTTCGTATTAATATTTTTCCTGTGTTTTTACACATTATTTGCCTTTTCAGTTTAAAATAATACACTAAGTTTGATTTAAAATTCTAATGAAGACATCAAGTAGGTAATAGAATAGATAAGTACAATATATTTTGACTTGCGGATCCAAGGTTTTTCATTTAGATCACATAGGGGATATGAAAATGAAAGTTGTTGAGAATAAGCGGTAAACATCGAAAAAATAAATACTAAATATTTGGTTTTAAAATATCATTTTCATTATAAAATATAACGGCAGGTTTTCTATTCGCGAGATGTGCGGATGGACCAGTCAAATTGATCGGGATCGGACTACCCACATATTCACCGGAAAATTACCATGTGAATGAGTTCATGACAACATGAAAACAAGGTTCTCCGTGGAACAACGATAATTGTATAATGAGATGTGATATATGATTTGCGATTACATTATATTCGTAAGTAACTGCATATATATAAATTGACTTTAACAGTATTCAATTTGTAATTACATTATACCTTCCCTATGTTTTTAGTTGTTTTGGTCACGGTCTGTTGCATTACCATGGCTCGTCGCCAGTGTCAACATTTGACTTTTATATGAACGTGTGAAATAGATTAAAAGATGCTAATTTAGATCCCATGTTAAAGATCTTGATCGGTAAGATACGGAATCATTAAGCTATGTTAACAATGACAATAATAGACTGTCATAATTGTATCCCACTGTAGACTAGTGTAGTGTAGTCTGCACTATAATCTGAGCCAAATTAGCTGGGTCCGCTGGTTTTGGCTGATTAAAATAAAAGAGTTGATACCTACCACTTAAACTTAATGTAGCAGTGTCCTATGTATACTGAATAATTTATCCATGCCAATGACAAATTAAAATTAATCCATTTTGTACTAGGTATTCGCTCTCAAATTACAACTACAGGAATTTTACATTGGTAATGGCAGCCATCTGTCGAAGTTTGAGAGCGGAATTGAAAGAAAGGGAACGTTTATTGGTCATACTGATTTAGGCTGGTTCACCGATCGACAAAGTATAATTGGGCAAGGATCCCAGGCTAACACTACATGAAATCATCCGATAGATGTGTTTTCAGAACTTTTTGAGTATTATCGTACGAAAGACATTTTTTCGGAACTTTCCGAGTATTCTTGTATTATGTGTATATTTTATTTCGTCATACCATAGACATAGAAAGAAAGGTTGCTGTTAATACACAGTCATTGATCCTTATGACAATAATATATTGGGAGTTGTTCCCCTTTATATATCTCTTTTGTCAAGAGAAGTGCGAGTATATTAATAATTACTCACATGACCCAATATATTGATATCGCATAGATAACACAGAGATTCCGGTAGGAAGTGTATTTTAAAAAATTGAAGCGACCAAACAAAGAAAAAAAGTATGTAGAAAAGATAAAGGATAAACTTATTTTTTGTTTAATTATATCAGTTAAAATATCTTTATTTTGACGATTGGTTGCTTTACAAATTCACAAATACCTGTTGTCCTGTCTCCATTATGAACTCATAAGAAAATCCTGCTGATTGGCTGACCATAAAGCTGTCAAAAGATTTGAGATTCCATATAAAGAAAACCGTACTATGCATCAGATTGTCAGCAGATCAGTAATCTGAAGTCAGATATATAAAACTTATTTCTAAGTAATAAAAATATTACGGGTAAATTAATAAATGAAAGAATATACTGTACACCTGTAAGAAAAGTCCAATATTTGAATGCTAATTAAATAGTAATTGTGGATATTTGAAAACAGATTTTGGTATTCATTTCTGCTCAAATTTCAACTGGTGTATCCTGACAAGTGTTATTTCATTTTTATTTGACAATTATACAAAAGTTAAGGGAAGCCCTGGTGTTAATGTAAAATTTCACCTTACAGGTGATGCTGGGTATTTAAAGTCACATTCTGGGTAAGTTATTGTAATACTAGCAATTGACATTTTCTACAGAAATCAATTCCTAACAGAAGGAAAAGAATTTAAAAAAAAATATCATTATATCAATTGAGTTATATATTAATGAAATTGGTTAGCTGAAAATTCCTTTGGTTAGCGAGACATGCTGGTAAGCATCAAAAGATGTGACAGTCCTAATAAAGATAGCTGTACTTTGCTTCAGATTACAGACGGGCTAACAGTCTGAAGAGTAGTCAGGTTTTCTTTATATGGAATGTCTCATCTTTTGACTACTTACCCGTCAGTCAATCAGTGAGTGTATAAGATTTTCTTATGAATATATAATGGGGTTGGGGTGATAAAATTGTACACAAAAGTGGTACCTGGAATTCACGTCTTAATAGATGCAATAATGTCATGACACAGCTTGATGCTGACGGATTAATGAAGATGATAGATCGGATATACAACTGACCAAATTTCAGATGACAGTGATGAGAAATAAGTACAAAATGTATATAGATAGACAAGTTGATATATATGTGATGAAGATGCCTGATTTTACCAAAAAGTAGCTTAAAATTAGATCAGATTGTTGGTCTAATATATGTTCTATTTAACAAGGATTAATTGCAGCTACTTAGGCTAATGATAGATTTATGTAGACTTGTACATAATGTGCTTGTTCTAGATAAGGCTGTTTATCATGAACCATTTGTTTTCATTCTCAGGCAACCTCCTTTTCAATATTTCCTCATTACCATACTATTTTAAGAGTTTATAATTAGATCTGCATGCTGGTTGTCCCCTGTTTCATTAACTTATTGGTTGGTATAAAACTTTAAAAATAGAAGAAAGTATATGCAAACAAACATTAAGTACATACAGAAAATTTTATTTATGAACATTACTCTCCGGAATGTGAATTTAAAGCTCATTTCAGGAATTAGAATCATTGGACATGTTGAGATTTAATATACATGTAGCCTGATATTGACTTTTTGTTAAAATAAACAACCTCTGTAATTGATCAGTGAAATAGATCAAGATTACACACTGTCAGCAGTCATCCTAACACTGCTACATCAGTACATATTTTTATAGATATCAGTTCTTTCAGCCTACAGATTCTATCTGCTATTTTCATGGCAATCAATGTAAGTTAGTTGTTATCTACATTTTTTTTGGTACTTTCTCTTCTGTTACAAAAAAAAAATAAAATGCTGATTCCTGTCTACCGATAATCACAAAGTTCAACTTCAACATTTTTACAGATTTCTATTGACATTCAGAGTCAGAGTTCAACATTAACTTTTTGTTGATTTCTGTTGACACTCAGAGTTCAAATTAACATGTAATTTTTACTGATTTCTATTGACACTCAGAGTCAGAGTTCATCTTGAACTTTTTGCAGATTTCTATCGACACTCAGAGTTCAACTTTAACTTTTACTGATTTCTATTGACACTCACAGTTCAATTTTAACTTTTTGCTGATTTCTATTAACACTCATGAATGGACCAATGAAATGTAACTTATGTGATCTTAAAGGTTCATTGAAGGATAAAGGCTTGTAAGCATAATTTACATTATAAACAACACTGAACACTCATAATCTGGAAGTAGGTAATTTTTTAATGTACGATACATTTCATGATCTTGGATAGGATCCATTCACCAATGATGCCCGAAATTAATTGTGCTGTTTCGAGATTTATTTCTTTATTATCAAAATGAGTTACATCTCTTTACCATTAGATTAACTTTCAAGGTCTTGTAAATCGTATTTGCATTGGTTGAACAGAAATATTTATAGAATATTTGATATTAAAAATCAAACATTTTTAATGGGAGATGCAAACTCAGGAAGACTCCCCCATAGATTTCTGATATTCCATCAAATCCTGTTGTCATTTCTACATGAGTGGAGGTATGGAAATAAAAGGAGCTACCTGGCACCTTTGAAGTATCGATGTGAGTGAGACTGTTAAACCTCTGAGATATGTGTATTACCACTGGATCATGCTGTCGTCTGTCAATATTATTGCCCCATAACACTCTGAAAAACATATACTGTTGGGAATTTGTAAACACCATTATGAGGCATAGCTTAATCCACTTAAAAGTCTTAAAGTCTTTTGTCTACACAGTAAACAATAGCTGTAGTATTGATTTACCTACATGGTGAGCGAGGTTGCATAAAGAGTTTTATTTGCTTTATTTATACTTTAATTATGCTAAATATGTCAACAACAAATTTATTATTTGTTTTCAGTTTATTTGGATTTTCCATGAGTTGCATAGGTTTTAATTTGTCCACACTGATTAACTTATAGGGGTGTTAGATAACATTGTCACTTCCTTGTAGTAAACACGTAGGACAACAATTCATCACCATGGAAACACAAAACATCACAAAGTTTTTCCATTGATTTAAAATACTGTACATGCCTTTGTTTATCATTAATTGATTCCTGCTCTCCTGATAGGTAAGAAACAGTTTCAAATGAGGGTTGGCCCTTTCAGTTAGTATAGTAGGATAGATTTAAATTAAAATAAATTGTAGATCTCAAGGTTATTTGTTATTGCTTTAACTGAATTTGACAACAACAACAACAAATAATAATAAAAAAATAATAATTTAAATTAACCCTTGGTATCCATGGAATAAGAACTTTGATAAATATTTTTGTGCTTAATTCATTTTATTCAATGAACATTCCTTAGTGATAGTTTGTTTTAAAGTTTGAATAGTTTTTTAAGCCAAAATCAATAATTTTTCATTTATATAATAGTGACCAGTTTTTAATGATGGAGGAGAGAACCCAGTTATAATGTACTCAGGAAGAGATCACCAGTGTCCCAAAAGTAAACTGGCAAACTTTCTCACAAAAATCAGCTTAGTCAGCAGGGCTCTAATCTGAGCTAAATAGAATTCAGATGTGCAATGCTCTTATATACACCACTCGGCCTCTGATGCCCCTCCTTAATGATAATGTGTGTACATATTAGATAGGTTGTGTGTACATATTAGATAGGTTGTGTGTACATATTGGATAGGTTGTGTGTACATATTAGATAGGTTATGTGTACATATTAGATAGGTTGTGTGTACATATTGGATAGGTTGTGTGTACATATTAGATAGGTTGTATGTACATATTAGATAGGTTGTGTGTACATATTAGATAGGTTATGTGTACATATTAGATAGGTTGTGTGTACATATTGGATAGGTTGTGTGTACATATTAGATAGGTTGTGTACATATTAGATAGGTTGTGTGTACATATTGGATAGGTTGTATGTACATATTGGATAGGTTGTGTGTACATATTGGATAGGTTGTGTGTACATATTGGATAGGTTGTGTGTACATATTGGATAGGTTGTGTGTACATATTGGATAAGTTGTGTGTACATATTGGATAGATTATGTATATATTGGATAGGTTGTGTATACATATTGGATAGGTTGTGTGTACATATTGGATAGGTTTGTGTGTACCCGTTGGATAGGTTAAATTTAATAAACGTTTATTTATCTATCAATCAAAATCCTGACCAGTTTTCAACTTTGATATAGCAGGAATTCGACTCATCTGATTTGGACACAGCAAGATTCCACTGTATGCAATAATCTTCTAACTTCAGATGAACAGTGGAGTCATTCATGATAGACCATCATCTCTTCCTTTGACATGTGGCTCCTTAAGACAGGTGGTCTCTCAAAAGAGTCTTATCTAAAGGATTAACCACTGTAAACCCAGAAAATTTTGTGGGATATTTTCGCAATACATAATTTCTAAATTTATTTAAAAGATGATATTTTCTGGATTTTTAATGCCCATTTTGTCACACTATTATTATACTTCATAAAGCGATAATTTTATTTTTGTGAGTGAGAGCTCTCACAAAGTTATGGATGAAAAAAATTCTCACAAATAAAACTGGATTTACAGTATTGTTTTCAAATTTTGGTTTCACGAGACAGGAAGTCTTATAATTGATAATGGTCTTAAAAGACAAGTTTCACTGTACTGGTTAAGAAATAAATTATTGGTCCATCATATTCTTTAGCCTAGAAATCTTGAAAGATTTCTTGTTTTATTGAGTAATGGGTACCCATGCAGCAGAAATACAGTGGAACCTGTCTTGAAAGACCACTCTCATAAGAGACCAACTGTTGTTTGAGACCACACTCTGAAAAAGACTTGCTTAAAATAAAATAAATAATCCTTAAGATAAAACCTCTTTTGAGAGATCACCTGTCTGGAGTGACCTGTAGTGATATCAGTGGCAGATGGGGTGGTCTCTCAGGACAGGTTCCACTTTGGTACAATATAAAGTGTGTGTGTGTGTGTGTGTGTCACTGTGTCAGTATGTGTATTTCACTGTGTATGTGATGTGTATGTATACATGTACGTACATTATGTATGTGTGTGTGTGTGTCACTGTGTCAGTATGTGTATTTCACTGTGTATGTGATGTGTATGTATACATGTACGTACATTATGTATGTGTGTGTGTATGTCACTGTGTCAGTATGTGTATTTCACTGTGTATGTGATATGTATGTATACATGTATGTACATTGTGTATGTGTGTGTTTGTGTATTTGTGTGTGTGCATGCATGTGTTTGTGTGTTTGTACATGCATGTATATATGACCTAGCTAACATAAGGAAATTAAGGAACTTTCCTACAGGTCACTGGTATTATCATAAGCAGCAGTAATGCTAGAATTCTTGAAACTGCAATCTGATAACTGAATGAAGGGACTGGTCATTGGCCCCCGTAAAACAAACAAGCTTAATTACATTTACATTTCTGTATAACACTATTCACATATGGGTGTTTTTTTGTTTTCCAGATCTGATTCTTGTACCTGTGATAAGTCATTTTACTGAAGACTACAACAGCCCCAAAACAAAATGGAGGTATGTAAAATTCTGAGATATAATCAATATGGATATATCATGACTAGAAATATAAGGTTCATCATGTACAAATTTAAATATAATTGTTTGAAATTATATTTATTTAATATCAATATACATGTTTTAACCTGAAATACAAATTCATACATTTTTCATGGTTTTGGATTTGAATATCTGAATTATAATCATGGTGACATAGCATTTGAAGTATATATGGACAATCAATTAGATTAAACACATTTTATTACAGAAACATGATTTTATTATACAATAGGGTTAAGCACAAGTTTTCCAACTAAATACGTTAATAGCCCTCCCCTTTTATCATTGATATAAATTTGAATGCATGCATAGACATTAATGGTATTAATACAATTATATATCTTTATGTAAATTATTTACATAAGTTCTGTTACAAAAATCAATATATTTAGTCATAAAAATAAGAGAGGGAGAGAGAGAGAAATGTAGAGAGACATGCCATTATAAATAGTCACCTAAATCTATTGCTTTTGCTAATGCAGTAGAACTTTGATGAGTCAATCTTCAATGAATCAATGAGTGTTTCCAACTATTCACAAAGTCCGAATAATTTTGTTATTTAATGTTACTTATAAACATTTTATAATTTGAACTTTTATGAGTCCAATTTCTCGATGTTTCGAACAAATTCTTGGACCCATTTCTATAAACACAATGAAAATTCCTACACATAATTTGAGTTCAAAATTTACATGTATACGAAGTCACCCAAGGTAATTCTTCTCTTTCTCATAAACACTCAAATGTTTTAATTTCACGAAAATTAGTTATATTTAGCCTGAATTATTAATCATAATGACCGTATATGTCTTCAGTGGTTTCGAAGCAGTCATATTCACATTATAGAACCTCTGAAACTAAAAAACATATGATTCTTGGTTACCATACATGAGTCCAAGTCCCAATGTTTCTGTAGATGGTCCCTTGAACTCCCGACTCATCAAAGTTCTGTTGTAAATGATTGAACTGCCTTTGCTAGGTTAGTATTTTATATGAGCATCAGAAGTGATAGTCATGTGTCCTGAGCATCAGAAGTGATAGTCATGTGTCCTGAGCATCAGAAGTGATAGTCATGTGTCCTGAGCATCAGAAGTGTTAGTCATGTGATAGTCATGTGTCCTAAGCATCAGAAGTGATAGTCATGTGTCCTGAGCATCAGAAGTAATAGTCATGTGATAGTCATGTGTCCTGAGCATCAGAAGTGATAGTGAAGTGATAGTCATGTGTCCTGGGCATTAGAAGTGATAGTCATTTGATAGTTAAAATGTCAGTCTAACTGTTGTCTTGATATTAGAAAATGATAACCTTGGACTTAACTGGGGTGAATTACCAAGAAAATTGTGAATTTTGTGCAAGCGTAGATTTATTATTGTATTGTCTGAAACAATTAATATTCATTCATTTTGAAATTCAACTGAAAAGATTTGGATATACAGGACCATTTAAGAGTCTGTATGCTAAGATACATGTAGCTATACCCAGATAAAATTTGAGTTAAAATTCTTGACCTTTTGGTGGATTTTGAACTGCAGTTAGCATTTAATATATATTCACAATATTTGTGTACTGAATACAAGGGTTAAGTGTACTAAATGTGACACATGGCTTGATGTCAGTGAACTAATTTACACAAATGAAAGCGAAATCTTTAGAGGTGAGAAAACGGATTATATAAATATAATCTTTAATATCTCACTTTGACTAAACATACTTAATTCTGTTCTATACAATTAATGATTTCTATGTCTGTCACATGAAGTGGTTGCTATTGGTTACTTAAATTCATCAAATACTTGGTGATATCTGATCATTTATTATTCATTTATGTATATAATCCCCAGTATTAGTTGTAATTTCATAAAGAGCTGAATTTGTATACCAAGCAGCATGTAAAATCAAGGTCAACATTGAGTCTTAAGTCATTAACTGAAGAGTATATAAAATGAGAATGATTCTGAGTTAAAAGTAAAAATGATCTATCAATCAATCTATTTATCAATCCATCAATCTATTCATCTATCTGTCCATCCATCCATATTTATCTATCAATCTGTCTGTTTATCTATCTATCTATCTATCTATCTATCTATCTATCTATCTATCTATCTATCTATCTATCTATCTATCTATCTATCTATCTATCTATCTATCTATCTCTCTGTCTAGCTGTATGTCTGTCTGTATGTCTGTCTGTCTATCATTCTATTTATTTATTTATCAGTCTGTCCCTATCTGTCTGCCTTTCTGTTTGTCTGTAGGTCTGTTTTATCCTGGTTATTCTAAATAAATCGTATTTAAATAATCTGTGGAAAGAGTATGTGTGTCCATATCAATTTTATCATGGTTTTATAGTTCATTTCGGCATTCTTAATACTTTCTAGGTGGCTGTTTTTTGAGTTCATTTTCAATGGATATAACTGCAGTGGCGATAAGTTGATCAATTCGTTCTCTTTCTGTGTCCGAAGTAGTAGGATCTAATAATTCAGTAGCGGTTTGAATATCAGCTTTGACCGCCGAAGCTCTGTCGCTCCAGTAGTCTCTGCGTAGTGTAACTGATGTACGGAAATAAAAATCAGATGAGCCTGTTCCCACTTAAGCAGGAATGTGGCGTTCGAATCCGGTATTTGAGGTTTGATATTGGTTCTCAGGGTTCTGATCTAAACAATGTTGAAGGTATTTTGATGATGTTCAGTTCTAGCCAGTTTGATGTTCAGTTTCCTCAGAGTCCGGAATACAGCTACGTACACTTCCGATACTCTAAAGGAGTTAGCCGAGGTAGACTGTTTCTGTATGATTTCGGGTGTTGCAAGTTCTTCTGAGTTGAATGCTCTCGAGTGTTTCTTTGGGTTCGAAAACCCGGAACTGTCCGGACTTTATATACGATATTAAGCTAAGTATTAAGAATGCCGAAATTAACTATAAAACCGTGATAAAATCGATATGGACACACATACTCTTTCCACAGATTATTTAAATACGATTTATTTAGAATAACCAGGATAAAATTCATTTAATGTTTTTAATTTCTACATGTTTAAATTACATGCATCAACTTCTATAATTCCGCGTTTTATGTAACTTAACATTGTACACATACGCTTCAATACGATTACTTAATATGAACTCTATACATCGATGTGTATTAGACTTTTACGTGGCATTATGCTGTCATCTTTTTGTTTATTTTACTCGAGTATCGATGACGTAATTCTACTGTCATTTGTTCTGAAGACAGCTCCGCTTGGAGCTGAAACATGTAAACAACAAGCTCTACGTAAATACAATTTATTCAACCTTACGGAGTTTTTATTGTGTTGGACACAAACCCCTTTTTGGAATTCTTTGTATCTATTATTTTGTGGTGAAGACTCCTACCGGATTATTTATACTGTCTACCTTCAGGGACGTTGTTACCTCCACCCCCTCCCTTTTTGAAATTTAGATATAATCTTTGTTTTTTATGAGAAAATAATGATTTAGGTAAATTTTTACATATTTCATTAGACTAAAAGAATAATTACGGAATTTATAAAATTACTCAGTGAGAAAAATACTGTCATTTCAGTAAATAAATATGACAATTTATCCTTTTATAAATTTATACAAATTTGTCAAATTCTGGTTTGATTTGTGGATTTTACCAGCATTTAAAAATTGTTGGTTTTATATAAAACAAAGAAGAAAATAACATAAGTGGCAAATATTTATGACCTGTGAGTGTACATTAAAAAAATCAACATTGACTTAGCATATTCTCTAGGCACAGTGACTTGTCAAAATATATATCTAAATAAAACCCATCAGTTCTGATATAGGAAAAATCAATTCAAACAAGCTGGAATAATGGAGGTATTGGTTCTAACACACCGGATCTACTAATGCAACGCAATTTCACTCTTTATAAATTGTGTTTGCGAAATATGATGATTGAAAGATTGACCCAATACTGATTAAATAGTTCTTTTGAATATTCAATTAATTCTTGATATTTATTTGTTTTTGCAAATTGCAAATTATGAAAATAGAAAATGTTTCAGTTTAAAGTTAAGGCTAAAAATTGCACAGTGTAAAAATGTCTGATATATGGTACATAAGATTTTTTTAATATCGTGGTTTTCAGTATGTGGTCTTTTATAAACAGAAGTGGTCTTCAAAGATTGGTTTTACTGTAAACAAAATGTATAAATATTGTAGCAGGATGGTTAAGCAATAACTTTAACGTTTATCATAAAAGAAAGAATTGAAAACATTTGTTTACATTTTCTTGATATTTTCCTTATAAATCAGGTGTTCTCTACCTGTATGCAAAACAACATACTGGTCGAGGACCAGTAGCCAGCTATTACATGATTTTTTTTTTATTGAGAACATAATTTCGTGAGATTTGTTTAGATCAATCAATAGCTGTTGGACATTTTTCTCAAACAGAAGGAAAGAAAATATTGTCATGGTACATTCTAAAGATGAAATTACACCATAGCCGACTAATGGTCTTTGACCTCACCAGTAATGTGATGCCATTCGGCACAAGTTGTATTTTGTATTGTACTGATTCGTATTCAAATTCTTATTTTCTAGATTTTCCCTGGAACTTTTGAAAACCTTGCCAAAATGGCTCGTATGCCTTCATTGCCAGTATCAACAACAAAACCAATATCAAATAACACGTCTGATAATCATGTTCAAGTACGATTACGAAACATTTATACACCACACATTACCAGGACGACCTCGTCAGTTCAGCAGCGAAAACCATACACAGATAGTGACTCGGACTCCACACCAAGACCTACCAGTTACCGGAGCTATTCCGCAAAACTCAGATCCAGCAACAATCAACGTTTGTTTTATCGGGTACGGGGATTCTGAAAAATTGAAATTAAATTATATTAAAGTCACTTTATGAATGAAGAACATACTTTTTGCATGCAAGTAGTGACTTTAAACACACATGACCTTTTTGCATAGAAAACCCATTTCATTTTGTAAAGTTTGTTTGCAGGCAAGAACTTATCAAAAACTTTGTTTTATGTCAGGGAGGAAACAGCCAATCAAAACTTTTCTTACATCACTAAAAAAATTAAAAAATCAGAAATGTTCTAGAGGGGGATGAGAGTTTTATATTAACGATAATTACTAAACCCAAATGAGAATTTCTTTTGATTTTATCTGATGATCTAGATACATAAATTGCTAGGAATATCAAATAAGTAAAAAATAAATGTGAAACTTAAGAACATGACTAAATGAAAGTATTTTGATCATGGTAAAACCTTTTCTGTAACTTAAAAAACTGTCCAATTCAGTAGCTGATATTTACAAAACAAAGCTGTATATTGAAATGAATGTTTTGTGAGTAAAAATAGTATTTTACAATTAGAATTTTCAAAACGTAAAGAAACTATATTCGAACTTACTTAGTACATAAACTTTTGTACTGATGAAATTGTGTTACAATATCATGGCACCATTTTATTACAAATGGAGCAAAATAATGCCTGGTTAATTTTGTCATGTAAGTTTGTAGCAGTATTTCCTCTAAATCTGCATGCAGAAACCATGTTTGCTGTTGACCATGTATACTTAATCCATATAAAAACTTACTTTTTGCGTGCAAAACATTATTTTTATGTGTAAAATTCATTCCTTTTCCATGCAATTTGCCATCACACAAGTTCAACACATTCATAACACAAAGAGCCTTTCATACTTACTGTATTAAACATTTTATACTGATAGCAATTTAGTGTAGAAATACCCTATGTATATCAAACTACATTCTACTATCGGACACATTCTCCATGGTCAAATGACAGTGTCACTAAAACAACAATTTCCAAGATTTTTGTGCTGTTTGCTTTTATTTTAACAACTGAGTGGTTAACAATATCAATTAACAATATTGAGTATACGTAAACATACAGTAAAACCTGCTTCAGTAACCACCTGTACATAAAGACCACCTGGTCATAAAGACTGTATTTGCTGTCTCCAGTAGTACCATTTGTGTACAAATCAACCTCTATATAAAGACCACCTTCCTATAAAGACGGTTTTGTTGTGTCCCTAAGGGGTTCTTTATATACATGTTTAACTGTACACGCTCTCATGCATGTATGCTTATTTACACAAACACACACACAAACAAACACACACATGGACACACATATTTAAGTGTTTGTTACATGATAAAAATATTTTTTGCAGGAACCTTTTCCTAGCGGACCACCTCAAGTCCCTGAGCCGGCTCCCGAGGAGGAAGTGACTGTTGAAGATAGAGTTAGCTTGGAGCGATTGCGCAATAAGCAATGGCAAAGAGAGAAATTAAGAGCTGCTCAAGAACAGGTCAGTGTTTTGATATGTTGATCCCCAAGATATACCTCATGAAATGAAATTTTTCATAATATGCAAGTCATTCTAAACTTCTTGAATCAGAAAATGATTAAAAGAAATGCACACAGTGCACATTATTTGGGTATTCTAAGGTGTTAAGGTTCTGCTATTTTGGTATTCTAAGGTGTTAAGGTTCTGCTATTTTGGCATTCTAAGGTGTTTAGGTTCTGCTATTTTGGTATTCTAAGGTGTTAAGGTTCTGCAATTTTGGTATTCTAAGGTGTTAAGGTTTTGCTATTTTGGTATTCTAAGGTGTTATGGTTCTGCTATTTTGTTGTTCTAAGGTGTTAAGGTTCTGCTGTTTTGGTATTCTAAGGTGTTAAGGTTCTGCTCTTTTGATATTCTAAGGTGTAAAAGTTCTGCTATTTTGGTATTCTAAGGTGTTAAGGTTCTGCTATTTTGGTATTGTAAGGTGTTAAGGTTCTGCTATTTTGGTATTCTAAGGTATTAAGGTTCTGCTATTTTGGTATTCTAAGGTGTTACGGTTCTGCTATTTTGGTATTCTAAGGTGTTTAGGTTCTGCTAATTTGGTATTCTAAGGTGTTAAGGTTCTGCTATTTTGGTATTCTAAGGTGTTTAGGTTCTGCTATTTTGGTATTTTAAGGTGTTAAGGGTCGGCTATTTTGGTATTCTAAGGTGTTAATGTTCTGCTATTTTGGTATTCTAAGGTGTTTAGGTTCTGCTATTTTGGTATTCTAAGGTATTTAGGTTCTGCTATTTTGGTATTCTAAGGTGTTTAGGTTCTGCTATTTTGATATTTTGAGGTAACCTGTTTTTCAGATGACATGAACTGTTGTCATATTGCACTGTGTAAAATGTACACTGTGTGTATCTCTGTATAACACGATAGAAAGATGAGAAATTTTTGTAACATGATTATTTATTGTTTAAAAGAAGACATTGTATTTATAAAATCTTGAAAAGTCTTCTTCATTGGCATGCAGTGAGAAAGTGTCAGACAAGAAGTACTATCCGAGAATAGGTACTGTATTGTTAAGGTCATAGATAAATAGATAGAGTATAAAATTTTATGAAATAGCACCCTGATAAAAGAATAGCACCCTGATAGAAGAATAGGTCTAGATATGTTGAATAAGATATAAAGAGACCATTTTTCTAAAAAATACTGCAAAAAGCAAACATTTTTGTATCATATTGAAAGTAAAAATGACCACATCTGTTACAGAGCTATGATCCGAGAAAAGAAAAAAGACGTCGTGTTTTCACACGCCGTGAAAGAGATCAAATGAGAGCGAAACAGCAATTGTATGGGGATTCTGTGCCATTAGCAGTAATGTCAGACATTGAGAATAGGTGAATATCTACCCATAACATTGTATTTAATATAAATTTATCATTTCTGCATTTTAAGTTTTATATTTTGTTTTTTGTGTGTTAATGTAATTCATTGTCCCACAAATTTAGCTCACTGGGACAAATGTCCAGAGAGCTATTGTCATGCCACCGGTGTCTTATTCCATGTAACAAAACTTTAGCCTTGGCTATATCTTTTAAACATTCAGGGGTATGGCCTTGTTATTTTGCACATAGATTCATCCTTACCAAACATTTATCATTTAGGGTCGTGACCTTTCACCTAGTGACTTTAACCTTGGAGTTTGACTTAATTTTCAAAAACTTAAACCTGGGCTATATCTTTTAAATCTTGATGGGAAGGGCTTTGATATTTTATATGTAGATTCTTCATGACAAAAGCTTTCATTTAGGGTCTTGAAATTTGACCTAGTGATCTTGATTTTGGAATTTGACCTACTCATCAAAAACTTACACATTGGCTGTATTTTTTGAATTTTGAATGGTAGAGGTTTGATATTTCAAATGCAAAATCTTCATGACCAAAACTTTCATTCAGGCTCCAGATGTTTGACCTAGTGAACTTGGAGTTTGACCTACTATATCTTTTGAATTTGATAATTCACATAGCGATTCCTCCTGACCAGATCTTTTATTTAGGGTCATGATGTTTGACCTAGTGACCTTGACCTAAGAGTTTAACCTACTTTTCAGAAACTTTAACCTGGGCCATATCTTTGAACTATGAGGGTAGGGCTTTACTATTTCTCATAGATATTTTATACATTGAGACATTCACCTGTTCGGCTAGCTATGCTGTTTTCTGACAACTCTTATTCTTGAATCAGTCAGGCCGTCATTGTTTGTATAAATATGTTTCTATGAAGTTGTTTACTGTAATCTTGAAACTAATATCTGGTATTCTAACAAGTATTTGATTTTTATTTGTTGAGGTTCCCAGATGAAGATCGGTTTTCTGACAGTAGATGGCATCGCTCACTCAGTGGTTACTCTACACCAGCAAGCAGTTGTGTAAGTAACTGTTATACAAATGTAAATATAAACCTGTGTATACTGCACAGATTTTCCATTTCATATGGTTGTGTCTCTGATAAGACCTTTAGACTCTTACCACAAAACTTGAGATTTCAACTATATTCACTTAAAAAGCATTATTTTATTTTTCTCCCGCTCTTCAGAAAACTTTAAGGAGAATTCTTAAAGAATAGTGTGAATGATATAGATACAGAAAATAGGTTGGGGTATCAGAAGTTTGATAAGCCCCTCTTGTCATCCTGCTATAATGTATAAATAGGTTGGAGTATCAGATGTTTGATAAGCCCCTTCTGTCATCTTGCTATAATGAATAAATAGGTTGGGGGTATCAGATTTTTGATAAGCCCCTCGTGTCATCTTGTTTATAATGTATAAATAGGTTGGGGTAGTTGGGATATCTTGTGTTTGATAAGCCCCACATGTCATCTTGGTATACTGTGAAGATAAGTTGGGGCATCAGCCATTTAATAAGCCCCTTGTGTCATCTTGTTATAAAGTATAAATAGGTTGGAGTATCACATGTTTTATAAGCCCCTCGTGTCATTTTGTTATAATGTATAAATAGGTTGGGGTATCTGGTGTGTAATAAGCCCCCTTGTCATCTTATTATAAAGTATAAATAGGTTGGAGTATCACATGTTTTATAAGCCCCTCGTGTCATTTTGTTATAATGTATAAATAGGTTGGGGTATCTGGTGTTTAATAAGCCCCTCGTGTCATCTTGTTATAATGTAAAGACAGTTTGGGGTATCAGATGTTTAATAAGCCCCTTGTATCATCTTGTTATAATGTAAAGACAGTTTGGGGTATCAGATGTTTAATAAGCCCCTTGTATCATCTTGTTATAATGTAAAGACAGTTTGGGGTATCTGGTATTTAATAAGCCCCTTGTATCATCTTGTTATAATGTATAGATACGTTGGATTATCAGGTGTTTTATAAGCCCCTTGTATCATCTTGTTATAATGTAAAAATAGGATGCAGTATGAGGTGTTTTATAAGCCCCTTGTGTAATCTTGTTGTAATGTAAAGATAGTTTGGGGTATCTTGTCTTCCATAAGCCCCTCGAGTCATCAGATTATAATGTTGTAAATTGCAGAAAGTAATTTCTCAGTGTCATTTCTATTTATTACTGTCAGTTTTCTGTCAAGTGTTCTTTATTTTTATAAAAGATATGGCATCACGATATAGCATGGTTGTAAAAATCAATATTTTTATCCATATTTTACAGACTTATGTCAAATTTGTATGAAAATTTGATTTGGGATATTGAGTTTCAAATCCTGTCTTGATTTGACGTTAGTTTACAGCAACAGTGCTGTCTTAGAGCATTATTTTCCATCTAAGATGACTAGATTTGGCGTCCTCTCCAGTAAAAGTTCTTCTCATCTTAACCTGTTCAGTTTTGTGTACTGATAAAGAGTAAAAAAAATTGTAGTACAGTAAAACCTGCTTATGTGACCATCTGTCTAGTAACAGTATCATTTGTGTATAGATCAACCTCTATATAAAGGCCACCTCCCTATAAAGACTGGTTTTCTTGTGTCCCTAGGGAGGTCGTTATATACAAGTTTCACTGTATAAAGTCAGGCATGAAGTTATCAGTCTAGGAAATAGTATATTTACTGTGAAGTACATGGAATAATAAAGTTCTTACATAAACAAAAGAAAAACACAATAGAGTTGGTAAATGTTTTACAAAGCAGTAAGCTTAGACACACTAGAGAAGTGCTTGTCTATAGCCAATAAGCTTAGACACACTAGAGAAGTGTTTGTCTATAGCCAATAAGCTTAGACACACTAGAGAATTGTTTGTCTATAGCCAGTAAGCTTAGACACCCTCGAGAAGTGTTCATCTATAGCCAGTAAGCTTAGACACCCTCGAGAAGTGTTCGTCTATAGCCAGTAAGCTTAGACACCCCCAAAAAGTGTTCATCTATAGCCAGTAAGCTTAGACACATTAGAGAAGTGTTTGTCTATAGCCAGTAAGCTTAGACACACTAGAGAAGTGTTTGTCTATAGCCAGTAAGCTTAAACACATTAGAGAAGTGCTCATCTATAGCCAGTAAGCTTAGACACCAGAGAAGTGTTCATCTATAGCCAGTAAGCTTAGACACACTAGAGAAGTGTTTGTCTATAGCCAATAAGCTTAGACACACTAGAGAAGTGTTTGTCTATAGCCAATAAGCTTAGGCACACTAGAGAAGTGTTTGTCTATAGCCAATAAGCTTGGACACACTAGAGAAGTGTTTGTCTATAGCCAATAAGCTTAGACACACTAGAGAATTGTTTGTCTATAGCCAGTAAGCTTAGACACCCTCGAGAAGTGTTCATCTATAGCCAGTAAGCTTAGACACCCTCGAGAAGTGTTCGTCTATAGCCAGTAAGCTTAGACACCCCCAAGAAGTGTTCATCTATAGCCAGTAAGCTTAGACACATTAGAGAAGTGTTTGTCTATAGCCAGTAAGTTTAAACACATTAGAGAAGTGTTCATCTATAGCCAGTAAGCTTAGACACCAGAGAAGTGTTCGTCTATAGCCAGTAAGCTTAGACACCCCCAAGAAGTGTTCATCTATAGCCAGTAAGCTTAGACACATTAGAGAAGTGTTTGTCTATAGCCAGTAAGCTTAAACACATTAGAGAAGTGTTCATCTATAGCCAGTAAGCTTAGACACCAGAGAAGTGTTCGTCTATAGCCAGTAAGCTTAGACACCCTCGAGAAGTGTTCATCTATAGCCAGTAAGCTTAGACACCCCCGAGAAGTGTTCATCTATAGCCAGTAAGCTTAGACACATTAGAGAAGTGTTTGTCTATAGCCAGTAAGCTTAGACACCCTCGAGAAGTGTTCATCTATAGCCAGTAAGCTTAGACACATTAGAGAAGTGTTTGCCTATAGCCAGTAAGCTTAGACACACTAGAGAAGTGTTTGTCCATAGCCAGTAAGCTTAGACACCCTTGAGAAGTGTTCATCTATAGCCAGAAATACATCTCAACTTACATGCTTTTCCTTCTGTTAACTCATTGATCCTAAAGACACATTTGGACTGGCAAAAATCATTGATTTATTAAAGAGTTCATTGTTTCTTGGGCTTTTTCTTCCCAAGTCAAGGTTTTCTGATCTATTCAGGTACTCAGACACCTTGGCAGATTTGGCCTTTATATTGTGATTTCAATTTCAAATTAGCTGCAGGTAGCCTTTCATGAGCAAATCAGAATGTGCCAAACAATCGATCACACATTGGCCACATGATAGAGGGGAAAGTGCATAAACACGTGCAGGCTGTGCCACAAGTCTTTTCATTGGCTAAAGTCAGAGGTCAGTGTCGGATCAATCTAAGTGAAATTTTAGATCAGCGCTAGATGTTGCCACACGTGAATGCCAAATATGAAATGTATCTGTCAAGGTGTTTAAGAAACAACATGGATCAGAAAATCTTGACTTGGGAAGATTTGGGGCGTGATTAGTTAATAAAATGAGCCACTGACATGATCAGCTGATAGCATATGAGGGTAATAACTGCAACAGCAAAACTAAGTGTGGTCTTTGATATTAACCATTTAACATGAGAATGTCATACCTCCCACATTTTCTGATGCTATAGCCAGTATTTTTATTTGGATTTTCATCAGACTTTATTTAGCAATAGATTGTTTAATATCATGACTTTTACCTTGGCAGATTTCGCATTCACTTTGGTGGTGATTTTGAAAATGATTTTAATCAAACTCTCAGCTTCTCAGCTGAAGTCTTTTTTTTAACAACTTGTCTTATAAAAACAAAATGGCTTTCATCTAATTCCTGTCAAACTTTGATGTCAGCTATTTAATTATTGGGGATGTTTGCCAAGTCCTGATGTTTTGTTTATCGCTCATGTCTAATCAATAATTACCCCCTCTGTGTATGTATGAATTGCAAATTCACAAAATGAAACATTGATATATTCAGTTGGTGAACTGTATTGATGTAGATCTAGTCCCTCACAAAGAACAAAAAACATGGTGCTGGCTAGTAAATATTCTAGATTGAGCCGAATTGTTCTGAAATGATACAAATGGTTTTGACTTTTATCACAGTTTGTACATATCAAGTCAGTCATTTAGAGGATAAAAAGAAGGAACATGAGAAGTGTTAACTAATCAAACCTGAAAAACAGTGGACTCTGCTGTAAATCAATGACTTAGACCAGTCCAAATGTGTCTTAAGGGGTAAATGAGATAAATATCAACAGCGCAGATACCAAAGTGTGTTATACTTTGGCAGTAGGTTCTTATTAGTTTGTTATTGATTTTTAGTCGTTTCTTCTGCTTCATAATTTTATCACTCAGATCGTGTAAATGTATATGATGATATCGTTTCATCTTGCTTTTGAGAACAGCTCTGTCTTGCTATATCCTTGTTTCTGTCAAACTTGTTCAGTGTTTGGACTTTGAGGGAAAATGTCAAAAACATTTGATAAAAGTGAAATATAGTCTATATGGCCAAATTTTATTTTTTAAATAAATTTATTTTAAAATTTTTTAAATAGGATTTTGTTTAGAGTACTTGTCATTTTCATCCAAATTTCACTTTACATTTTCATGTAGCAATTTGAAGTAAAGTATATCTTAATAATCTTTGTTATAAATTCATCGTAAATATATGTATGAATATTTCAACTAGTTTACATATAAAAGCAGTGTTACTATTTCACATAAATTTTACATAAAAAACTATGTGAATATTTCAAAGAAATTTAACATATAAAAGCTGTGTGAATATTTCACATAAATTTTACATATAAGCTGTGTGAATATTTCACATAAATTTTACATATGAAAACTATGAAAATATTTCACATAAATGTTACATAAATTTCCATTTCCAAAGTTTACATGAAATACTTATGTGAATAATGTGTATAAAATTTGACCTTACATACATTTTTAAATTTAATGTTGCATTTGCTGTGTTTTTTTTCCCCAAAATTTTCTTTCCTTTTTTACTGTTTAAATTAATATAAAATAACAATAAAGAGATATACACAGAAATAAAAATTCTTAAATTCCTATATATTTTGTGAAAATTGCTTGAGAAACCCAGGTTTGGCACTTTTTCACTTGCAATTGATTAACTCAACCTTACTATTTGTATATGAATACCACATTGGACCTGATCTTATTTTCACAAAATGTATTGGAATACGCATGTGTAAGATTTTAGTATGCCCGTGTATAGCTTTTATTTGTTACTGTATATCAAGTACAAGAAGTAAAAGTAGAAAAAACCAAAATAATTTTTTTTTTTTTTGGGGGGGGGGGGTAAACACAGTTAATGCCCCTTTAAATTAATTTGATATAAAGGTGTTTAGTCACAGATTGATATGTAGTCAGGTAAAACAATTATTTTTTGCAGAAATTGATGTCTTTGATAATTGCTGGATGAATTGAACATAAAAACATCAACATTAAACAATGTGCAATACTAAAAGTCTTTTAACTCTGTATTTTTTATGCCCCAAAGATTGAAGGTCAGTCAAGGGTATTTTTATACCCCAAAGACTGAAGTTCAGATGAGGGCATTTTTATGCCCCAAAGATTGAAGGTCAGTCAAAGGTATTTTCATACCCCAAAGACTGAAGTTCAGATGAGGGCATTTTTATGCCCCAAAGATTGAAGGTCAGTCAAGGGTATTTTCATACCCCAAAGACTGAAGTTCAGATGAGGGCATTTTTATGCCCCAAAGATCAAAGGTTAAACTAGGGCATTTTTACATTGCAAAGATTGAAGGTCAGATGAGGGTATTTTTATGCTCCAAAGATTGAAGATCAGACAAGGGCATTTTTATAACCCAAAGATTAAAGATTAGTCAAGGGCATTTTTACATTGTAAGGTTGAAGGTGAGACTTTAAGGCGTGTTTATGCCCCAAAGATTGAAGATGAGACAAGGGCATTTTTACATCCCAAAGATTGAAGGTCAGACAATGGAATTTTTACAACCCAAAGATTGAAGGTCAGATGAGGGCATATTGTTTTTGGTCTGTGTATTTGGCTGTTGTCAAACTGTTTAGTCCAAATATGCACCAAACATGGGCAAAACTACACACCAGAAACTTAGCCAATTACATATTTTTTTAGCCAATCTTGAAAAAATTATTCAAAGGCTAAATTGGCTAATGGTGGTGTTGGCTTTGGTGATGCTCTAACCACTTAGTCACAATGACTCTTATTGATATTACAACTTAGTATCCCTCACTTTTTTGGTATTGAGATGGAAAAACCAAAAAAAAACAAAGTAATGTCACAAATGATGCTTTTTACATTTACAGTATTTTACATACAGATGACATAAAGTAATTGGTCATTTTCTTTGAGTACCAAACTTTATTAAAAAGATTCTGGAATATAAAGACCTTGTTAGACCTAATTTGCATATTGTATGGAAACTGAGATCTAATGTAATCAATTCTACAGCATTGTTACACAATGGAATAATATACTTGGCTTTTTATATCTTCTTGTTACTAACTTTATAGTATCATTTCACATCAAGTCAATGTGATTTATAGAAATTGATTAGCATGGGGAAGTTTTTGTCCCAGAATGGATAAAACGTCATCTTGATTCTGAAGAATTGAAAACAATTCTACGGGAAAAAGAAAAAGATTGAATTTTTTATCGGGAGTGTTTTACTGTCAATTTGTACAGCACATGGATGATGCTTTGGGATCCAGGGTCAATGCTCCATCACAATTACTATTAATCGAAAAGATCGTTGTGTTGCCTTCGGCTTCACTTAAAAGAAAATTAATAATTATACATGAAGGGTCCAGGATAGATTTGGGTAATAAACGACTGTGTGAAGAGCTGTCACTTATCTGCAGTTCAACTGTAATTGATGTTAATGTATCTATTACATTATCTAATTTGTTTCTCAATGAAATGAAATGTTACGACATATTCATGATGTTATAGCCGTTCATTTCAGATTCAGTGCTTCTAGTTCTTCTTGGAAGTTCTGTACAACTCAGACATTGTGGTCGGATATAGAATAGACAATTTTGAAATGACTACCATCTTATTAAGTATAAAAGACAGGACTTCTGAGAAAAGTTGCATCTTTTGAAATCAATGTTTTTTTTTATCAGTCATTCCAAGGATGTTGTGATTTGACCAAGGATACCTAGTTATTAAGTGAACAAGTGAATTATTTTGTATCCAATTAAGTTGACCTGTTTTGCTGTTCAAGAGGAGTTATTTGTGATCTTCAAGGAGAAGGATAGAATTATCTATTCAGTAGAATATTTGGTATTTACAATAACATTGATAGATTTCATCAGTGTGAGTGGTACATATACCTCTGCAGGCTACTATTTCCCCAGTGTTGCAGACTTTTTATGAATGTTCCAGGGCACATTTGACATGGTATGGTAGAGTATATTTGACTCAGATTTTAGTAAAGTATTGCAGTACTGGGTATAATTTGGATTGAATAAGATAATGTTATACTTTGGTGAATATACATGTATATTTTTTCAGTTTTGGGGTTATATCTTCATGTGACATTGTAATATACTTAAACTGTAACAGTATTATGTTAGTGCCCCTTTACAAAGTTACTGCAATATCGACTTTTATATTAGTGCTAACAATTACTACAGTATTGACCTTGTATGACCTTGTATGACTAATTCACTGCAATATTGACCTTGTATATTAGTGTCATATTTACCAATTCACTGCAATATTGACCTTGTATATTAGTGTCATATTTACTAATTCACTGCAATATTCACCTTGTATGTTAGTGTTGAATTGACTTTTTCAATGCAATATTTACCTTGTATGTTAGTGTTGTATTGACAAATTTACTGCAGTATTGACCTTCAAGCTTGTATGACCTTGTATGTTAGTGTTGAATTTACTAATTCACTGCAATATTGACCTTGTATGTTGTGTCATATTGACTAATTCACTGTAATATTGACCTTGTATGTTGTGTCATATTGACTAATTCACTGCAATATTGACCTTGTATGTTGTGTCATATTGACTAATTCTCTGTAATATTGACCTTGTATGCTAGTACTGTATTGACTAGAATCACCGTAATATTGACCTTGTATGTTGTGTCATATTGACTAATTCACTGCAATATTGACCTTGTATGTTGTGTTATATTGACTAATTCACTGCAATATTGACCTTGTATGTTGTGTTATATTGACTAATTCTCTGTAATATTGACCTTGTATGCTAGTACTGTATTGACTAGAATCACTGTAATATTGACCTTGTATTTGTATTTTAAATCTGCAAAAGACTTTATTTTCACTTGTAGCAAGCAATTATATTTAAAGTGATGTTCACGGTGTTGAGCAATCTGTGAATTTAAGAAACAGTGAATCAGTTGTTGATAAAATTACAGTAAAACCTGTTTTAGCAACCACCTGTTTATAAGGACCACCTGGTCATAATTACTGTTTTTGCTGTCCCCAGTAGTACCATCTGTGTACAAATCAATCTATATAAAGACCACCTCACTATAAACACTGGTTTTGTTGTGTCCTTAAGGAGGTTGTTATATACAAGTTTCACTGTATTTATAGATCTCCATGTAATATGTTATGGCTGCCTTGGCAGGACCTAATTCTGTTTTAAGTTATTCCCAACCTGCGAGTTCAAAAAACTGCAATCATGTCAGGACATGAGACAAAAATGTGAAAATTACAAATAAACTCTGATATAGTATGGGAACATATGTTTTAATGGCAGTGATATTGACTTGAAGCTGTTACAGTATTGATGTTGTATATCAACAATCTCTTTCCAAATGTCAAAATACCTAGAGCTATAATTGTTCATTTGAATGTTTACACCATTGGAACATTACTTGTTCATGAAGTTATTCCTAAGGAAAAGTTGAAAATTTATATTCTGTTGTGATATTGATAAGTAATAAACAAATACATTGATGGGTGTTCAGTGATAATGGTTGCCTTTAATTACATCCTAAATTAGGCTTTTTCCCTTGGAGAATGTTTCCCAAAAGATCAAGGATAAATATATCCGATTTTAACATGTTTTTTTTCTTTTTTTTTTAAATGAAGGTGTGTTATTTAAATTGTGTTTGCTCTGTTTTGTTTGTATAATTTTTATATGTCCTGTGCTTTTAATTTCCTCTTACTTTCACTTACCTGCCTCAAGTTATAATCATAAGATTTGAAGTGAATCCAAACTTTAATAGTAAAATGTGCCATAAATTTAAAAGTGAAAGACTTCAGAAAAGGATAAAGGATAAATTTGATTATTAGTAAGTCAGTATGTGCTAATACAAGTGTGGAAAAATAAAGAAGCAGTTACTGTCAAATTGATAGTGTTATTTATATCTGAATGGCAGACATTAATGCTTGGTCATCATTTTTATCTGTTTGACTATCTCAAGACAGATGCCAAAGTTTCATTGGTTGTTGTTAATGTTTTTCATGGTCGGTGATTTTTATTGGTTAAAAATATTGTTTATTGATTATCATTAATTGACAGATGTAATCAGTCACTTTAACTCTTATTAGGTGTCTGTCTCAACGAAATAGAGCCAGCCTGGCTCAGTCGGTGGCGGGCTGGACTCTTGATTGTGAGGTCCTGAGTTCAAGTCCAGCCGGCGTTAGGTTGGTTTCCTGTCTTTCGGATGAGACAGTAAAAACCGAGGTCCTGCGTCACAGTAGGTGTCAGCACATTAAAGAACACTCACTGCTCAATGGTTGTAAGTGCTGAGCATAGGCTAAAATATGAAGTCCTTAACTGGCATTTAGTGACATCTCTATATGAGTGAAATATTTTTGAGTGGGACTTTAAACAAGAATAAACAAACAAACAATCAAAAGAAATACATGTCTGAATCTCATCCCAAAAATGTGTTTCTCTTCACTCTTGTTCATTTTATAATTTTAATCAACATGTGTATTTTCAGTTGGTCTAAATTTCTATCATTTTGGTTAAGTTAAAATCATCAATTATTTTAATCACCTGCATCTGCATTTTTTGTTGATTATTTCACTGCTTGCAATGGTCTAGTGGAAGAGCATTCAAGTCTCAGGCAGAAGGTAACAGATCTCTCGGGCAGAGGGTACCGAATCCTTCAGGTAGAGGGTACCGGATCTCTCAGGCAGAGGGTACCGAATCTCTCAGGCAGAGGGTACCAGATCTCTCAGGCAGAGGGTACCAGATCCCTAAGGCAGAGGGTACCAGATCCCTCAGGCAGAAGGTACCAGATCTCTCAGGCAGAGGGTACCAGATCCCTCAGGCAGAGGGTACCAGATCTCTCAGGCAGAGGGTACCAGATCCCTCAGGCAGAAGGTACCAGATCTCTCAGGCAGAAGGTACTGAATCTCTCAGGCAGAGGGTACCAGATCTCTCAGGCAGAGGGTACCAGATCTCTCAGGCAGAAGGTACCAGATCTCTCAGGCAGAGGGTACCAGATCTCTCAGGCAGAGGGTACCAGATCTCTCAGGCAGAGGGTACCAGATCCCTCAGGCAGAAGGTACCAGATCTCTCAGGCAGAAGGTACTGAATCTCTCAGGCAGAGGGTACCAGATCTCTCAGGCAGAGGGTACCAGATCTCTCAGGCAGAAGGTACCAGATCTCTCAGGCAGAAGGTACCAGATCTCTCAGGCAGAGGGTACCAGAACTCTCGGGCAGAAGGTACCAGATCCCTCAGACAGAGGGTACCAGATCTCTCAGGCAGAAGGTACTGGATCTCTCAGGCAGAGGGTACTGGATGTCTCAGGCAGAGGGTACTGGATGTCTCAGGCAGAGGGTACTGGATCTCTCAGGCAGAGGGTACTGGGGATCTCTCAGGCAGAGGGTTTTTCTCATGATTATTTTCATAATACTTATGAAAGTTGATCCTTCTGAAAAAAGATCATTTTCTGATAATTATCAAGTTTACAAAGTTAAGGTTCTTTTCCTTTGTTTTCAAGTACAAAGTATCTCCTGAATATGGATCCTTCTATATTCAGAACTCCAGACCACTCTATTTTCAAACAAAAAATTATTAATATACTTAAACAACTTCCTTATAAACCAGACTGGTTCTTAATCTAAATTAAAGAAAAGGGTACATTGGCTGTATGGTCAGGTCACTGGACATTAAACCATGAGGTCTCTTACCTTTGTTTATGCAATAACAGCTTCATCTAAAAAACCACTAACCAAAGTCAAACCATGAAGTCTCTCACCTTTGTTAATGCAATACCTGTTCACCTGTTTGAGAGCACCACTAACCAAAGTTAAACCATGAAGTCTCTCACCTTTGTTAATGCAATACCAGCTTCATGTTTTTTAGAGCACCACTACCAAAGTTAAACCATGAAGTCTGTATTATTATTCTTTTTCTTTACTTGGATTTTTTAAATGGACAGAAATTGTGAAATGTGAAAGTGAAATGACTAAATATCTATCTTCTTTAAGATTTGTGTTTTCTGAATTTGTTGTAAAAGAGAAAGATGACCACCATATCTGGTATTGGTGTATTTAAGGGGCAATGGCCGTGTTTACCAAACAGAAATATTTAGATTTTTTCCACTTTTACTACTTGTTCTTGATGTAAAACAACAAATAAGATCGTCACACAGACATAAAAAATATTATATTCCTATATATTTTGTGAAAAAAATCAGGTCCATGATGTTTGGTATTTATGTACAAATAGTATGGTTGCAATTGACATAGTGCCAAACCTAGGTTTCTCAAGTAATTTTCACAAAATATATAGGAATTTAAGAATTTTCATGTCTGTATATCTCTTTTTAGTTATTGTATATGAATCTAAGTATTAAAAAAAGGAAAACAATTTTTTTGAAAAAACACAGATAATGCCCCTTTAAGTTATCTTTCTAACATGGTTGTATAGGTTGACAAACAGTCTCACATGATGTTAAAACATATCATGGGAAGGTCAAAATATAGATAAAACAAATATAGATACAAACAAAATGTCAAACTGGTGTATTTCCTGCCCACATCAATCCTTAGTTTAGTATAATAAAGTGACTGACCTCATGTAATTCCTCTGTTCTGCATATACATGTAGTGTAAAAATATGTTTGTTTATTTGAGTTATTTCTGGACTGTCTGACCATTGTGTAGCCATGGTTTATTAGGGGAAAAAATTAATTAGACAACAGAGGGTCCCAGTTGGGTTTACTGACAAAGACCAAAAACCACAGATGCTAGTGAATTCCTTACATCTAGACTACTAAATAATATAAAAATAATATAATTATTAATATACGTTTTGTCAACCTTCAGGTACTTGTTGTATATTATAAATATATAATATTCCCGAGAGTGTAATAGTGGAAATTGCCAAAGTTGACAATGATTTGCAACAGGCTGATAATTTCCTCTATCATCCTCTTAGGAATATTATATTTATTATACCAATCAAGTGCGTTCAAGAATATTCTTGTTTGATGAATAACAAAAAATATCAAAACATCTGCGTCAATATGATCACATACGTTTTGCTTGGTGTACTGAAGTTTGGGTGATCTCGACAGAACTCACCCTTTTTACCACACTTGAAGAAGAAAAAACATACATACATTTATTTCTGCAAATGCAATATTTTATCTATTATCACCCTGCTAAACAATATGATCCCAGGAGTGTCAAGTCAGTTAAAAATACTCCATGCTTATTGACCAATTGCAGGAAATATTCAGAGGTATATAATATACATTAATATTACTCTTATAACCAGAACCATCTGTAGTAATTTACACCTACCTACCTTGATAGTTCCTGTAGGTCAAATATGAGACAAATTGGTGATTTGAACAAAATGTATTATAACCTTGGGGAGTAGGGTTATAACTTCTGTACGTGAAGTTTGTGTGATATGGTTGTCAGTTGTCTCTGCTGTAATTACTCCTGTAGATGAGGTTGGTGTGATATGGTTGTTAGTTGTCTCTGATGAATTACTCCTTTAGGTATGGTTGTGTGATATGGTTGTTAGTTGTCTGTGCTATAATTACTTCTGTAGGTGATGTTGGTGTGATATGGTTGTTAGTTGTCTGTGCTATAACTACTTTTGTAGTTGGTGTTGGTGTGATATGGTTGTTAGTTGTCTGTGCTGTAAATACTTCTGTAGGTGGTGTTGGTGTGATATGGTTGTTAGTTTCTGTGCTATAATTACTCCTATAGGTGATGTTGGTGTGATATGGTTGTTAGTTGTCTGTGCTATAATTACTTCTGTAGGTGATGTTGGTGTGATATGGTTGTAAGTTGTCTGTGCTATAATTACTTTTGTAGGTGGAGTTGGTGTGATATGGTTGTTAGTTGTCTTTGCTGTAAATACTTCTGTAGGTGGTGTTGGTGTGGAATGGTTGTTAGTTGTATATGCTATAATTACTTCTGTAGGTGATATTGGTGTGAACTGGTTGTTAGTTTTCTGTGCTATAATTACTTTTGTAGGTGATATTGGTGTGAGATGGTTGTTAGTTGTCTGTGCTGTAAATATGTCTGTAGGTAAGGTTGGTGTGATATTGTTGTTAGTTGTCTGTGCTATAATTACTTTCGTAGGTGATGTTGGTGTGATATGGTTGTTAGTTGTCTGTGCTTTAATTACTTTTGTAGGTGATGTTGGTGTGAGATGGTTGTTAGATGTCTCTGCTGTAAATATGTCTGTAGGTGAGGTTGGTGTGATATGGTTGTTAGTTGTCTGTGCTATAATTACTTTTGTAGGTGATGTTGGTGTGATATGGTTATTAGTTGTCTCTGCTGTAAATACTTCTGTAGGTGGTGTTGGTGTGATATGGTTGTTAGTTTCTGTGCTATAATTACTCCTATAGGTGATGTTGGTGTGATATGGTTGTTAGTTTCTGTGCTATAATTACTCCTATAGGTGATGTTGGTGTGAGATGGTTGTTAGTTGTCTGTGCTGTAAATACTCCTGTAGGTGAGGTTGGTGTGATATGGTTGTTAATTGTCTGTGCTATAATTACTTCTGTAGGTGAGGTGGGTGTGATATGGTTGTTAGTTGTCTCTGCTGTAATTACTTCTATTTTTGGTGAGGTTGGTGTGAATGAATTGTTAGTTGTTCAAGCTGTGAATTCTTCTGTAGGCAAGATAAAAAGAATTGTTATTTGCCCAAGCCATGATAATGTTTGCCTGAAAGATTCCACAAAGATGATATATATTTACTTCTTCTACTTTTACCAGTCATGACAACTATCTTTATATTGGCTATCTCTATTTTCTGAGATAACAATTTATTAACTTGACAAAATTATGTTGTCTTTAAGATAAAAAATTGCAATTAGGAAATTTGAGAGTAAAAAAAATACTTTACTCATAAAAAGGCGAAAATATCCAGGGGCAAAAATGTCCAGATAAACAGTACATCATATATTATCCCTCAGTTGGATATAACTAGATTTTACAACAAAAAAGTAATGGATATTTCCTAGGCAGAGAACCTAACCATGCTATACATGTGATTGTTTATATACTCTTATCACTTGTAGTAAATCTTGATCAGTATTATCTGTTTCTGGAATTCCAGGATGAGATGAAATTAGGTCGCAACATGAGGGCAGCACCACGACACATCATAGAGTCTCGTCATCGAACAGCACCAAAAATGAGACATAAGGCAAGTTATATACATGTTTGTGTGTGTGTCTCTGTGTGTGACTATGTGTGTATGTCTGTGTGTGTCTGTGTTTGTGTGTATGTTTGTTTGCATTTGAGTGAACATGTGTGTGAATGTGTTTAAATGTGTCTGAATATGTGTGTATGTGTGTCAATGTGTGTGTGTGTGTTAGTCACTGTGTGTGTGTATGTTACTGTGTGTGTGTGTGTCACTGTGTGTGTATGTTACTGTGTGTGTGTGTGTGTGTGTGTTAATGTGTTTGTATGTGTGTGTTTGTGAATATGTTTTTGTTTGTATGTGTGTGTTTGTGAGTATGTTTTTGTTTGTGTGTATGTGATTTTATATCCGATCTACCACAAGAAAAGGAATTTTTTGTATTTGACATCAACAATGGAGGAGTGCATTGTTTTATATATAATAATTCGCTCAATCTGAGCAAACCTATATACATATTTACTCAATCTGAGCATTCCTATATATGTATTTACTCAATCTGAGCATTCCTGTATACTTATTCACTCAATCTTAGCAGTGATTATTCATGCATATTAATTCACTCAATCTGAGCATTTCTGTATACTTATTCACTCAATCTGAGCATTCCTGTATACTTATTCACTCAATCTGAGCATTCCTGTATACTTATTCACTCAATCTTAGCAGTGATTATTCATGTATATTAATTCACTCAATCTGAGCATTCCTGTATACTTACTTAGTCATTTTCTGTGTTCTAACCATTTACTTTGTCATTCACTCATTTCCTATGAGTCATTTCCTATGAGCCGTTTCCTATAAGCCATGTCCTATTAGCCATGTCCTATGAACCATCTTCAATGAGCCATTTCCTATGAGTCATTTCCTGTGTGCCATTTGTTATGAGCCATTTTCTATGAGCCATTTTTCAGTTTATTCAGGGTAGTGTAAATTTCACAAGACTTTTATTTTCAATCTAATTATTCAATTCTTAAAAGATTAAAATTATTGACTTATAAACTTCTAAAACATAAATACAGTTACAAACAGAAAATAAAAAAATTCAAAAAGATTCTGTAACTGTTTGTTAACAGTAAAACAAAATATATGGTAAAGTGTCAGTTAGAAAAAGGTGGGGAAAATGAGGATGTGTTCATATTTCTTTTGTCTACTGTAAACAGTAAACAACGAATACGTAAATGTTTCCAGTAACTTGTTGATACTATAAAAACACTAAGACACTCTTCAACAGCAAACATCCAGTAAAACATGTTGAACTGTTAGTTTGGTACGTGCCATGAAATATTCATTGTCGTAAATTATGTATCAGGATTTATCAGCAAGCACTAGAATATTATACTATAAACTAATAAGATCCATATACATGATATATACTGATTAAGTTACCAAATTATTATTAGATAGTTATAATGGAAACTGCTGAGAATTGTATATCAGGCACCAGGCATATATATTTATAATGTGTGGGATACATGAACATATTTATTTTAATATCTGTTTGATGCACTTTGGTGATCAACAAAAAGTTGGTCAGGGACCTAGGTTTTTTTTACCACTTTTGCCACTTTTTTGCCCGAAAAGTTTGTTTCATCTGTACTCAGAAATTAAAGGAAAATATTTCTAAATTGACCTTACTTACAATTGTAACCAACCTAATTTTGGAATCTGGCTCGGGCACAAGAAATGAATATTTTCTAAAGTTGGCCATAAATGTTCACTGTTTTCCCTTCAACAGAAGTGCTAATTGTGGTTATTACATTAGAGTAATAATTCTCCATAATATCCCTTAGGAGTTAAGTGATATCCCATTTACATTATCAAATATTCAAAACTCAAGCTACATTCATCATTTGACTTCTCAGATATTAGATTATAAGGCATTTGTAAAATGTGTTTCTGCGTGTCAGCTTCAGGAGAAAAATAAATAACGTTGCTTTCCTCCTTATTTAGGTCACCTTGGTCATTGCTTATCTGAGTCACTGGTCATCAAAGTCACTGGTCACCTGAGTCACTGGTCATTTGACCCAATGTTTTGATTTTGATTTGATTTTTTGTTTTACGCCATACTCAACAATTTTTCAGTCATATAATGGCGTCCAGTTTTTATTGGTGGAGGAGAAACCCCGGTTACCCAGGTAAAGACCACCGACCTTCCGCAAGAAAACTGGCTTGACCCAATGTAATTCCGTTGTCACTGTCCACTATGGTGTGGATAGTCATTTTGGTTTAACTTTTGAGCATTTTTAACTTGTTCTAAAAAGTATGAATGCGATCTTCCTGAAATTTGGTAACAGACAATGATAGCAAAAATTTGAATTTTGTGATCTCTTGGCAGGGAGTTCTGTAGATAGGGTGTGTTCTCAGGTGACCAACAGAGTCTTTTCAACTGCTTGGATTAAAAATGGATCTTTATCAACTATTGATAACTTTGTTTGTATACTTTTGTAGCAACTTACCCAATCAGAACAACCCTTGCTTCCTGTTCAGTCTAACCAATCTGAAGACGTTGTTGTTCGTTACTATAACAATTACCACAATCCTCTCTTCCGTTCCATCCAATCAAATAATGCTAACTGTGATGGCACAATTGGTAGTGTGTATTCACCTCAACACCCTACTCAGGTACTTCACTGTAAAAAGTGCATGTTTCTGTCTTTACTATTTGCATGTGCATGTGCATGGATGGCAATTGAAGAAAATACCTTGGTTAGTAGACATTTTTTAGCTCGACATTGGCCTGTTTTATCAAAAAGTCTGAAAGGGGCATTAGCTGTGGGTTTTTTTTATGTTCAACTGGCCCAAAGGGCCAAGTGAGATATTGCTATAGCCAAATATGTCTGGCTTCTGTCGTCGTCTGTCTGTTAACTTTTGCATTTTAACAACTTCTTCTCAAGAACCAGTTGGCCAATTTTAACCAAACTTGGCATATAGTATTCCCATGTGAAGCCTCATAAAGTTTGTAAATTGAAAAGGGATAGAAATAATAGGAGCCTTAAAAGGGGCAAAAAAGTACCAAAACTTGTCACATCTTTAAAAATTTTCTTCTCATGAAATAATAATCAGATGAGTTTCAATATTGTATGCATGATTGTAAAGTCGGTATCTACAAAGTTTGCAAATGAAATAAGAATGAAATCTGCTCATAAACGAGCCTCTAGGGATCGCTTCAGTAACACCGGGAATATTTGTATTACAAATTGTTTAATAACTCAAAACTAATTGACTCTTTGTATACATAGATATATGAGAAAAGTGTTAGGAATTATCTGAGGATCATTCTGACAAAATTTCTAGGTCACGGGGTCAAAGGTCAAAGTCACAGGCACCTAAGTAAATGGAAAATATGTTTTTTTATAAAATTTTCAACATTTTTTATTACTCCTCCAGAACCATTGATTCACTTTGAACCAAACTTGACAGAAAGTATAACCATGTAAAGCCACTTAAAGTTTGCAGGTGAAAAGAGGCTAAATATAGAATGAATGAGTCAGCAGATATGTTTGATTTATTAAATGCATCTCCAAAATTATTAAAGCTCGAGAAAAACGGTTACCTTAAAATGAGCAGCTTGCAAAAATCTACTAATATTTCATTTTGATGGAAATTGTCGGGTTGACCCTTATGTGAGTTAAGCAAAAATGTTCAGCATGCAAAGATCTACAAAAAAGTCAATAGGGCAGAAATTGTTAGGTTGCTTCTTATGGGAGTTATTTTCCCTTTTAAGAAGATTTTTCATGTTTTTTGATGTTTTTTATATGATCTTGAAAAGTATAATAGGTAGAGTAAAAGTGAAAGAAGCAGAATTGTTCAGCATGCAAAGATCTACAAAAAAGTCAATATCCCCGAAATTGTCAGGTCGACCCTTATGGGATTTATTTCCTATTTAGTGGATTTCTCATGATTTTGACAGTTTCGTTCTATTATCTTGAATAGAATAAAAGAGAAAGAGAAAGAACTAAAAATGTTAATTATGCAAAGATTTACAAAAAAGGCAACAGGAATTAAATTGTCAGGTTGACCTTTATGGGAGTTATTTCCCCTTTAAGTGGATTTTTCATGTTTTTGACAATCTTGTCCTATTATCTTGAATAGAATAAAAGAGAAAGAGAAAGAAGCAAAAATGTTAAGTATGCAAAGATCTACAAAAAAAGGCAACAGGAATTAAATTGTCAGGTTGACCTTTATGGGAGTCATTACCCTTTTTAAGTGGATATTTTCATGTTTTGGGCTGTTTTTCCCTATTATCCAGTGATCACCACAAAGATCTACAAAAATTCATTGTACAGTAATTATGAGGGTGATCCTTGTGAAAGTCATTTCCCCTTTTAAATGGATTTCGCATGTTTTTGACTGTTGTTGCACATTACATGTATCTTGATAGTTACGTCTGTTGATATACAGTAACAAAAAAGAGATATACATAGGAATAAAATTTCTTAAATTTCTATATACATGCACACAAATGGTATTATTGAGGACAAAAAAAAAATGGTCTTTATGACCAGGTGGTCTTTATGCACAGGTGTTTGCTAAAGCAGGTTTTACTTTTCATTGGATTTTTTGAAAATTGCTTGAGAAACCCAGGTTTAGCATTTTTTCAATTGCGAGTGATTAACTTAACCTTATTTGTATATGAATACCACACTGGAGCTGACCTTATTTCCACAAAATATATAGGAATATAAGTTATTTTTTGCCTGTTTATAGCTCAAGTACAAGTAGCAAAAGTAGAAATAATTAAAGTTCTTTTTTGGTAAACACAGGTAATGCTCCTTTCAGTCCTAAGTCTTAACTTATGATCATTTAATCAACACTACCCAAAGTCAATTCTTATTCAAATATTTTCAAATAGGATTTTGATAGTTTATGAATAACTTTTACCTGCTACATTTACAAAAATAAATTATGAAATATAAAAAAGATTACTAAGGTCTACGCACTGACTCTGTATTATCATAAAGACCTGACTTGATTTGGTAATAAGTCACAAGTCCTAATTCTTTGTAAAATGGTTGCAAGTCATGAATATTGTCCTAAGACCAAGTCTAAAACTTAGAACCTTTCCTAAAGTGGCCCCCTGTTCTATAGAAGGGAGCATTTACTTTCAGGTGATGAAGCAAAGTTTTGACAAATGCTTTGCTAATCCACTCAAATTATAAGGCATTAGAAAATTGTGTTTTTACACTTACCTTTATTTTCTTTGAGGATAAAAATTAATTTCACTTCAACCTGACCTTGTCTTCAACACATCTAGATTGGTGGTTAATTTGGTAAAAAAAAATACCTGTTTCTTTGAGTGCTGATTATTTTTATTTCTAATATATAGGTGTGTAATAAGAAATTCAGTTTATTCCCCCTTTAAGGTATGGAATAAGCCCTGTACACTGGCTTTACACAGCATGTTCATTTGATATCAGTATGTGTATTTTGTGTACGATGATGATTTTCTACTTGTTTGTGTGTTAATTCAGCCAGTTGTGTAAATTGTGTGCATACTTTTAGTTTTGTCTATCTTATTCAGTGTATTTTAAAGATTGTATACCTCTGTGATTTGAAAGGATGTATAACATATGTGTACATTTGAACATGTATTGGGGTTTAATTTGGAATGGGTATTATAGAAAAATCCATTTTATTTTAAGCTTACATAAGGCAGTTATCAGGTAAATTGAATTTAAAAAAGCATTTAGAAAACAACAGTCAAAATATTCTGTTTCTCTGTCTGTCCACCCATCTCTCTTCGTTCATTCACCCCTACTAATTCATTGGACTGGTCTAAGTTAGTGATTTACAGAAGAGTCCATCATTTTTCTGGGGTTGATGAGTTATGCATCTAATTGAAATATTTTGTATAGGGGTTTATACAAATCTGATTAAAATATTTAGTTTATTTTTAGGAACTTTTTGAAGTATTTTGTTTATTTTTAGGAATTTATTGAAATATTTTGTTTATTTTTAGAAATTTATTGAAACTTTTTGTTTAATTTTAGGATTTGATTGAAATGTTAAATAGACAACAGCAACTCTTACAGCTGCAACAAGACCAACGCAGAAAATTCCTTGAAGAACAAAAAGTTAGAGAACAAGCCAAAATATTGGTCAATGAGGCTCTTCTCACAGAAGAAGAAAAATCAAGAAGGAGTTTCCGGGAGGGCAATGTTACACCAACAAATCAGAAAGCAAATTCTGTGGAGCAACAGATGCAGTCAGGTGCTAGTACACCAGCCATTCAGCAGCTGATAACACAAGGACGAGTGTCATCTACTCGCAGTTTAGTGGCATCAGAACCTTCACACAAAAGTGAGGGAGATTTCTTTGAGAATGACAGATTTTCTGGAACTGGTTTATATAACAATAACAATTCCCATGATGCCTCACAGAAAGATGCAAATGAGGATGAAGCGAATAAAGAACAATTGACTCAAGCAATAAGAGATGAACTAAATCGTCTGAGTGCATCGTAGATGAATCATATGTGTATTTGTTTTTATGCATAAAGTGGATTGTGCACTTTATATATATATATATCTTATGCACGGCAAAACTAATTAATGTTCAGACTGCAAAGTCAAAATATGTCATTAATGGTGTTTTGATTATGGCAGGCAGATCTTAAATCTGTCTTTTAAGCAAGTAATTTATGATTAATTATTATTAAGTTGTTGGGTAAAGTATTTTTGTACATGCTATATATATACGTTTGTCTTTTGGGGAAAATGAAATATTTACACATTTAATCAAGAGGATGTTTGTGTAATCTGTACATTTCTAGATAACTACTTAATCTGAATTTTAGATACATTGAGCTGAATTGTTGGTACAGTATAGTCAATAATTCATCCTAACTGAAAATTGCATGTAGCCATCGTACATACAGTTGTAGCTCTGAATAGTTGTAAAAAGTGTTGTACTGATATGAAAGTATATGCCAAGTTAACAGGAATTTGATCATAGTTAGAATTATTGAGTAAAACTAAGTCATGATTAACTAGACTTTTATGCCTTATTTCAGGTAAAATTTTAAGTATTGATCTCTTGATTAGACTGTAGATTAAAACGGTTATACTACAATATGGTCCATCAAAATAACACTGAAAAATAAGCTTTTCTTTACTTCAAATTGTCTTGTCATTTTAAACAGGAAATATCGCAAAAATGTATCATACATTTTCCTGAAATCTTTTGTTCATCTCTCAGATGACTCTTACTTATTCATGTCAGTTTAATATAGACATATCTATCACTTAACTGTCTGAAAATATTGTTCTGTAGAAATATCTTTGTGGTGTGAAATCTGGTGTCAAACTATATCTTATGTCAGTCAGATGGTGTCAAAATGTATCATGATCTTGAAGCTGTGGAAATGAAAGGTTGTAACTGTCACACTCTTATGTTTTTTCTTATTTTTGGATACAGTTTTCAATTCTACATCCTCTGTGAAAAAATCAAGTCAAAACTCAATAGTTTGCGAGAAGATTAGGAAAGAGTGACAAATGAAAGGTCTTAAGTGACAGATACGATCTAAAATAACAGATAAAGACAATCACAAAAGGTCTTAAGTGGCAGATATGACCCAAATTACTGTACAATTATTTTGGGTGTCATCTTAATAAGCTTTTACATGAAATATTTTGAATCTATCACTGCTATTTATTATCTATTTTGACTTAGGTATTGAATACAAATACATGTGCAAGTGTAACAATATCTGTGTTAGTCTAATGAAAAATAAATTTTTTTCTTCTACTGAAAACTTTGAAAATTGCACTTACGACCTTTTAATTCCACAGCGTCGATTTATCCAATCAAAATGTATATTTTTGCTGCCCAAAAACGAGAAATCTCACTGTAATTAGTGTATTATTGTAGTAATACTTGGTAACCATGGTGAACTAGACTGGAATACTAGAAACGGATAATGTGTTTGTGTTTTATTCTTTATAATTTCATAGCAAACATTTTTTATAGTTTGGTACACCTTATTTTGTCAATTCTAATATATCACAGAATGTGATATCATATTTTGTCAGTTCTAATATATCACAGAATGTGATATCATATTTTGTCAGTTCTAATATATCACAGAATGTGATATCATATTTTGTCAGTTCTAATATATCACAGAATGAGATATCATATTTTGTCAATTCTAATATATCACAGAATGTGATATCATATTTTGTCAGTTCTAATGCATAAAGGAGTATGATGTCATATTTTTTCATTTCTAACAAATTACAGAATATGATGTCATAGTTTGTCAATTGTATCATATCATAGAATATGGTGTTCTAGATTGTCAAGTCTATTATATCACAGAATGTGATGTCATAGTTTGTCAAATCTCTTATCACTGAAATTGATGTCATAGTTTGTCAAGTCTATTATATCACAGAATGTGACGTCATAGTTTGTCAAGTCTATTATATCACAGAATGTGATGTCATAGTTTGTCAAGTCTGTTATATCACAGAATGTGATGTAATAGTTTGTCAAGTCTCTTATATCACAGAATGTGATGTCATAGTTTGTCAAGTCTCTTATCACTGAATGTGATGTCATAATTTGTCAAGTCTCTTATATCACAGAATGTGATGTCATAGTTTGTGAAGTCTATTATATCACAGAATGTGATGTAATAGTTTGTCAAGTCTCTTATATCACAGAATGTGATATCATACTTTGTCAAGTCTATTATATCACAGAATGTGATGTCAACATTTGTCAAGTCTCTCATATCAGAGAATGTGATGTCAACACTTGTCAAGTCTCTTATATCACAGAATGTGATGTCAACACTTGTCAAGTATCTTATATCACAGAATGTGATGTCATATTTTGTCAAGTCTGTTATATCACAGAATGTGATGTCATAGTTTGTCAAGTCTGTTATATCACAGAATGTGATATCATATTTTGTCAAGTCTGTTATATCACAGAATGGAATGTGATATCATATTTTGTCAGTTCTAATATATCACAGAATGTGATATCATATTTTGTTAGTTCTAATATATCACAGAATGTGATATCATATTTTGTCAGTTCTAATGCATAAAGGAGTATGATGTCATATTTTTCATTTCTAACAAATAACAGAATATGATGTCATAGTTTGTCAAGTCTATTATATCACAGAATGTGATGTCAGTTTGTCAAGTCTCATATCACAGAATGTGATATCATAGTTTGTCAAGTCTAATATATCACAGAATGTGATATCATATTTTGTCAGTTCTAATGCATAAAGGAGTATGATGTCATATTTTTCATTTCTATTATATAACAGAATATGATGTCAACATTTTTCAAGTCTCTTATATCACAGAATGTGATGTCATAATTTGTCAAGTCTCTTATATCACAGAATGTGATGTCATAGTTTGTCTAGTCTCTTATATCACAGAATGTGATATCATAGTTTGTCAACTCTATTATATCACAGAATGTGATGTCATAGTTTGTCAAGTCTATTATATCACAGAATGTGATGTCATAGTTTGTCAAGTCTATTATATCACAGAATGTGATGTCAACATTTGTCAAGTCTGTTTTATCACAGAATGTGATGTCATAGTTTGTCAAGTCTATTATATCACAGAATGTGATGTCATAGTTTGTCAAGTCTATTATATCACTGAATGTGATGTCATATTTTGTCTTTTCTATTGTATAACAGAGTACAGTGTCATATTTTGTCCTTCTAGTGTATAAAATAATGTGATGTGATATTTTGTTTGTTCTAACATATAGCAGTGTGACATCACATTTTGTCAGTTCTAGTGTAGAGCTGAATATGATTTCATATTTTGTCAATGGGGACATATATAATAGAGGTGTTGTCCTGTTTTGAAAATTATAACATGACAGTGTGATGTCACATTTTGTCAGTTCTAAAGCAGGTTTGTAACAATAACAAATGCCACAATTTAGATTGTAGGGATGTCCTAATCTGTCAGGGTTTTGTTTGTCAGTTTAAAGAAGACACATTTACTGAGCTTTTATTGTTTCATAGTAGTGATGTGTCAAACTGGACATGCCAGCTTTAGATGGGCTAAAATTATATGTTATTTCCTTATTACTAATTATGTTATCTTTCAGAAATTAAGTGTAGTATTTCACTGCTCAATTTCTTTTATATTCAGAAATTTTAAAGCATTTGATTTGCTGCTTTACACAAACAATTGATAATAAGGAACATGTATAATTAAAGGAATGTAACTTTTTTTCAATTTAAAAAAATGAAGACCATGAATTGAGTATAAAATGGTATAAAAGTTGGCTTAGTACCAAATAGCTGTTGAAGTAATATTTATAATCGACATATATTTACTTTGCTTAATTATTGGTTTGATAGTAATAGAATCTAGCTCCAATTCAATTCCAGATAGAAAATATCAGTGGAGGGTGGGATAAACAAGTCCCAGCCGAGGCATTAGCCGAGATTGGTATGTTGATCAACTACACCCCATTCTAATATTTTTCTATCTGGAACTCAAATGTGGTGCGGGATTCTTTCCCTGTAAAGAAAATATCTATACAAAGTGCAAAAAAATATTTTGAGTAAAAATATGTATAATAATGTGTTTAGAGGTACAATAAAACAATGTGTGTGAAAGTATGATAAAGCTTAAAACAGTATCAATTCTAGATAAATGTTCTCTTTCATTCACATGAATTTTAGTCTGGTACTGTCACAATTAATGGAATAAATGGACTTTAAAGACATGTAAAGGGAGATAATTTTGATGATAGCTTACATTAATATAACTTCATTACATTATAACACATATCAAAAACACAGTTTATTGACACAAAAGAGAGCATCTGTCAAACATTAAACAACCAATAATATTTATGATGATCATCTTGATCATTGTATTTATTCATTTTTATTTTCTTGTTTGTTTTTTGTCATTAAGGTGTTGGAACATCTGTGTTTTATGTTTGATCAATTTTTAGTGGATGATAAAATGAAGATATTCTTTTATTGATTGTCATTGTAATAATAGCGTTTTTCTGATTATATACATTTGTATATATATATGTATATGTACATACATGTACGGGGTTAGCAAGTTTCCTGTGACCATGTTCACTGTCTTCTTTGTGAATATAGAAAAATAAAAAGTTAGAATTTCATATAAAATCTATTGTTTATCACTAAATATTGGAATTTTGACAAAACATGTGCAATGAATGTAAATTGAGAAAATGTTGTAACCTCAGTTGAATATGGTTGAAAAATAAGCAGTTCTTAGTAGTTCTTAGTTAGTAAATAGCTCTCATCTAATACCTTATCACATCTACATAATAAAAAAAACCCCAAAAAGTCCTATAATTAGAATAATAGAAATAATTAAAATCCAATTTATAGTGCTAATTTTTTCTGGTACTGCAAAACAAAAAGTTGTATATTTAATGATATTAAATAAAAGTGGCATTAAAATCATTTTTTCACTTTTAGTACTTGATGTGCAATAGTGCTGCAAAAAAGGTCAGGTCCAATCTGAGGCAATTGTAAGTAAAAATACAAAAAACAAAAAAGCAGAGATATTGACTCAAAAATGTTCAAAGACAATCTTTTAAATAAGAGATATACACAGGAATGGTACAAAAATCAAGGTTTGACTCAATTCAGTTGATTTCCTTATTTACACAAAAATATATATGAATATAATAGAAGTAAATCTTTGGGGTGCCCAGTTCCATAAACAATAAAAGTATAAATCAATAGAATGTTGGAATAAAATACAACACGGAACTCTGAAAACCAAATCACCATTAATCCCCTGTCGTAAGTCAAGTCCAATGAAACATGTATGCCTCAAATTGGTACAGACGTCCATTTAACAAGACTATGACTATTTTTCGATATTACTGTGCATTAGTGAGTAGTTTACCTCTGTATGTGTTTGGCATATCGGACCAAACTGAATAATTGTGGAAAATTTCATTTTTTATAGCTACTTTTTTATATTAAGTAAAAATGTCTAAGTATGAGCGCTTGTGTACTTGATGTGCAATAAAAACTGTCAAATTGACAAAATGCGTCGAGCTATACACAGACATAAAAAGTTTGTTGAAAGACCACGTCTTACAAAATATGTTGTTCTAAAAATTGCTTTTTTTATATCAGCTTCAGAAATCAAGGTTTATCCTGGTACCAATGTTTAGTGAAAAAGCAGTTGTTACTTGTAATTGATTAACCTTACTATTTTGTATTTTTTAATGTGGACACTAGAAAGAGTCTGAGAAAAATCCTTATTTACACAATTTAATTCTGATATATGAAGTTTCCTCTTTAACGGCTGTCAATATCTTGGTATTAAAGGTTTGGTAGAACATCTAATGTATCTTTGCTTATATGGGGGTTTTATGAAGTTTAGGTATCAAAGTGGTTTAAATCTTTACGGACACGTAATTTTTGAAGGATCTCGTCCTTTGTGCCCAGGATTTCCAGAATTCATATTAAACCCAAAAATGGTTGTCTGCTGGTACAAGTACATATTGGTCATGTAACCTATCCAGAACTTCTATTAAATACAGAAAACGTGTTTTCATAGTCCAAGTATGGCTTTCAGCCATTCAGGTGCTATAAAAAACTGAAATTCTGAAAAGGGCCCCTTAAAATTCATTTTCAACAATAGAAACGTACACAAATGGTTGATGTCTAGTGCATAAAGCTCAATATAGCTGATGAAATGTCGTGGTCTTCAGTTTAAAATATGGTGGACAAAGAAACATACAAATCCGACGTTTCTGTAAAATCATCGTTTGACCAGTCTGTGATAAGCACGGAGTTCACTCTGGGGTTCATTCTTGCTTCTTGAAACAGAATAAAACAGGGTAAAAGAGGTGACATCAGTATGTAGTGCCCGTGATGTCTTACGTTAGAATTAAAAAGTTCCATCACATTAACACCATTACACAGTGGGCTTGGACACTTTGGATATTATAATCCATAGGGATATGCATCCCCTGTCTCAAGATTGTTGGTCCAAGTGGTATAATTTTTTCGGTCACACCCCCCCATTATTAATCTCGAATCGATGTGAGTTTCGCCACAGTCACTCAGTACAATGAATGCTTACAGATTGCTGGTGATTGTGAGGAGTTGTATCCAAAAAGTCGTCACAATTTGGTACACTGTACAAATGTTAAATTGTCAATGTCCCGAGGACAACCCGAGGAGCACCAAACAATCTGCGAGTCTGTGCTCCCGATAGACTTCACAGAAGGACACCTTTTTATACTGGGCGCCGTGCCATCCAGTATGCAATTTTTTGGTACTTGTTTATCCATTAAATGCATATGTACCGAGTGACAAGTATCCTCGGGGTATCAAGTGCCATGGAGGAGAAAGCATCCCCTGTCGACCGGTCACACCCGCCGGGAGTCCACAGTTAAGTCTAAATGAAATACGTGAGGAAAGAATCCTCATCACAATTGGTACAGACATCTCAACAACCACCAACGAAAAGGCAACTCAACATTTTACACAGTGAAACAAAGTAATCACAAACAAAACTATTATACCGACCGTAAATATAAGATTCTTATGCCTGTGTATAGCTCATATTTGTTATTGTACATCAGCATTCCGCAAGTAAACTGGCAAACGTCCTCAGAAAATCAGCTCAAGTTCCAGCGGGATTCGAACCTGTGCTGACTAGAGGCGAGAGGCTTCAGGGTATAAAGCATTATGTTCTAACAACTCAGCTCTCAAATGTTTATTGATCAGCGTAGGTTCGAGCCCCTTAGGAACCTCAGCTGATTTTGTGAGGAAGTTTCCTGTTTATTTGCGGAAAGCCGGATTCTCTCCTCCACCAATAAAAACTGGCCGCCTTCATATAACCAAAACATTGTTGTGTGTTTGACGTGAAACTAAAATTAAAAAGATAAAAATCAAATGTTCATACGTAGGCCATTAACTGTGATGGTTCCTTTACAAGTTATGTATCAATTTAAGCCAATAAAATGTAACAAACCATTGACAATTATTTTAGTATATGAATGAATTGCAATATCATCTTATCTCAATTTAAAAAAAATAACCATGACTAATTTTAAAATCTCTGAAATAAAAGCAATAATTATAATAGAATTTCGAAATGGAAATACAATGGAATGTGATGCTCCTCAACTGTAAATATAAACATCCCACTCGATATTAATTTCGGAAACATTTGATTCACAAAGTTATTATAGAAGACTTAAAATATCAATCCCCACCCCTGGGGAATACATTTCTTAATGTCAATTATTATGTCAATTGTGCATTAGTGAAGTTGCCGTACATTTAATCAACGTTTTGATTTCATTTGGAATAAATAATTTCAACATCATGATAGGAACGAACGTTATGTGTATCATCATGAGAACATGTGAATTAGCGGAGATAACACAAAATCAGATTTCAGAAATGGCGTAGGCGGCCTACGTTAAAACATTACTATGGACATAATAACTGGTAAAGTCGTTAACCTATAGACACATTTGGATTGGCTTTAGTCATTAATTTAAAAAAGAGTCCATTTTTTTCAGTGGTACACGAGTTAAGGATTAAAATTTGTATTAAAATCGGTGAAAATTGTTTAAAGCACGCATAAATTCAAACATTTGATCGAAATCATTTAAGTATTTCAATTATTTTACACCGAAAGAAAAAAATACGTTTTCTTTTATTTCCGCTGGTATAACAGTATAAAAACATTCAGATACTGAAGTATAAATCTTTAGGATGTCCAGGATATAAATACAAATCTGGTAAAAATGGACAAACACGGACCTTTAGAAACCAAGAGGTCGGATCAGGTGCCATGGAGGAGTGAGAATCCCCTGTCGACCGGTCACACCTGCCGTATGTCCATAATCAATTCCAAATTAAATACGTGAGGAGTGAATCCTCGTCACAATTGGTACAGACGTCTCAACAACCGCAAACGAAAAAGCAACTTAACATTTCACCAAGTGAAACAGAGTAATCGCAAACAAGACTATTATACCGACCGTAAAATTTGCGGAACGTTGACATCAAACGCGGTTTTCGATATTACTGTGTCAATAATTTGTCAGTGAGTAGTTTACATGTAGTATATGAAATGTTCATATGTTGAGCACGCCTTGGCATATCAGGTCATTTGTGAAATATAAACTCCATATGCGGGTGACTGTGGGATATTACTACTTAAATGTAGAAAATTTACGATGGGAAAGCCGAAATCGTCGCGTTTGTCGAATAGCTTAGTTGCCAATTTCCCGTCTGTGTCTATAGTAAGTAAAATGTCTTAGTATGAAGCGTGTGTGCTTGATTCTGTTGTATCTTTAATTTCTAGTTCGCTGGGATGTATCGCATTGACATATGTATGAAAACTGTCATTATTAATTGACAAAACGTCGTCGATATATCTAAATGTCAAATTAAAGGACACCGCTAGCTTTTTCTTCTTTTGATTCAGCAGTTTCTGAATGAAGTCTGCTTCGTATGAAGTTTCTCGTTAACGGCTGTCAATATTTTGGTAAGGAGTAAAGATAAAGGTTAATAGAACATTTGCTGGATCCTGCTATGTACCTCTGCTTATATAGGGTTTTATGAAGTTTAGGTATCCAATATAAATATGATAGCTCAAAATCAGTATCGGTTAAAATAACAAACTAAAACGAATGACAGCTCTGACGACCATGAAATCATATCTTGCTATATCGAATATTTCAAATTTGTAATATCAAATCCAAACTGAGATATGGGCCCGTTTTACGAAAGGTCTTAGAATCAGTAGACTTTAAAACGACTCGAGAAAACCTTACAATGAGTTAGGACTTACGACTTACGACCAGGCCATGTATTTATAACTACCATGAGATGTTACGTAGACCTAAGAGATTATATATTGCTGATCTACCAAAATATCTTTGTAAATCCTGCTATATTTTTTAAGGAAAGGGTTTATGAATGATAAAATTGCTAATTATATTTTTTATCCCTGTATCTTGTTTTTTTTTTAATTTGGTAGAACTTTCTCGAATTCTTAAGTCAAAAATAATTATTTTATTTGAAATTGTCAATCTTGTGCAGGGTATTTTCGCACTTGTTTGGAATTCTCATTATGACATCTCTATTTCCTGTTTCACTTTGTCAGCATCAATAAATAGTCGCCTTTGAGGTGTCAAATGATGGTGTGAACTAGAAAGTTGTGTCTTTGAACTTACTATATTTATTTTTACCAATTTTGACTGTGGAAATTGATGCCTTTCCAATTCCTTTTGATGTCCCATTTCTAATGAATTGTTTCATTGGTCAATCAAGATAGAATTTGGGCGGAGTTGTGAAGATGAGAGAAAGGGTAATTTGTATGAGAAGAATATGAAATAAGTTTTGTCTGTAAAATTGGACGGGATTTTTGTATTACTCCTTTTGTGACTTTTCATACTTTTGGACTTTTGGAAACTTGAAAATACGAATTATTATTTCAACACGGAACTGCAAATCATTTGGACACGGAACTGCAGATCCGTTACAATGTGGCATCTAAAATATTATCTGTCGTAACATTACCCAAATTACATTCAAGATATTTCATTTAAATGCTTTGAGAATTAAAAAATGATTTTATTGATATCATTAACGGTAACATTGCTTTGCGTCAGAGTAGTTTCAGAATAAAATATTGTTTTTTCCTGATTTTTTTTAGCTCTGTACAAAATAATCGAGAGAAAGTAAAATTTGTACATGAATTGCCGAGAGATTTGATCATGTATATGACACTTTTATAATATCTGCAATCATACAATCATTGTGACAAAAATATCCAGAAACGTTATGTATAATGTGTTAAATACACAATTATTTCCTGTGCATTGGCCAATTTGTCTAATGGAAATGTGGCAATCACAGCCACATTTTCGACGTGAACGTCGTAACATTCTATTTTTATCTTGCGACTGCTGATAGATTTTGTAACGGTAATTTAAAGAAAACCTCAGAAATATGAAAAAATTGTTTGAGTATGTTTTTAAATTTTGAGTACCGTGCTCAACATATTCATTCATTTTTCACAGGAGACGTGAGACGCAAAACTTTAAATGTGAATGATGTAAAATAATAATTTATTTTCTAATCATTCGGACCTTGGCCTATTTGTGTACTTTTACGATAATTTGAAAATATGCGATTATGCCCCAAAACTTGCGTTAGAGCAGTGTTTATACGACTTCTTAATAAAATGGGCCCCTGGTCCTGGCACCATAAAACTTAAGAATTACTGGTCTAAAAGTTTTACTAAAATCTGTCAAATCTGATTGGCTGAGCAGGTCAATTTGAGTATATTCTCAGACTTAAATAAATTTAAGTAAGTTTAATGGTTCCAGGCCCTGGTTGAGAATTATCCCTAAAGTGAGATCAGGGCATGAAATCAACATTTTTACTTTTAAGATGTTAAGATAAGAAAAAATAGAGTTGTTGCTGCTACTGGACATTTTTGTATAGGTATATTTATGGTATACAATTGAAAATAACGATGGAAGGTCTTGCTAATTTGAAGAACACTCTAGAGTTATCAAAAAAAGTTTAAATACGTACTCAAATTTTGAATATCATTTTGATTGTATTTATATAAAGGTTGATTTGTACACCCAAGACCTCTAAAATGCATATCACATACATGTATATGTATATGCATTTTATTATTTTAAATTAATGAATTTATATGGATTTAAAGTAATAAAATGAATATACATATATGTGGTATGCATTTTAGCGGTCTTGAACGGCGACCAACAAATCGGGTTGATCCGCCTACCGAAAATCCGACAGACAATGATAGAGAGTCCGAGTCATCTCAAACTGACGATTCAGAAACTGAGACTGAAAATGAGAACAAAACTTACATCGTAGAGAAAATTGTGCCAAATCACGAACAGACGTGTAACTCAGTGATCTCCCACACAGATAAATAAAGGCTAAATAAATCTAAATAAGTATTAGTATTTTATTTAGAATTGCGAACTAAATGGTTATTTGTTTCCCAGTGATAATAAACAACGATATTGATGTTACATGGTCACACTTGTTTATATAATGTGAATATAATGTTGAAATGTGTTTCACTGCGATGATATTCAACGTTACAAGTGTTTAGATACGGCCTGGCTCAGTCGGTAGCGCGCTTGACTCTAGATCGTGAGGTCGTGATTTCGAGTCCAGCCACCGACAGGTTGGTTTCCTGTCTTTCGGATGAGAGAGTAAAAACCGAGGTTCCATGTCACAGTAGGTGTCGGCACGTTAAAGAACCCTCACTGCTCAATATATATATATATATATATATATATATATATATATATATATATATTATATATATATATATATATATATATATATATATATATATATCGTTTGTAATGCTTATGAGGTGTAACAGAGAAATAGGTTGTATTTTGTTATTAACAAGATTAATTCTTGGAATATGGTAATGGAAATTTGACAGTGCTATTATTGTTACAGATGCGTTATAACCAGAAACAAATTGAACCAAACTATATCATCGAGGCATACTGTTATAGATGCTCAAGTAAACGGTTTTACGCTGATTACTCTTAGACGTATTTGATAATACATTCAGTTGTTTATCATCCGAAACTCTATTTAAAATTCGAACTCAACTGATGAAATCATACTGACAGATAAAATAGTTTTGAGCATTTCTATCGGATTTGTTTGCGAATTTGTAAGTTTGTTTCTATGTCTATGTTATCATATGTATAGGCATTGTGTTATACTGTTGTAAATACAATACCGAAGTTTTGCCAAAAAGTGAAAATCAAATGCTCAAAGCGATTGTTTATGTTGATATGACGTCATCAATTGAGCTCGAATTCAAAATAAATGTAGATGAGTTCCGAAACAATAAATGGTATCATACAAGGCCAAAATTAACTCAAATGTACTCCTAAATCCGTCTAAGAGTAACCACTGTAAAAGATTAACTTAGTTTTTCAGGAGGTTAGACTTTAAAGGGTGCTATCCACACTTTTGCAAAACTTTTCTTGCCAATCAGATACATTCTTACATTTACAACAGTCTCATTATCTGCCAATCAAATACACTGTTACAGATATAAGAAAAACCTATGCAGTATGTTTCTTGTTTGAATTTTTTGTCTTACACTGGAATGAGGCATCATGTAAACCAATGAGTAAAAAGGGTTATGTATTGTAGAAATATTTCCAAATCATGCTTTAATTTTATACAGGTCGAGAAAATTATCCAGTTTCTGGTTGTCGTGTGGGATGAACATCTCTCACCCACTCGGGTTTAGACTTTCACTCTCTATATTTTCAATCCGTTGCCCCGTGTAGTGATCTGACGTTTCATTATACGTGTAACGTGAATTGAAGCGCGATTAAGAGTCGTAAACAAATGACAGTTCATCCACGAAGCGCATGACCGCATTAACGTGAGATGCGAAAGTCGTTGGTTTTCAATCGAAACGAGAAACTTGCACTGAGTGTTATGACAATGGTTAATGACTGTAATAAAGACTCGTAAAATCAATACACGTTCTGACAACGTGCGGGACTAATTGTATTGTAGATTATTATAACAAATAAACATCATCTGTAATTACCATGCTCATTCTGTCGATTAACATTCTTCATTGGAAGATATATTTGTTATGGACATGGATATTTATATCCCATTATTCCCCGCTCTACTTCCTTTGTTTACTTTGTTTTCCTAACAAAATTGACTTTTTTTCTGCCCTATGCCAACAAACTCAACAACCGTTACAAAATAGTTCAATACTGATTCCATGGAAATTTTTACACCTAGTTATATTTGTTCTTTATCGGGTAAAAAACACGGGGTGAATATACTTTCTGTAAAAGGGTTAGGGGTAAATACCGAAATCTACCGGAATGTCTTGAAATGTAAATGAAATACCGAAATGTACTGAAATGTACCGAAATGTACTGAAATGTACCGAAATGTAATGAAATGCTGAAAAGTATCACAAAAGTGTCGAAATTGAGGGTACGCCTATTGTGAATTATATTATTCAGAGGCAATAGAATATTTCAATACTTTTGGAACTATATTATTAAACGTAAATCTTTGATCATATTAATACAATGAAAGAATGTGCACTGTAAACCTGGTTATAAAATGGCAAATCAACTGAGCAGGTTATGAGTGAGATGCAGTGTTTTTGTGTCGAAAAGGAGATTACAAAGTGTTTGTTAACTTTTTGTAAAATTCCGTTTTAATTACTTTTTCCTTTTGAAATAAATGGGAAAAATTGGTTCTGATTGGTTACCATGGCAACGGTTATCTATTTTTCATAAGTCTGGCATATTTTCTCATCTAGAATTGATATTAACATGTAGACACATAAATAAACGTTAATATTTTGAGTTTGATTTACCGTAATAGATCTACCAGATGTATGCAAATTTGTCTGTTGTCTAAAATAACACACATTTAACGCCCAATTTGACACTTTTGTGATACATTTCCGTATTTGCTCCAACCACACGTTTTGGCTTTGTCTCAGTTTCTAAATGATGTGTAAGCTTAAACACGATTTCTGCCCTCTGACAACTCAAGTTCAAGAATTCAACTTTTGGAGTTATCTCTAATGTGACATAATATCCAAAGGTTCTGGAAAGATTGTCATAAACAACATGGATAATGAATGTCCTAGAGATTTTAGTTGGAATAAAAAGGGTGATATGTGAAAAATGTCGGAAGTACTTGCACCAATCGCTTTTACTTGTCGACAAATGATATATTGATACAACACTTAATGTTGTGCAAGATGTAAATATTATAGGCTTAGTTATTATGCAGTTTTTAAAACTAGAAAAAATATTGCACAACTTGGATAATGCCCATGTGGGACTTTTTGTCACCAAATATGGGTATTTTAATATACTGGAGACCATTCTTGATACAACTGCTTTCTTCGAGTGTTTGTGTTCATCATTTCATCAACAATTTTTGTCTGTATCCCCATTTTAAATATTTCTTAATGAGACAGTCCAGTACCATAATCTTGTTTTGTGACGTTCTAGCTACCAGACGAGATTTGAGCGTAATTGTTAATCGATTGTTTTAACGGAAGCCTCTGACGCAAGCGAGATGGAATATAGTTATCACACCACTTGAATACATATCACACCCCCTGATGATATGGATGGCAAATTTCAATAGTTTTACATATGCAAAATAACCGTATTAAGTTAAGAAAGTATATAATTATATGCGTTATTCATTGTCTATCTGTTATTAAATGTAAATGACGTTATGAGAACTACTTTAGAATGCATCAATGGCTTTAGTCTTGTATCTGTATGATATTCATTCATACATGATATTCGCACATAAAATACGACGTCTGGCTCTGGGTTTCTAGATTTGATATCGACAGCTATCGGTTATTGAGAGATGTTACACCTATTGACAGCAAACGCAACAGCTACCACTATTCTTTCAGAAATATAACCTATATATCAAATCTGAGATCAACTGACGAAGTCTCATATACAGATCAACTGACGAAGTCTCATTGACGGAACAACTGACGAAGTCTCATTGACGGAACAACTGATGGAATCTCATTGACGGAACAACTGATGAAGTGTCATTGACAGAACAACTGATGAAGTCTCATTGACGGAACAACTGATGAAGTCTCATTGACGGAACAACTGATGAAGTCTCATTGACGGAACAACTGATGAAGTCTCATTGACGGAACAACCGATGAAGTCTCATTGACAGAACAACTGATGAAGTCTCATTGACAGAACAATTGATGAAGTCTCATTGACAGAACAACTGATGAAGTCTCATTGACAGAACAACCGATGAAGTCCCATTGACAGAACAACTGATGAAGTCCCATTGACAGAACAACCGATGAAGTCTCATTGACGGAACAACCGACGAAGACTCATTGACGGAACAACTGACGAAGTCTCATTGACGGAACAACTGATGAAGTCTCATTGACGGAACAACTGACGAAGTCTCATTGACAGAACAACTGACGAAGTCTCATTGACGGAACAACTAATGAAGTCTCATTGACGGAACAACTGATGAAGTCTCATTGACGGAACAACTGATGAAGTCTCATTGACGGAACAACTGATGAAGTCTCATTGACAGAACAACTGATGAAGTCTCATTGACAGAACAATTGATGAAGTCCCATTGACAGAACAACTGATGAAGTCTCATTGACAGAACAACTGATGAAGTCTCATTGACAGAACAACTGATGAAGTTTCATTGACAGAACAACTGATGAAGTCTCATTGACAGAACAATCGTCTTGTACATTTGTTTCGGCTTGTTTGGTAAAACTAGAACTTTGTGTTGTTAATATTGAACAGCAAAGATAGCAATAACACCAACAAGAACATTAATAACAATAATTCTGATACACCAACAGCTTTGATGACAAGAGTAATAACAATGGCAACAAAAAGAACATTAATAACGACAACAACAACAAAAATAATCACAGTGACAGCTTTGATAACAGCTACGATAACAATAGCAACAGCAAGATAATTAAATACAATAGTTATAATAACATATTTTTATCATACCCTTTCATTTTTATAACAAATAATTGATTAGGTCTTGGTCTTCACCTCGACTTTCTTTGTGCTGGTACTGATGTTGGATTTCAGAGAGATAATTAGACTCAATTTTCAAATTAAAGAAGAGGAAGTTGGAGTGGACACTAACACTGGGATCTGCCGATTATAACAGAAAATGTGTAAAAGTGGGCTCTATCACCGATCGTGGAGTTTATCGTAATTGCCTGATGATTTGAACATAAGTAGATGGAGATTTCACAAATAACCAAAACTCCTTTAATTAGACATTTTTATTTTCTGCGGGGCATAAAATGCTGTATATATCGCTGGTTATATGTAGTTATATGAGACTCATAAAGCGCTTTAGACGCTATAAAGCTATTTTCACCCCCTTCCCCATGGATTTCTCTCAATATTAGTGTTCATAGTTGTAAGCCCAGAAATCGAAACAAAGTGAAAACTATTACAAGATATATATATATGCATTTTGAATCAATGCGGAGCATATTTTTGCTGAATAGAAACATTTTATAAGAAACTATAAATGGAATTTCATAAAATTTCATGACAGAATATAAAACATCTCAGATACCAAAGTATACGTCTTTAGGATGTCCAGGACACAGATACAAATCCGGCAAAAATGGACAAACACGGACACTGAAACGAATATCCAAAAATCGGCATAGTAAAGTATTCGTGACTACTACTAGATTCGTTTATTCGTCTTCTTCTACCTGTGTATTTGTTCGTTCCATTATTAACCTTCGGTGATTTACATAACCCGAGGATATATGTTTATAAGCTAAATACAGACAAGAGCACAAAGTCGACATATGCTATATGATTTAATAAAATAAACATGTTTTATTATGTCGATTGCTTTTTAAAATTGAGTATCAAAACAATTTTTATCCAAAAAATGAACTTTTGACCGTTCTACCTGACATTCTTTGTAAGAGAAATTCTCCCATATCTTATTTATCTTTTCCACGCTGACTACTGATTTCAAAATAATCCTACACTGCGTAATATACTCGCATTATGCATGTGACAGATATTCAAATATTATTAATATTATCAACATAACACCAAAGTTATAGTTTTGCTAAGATTCTTGAGTGGACGTTAAACAATCACTATCGAATCAAACTATCACGACGTACGTTAAGAAATAAGATAAACTAAAAAAATAAATAAATAAAATAAAAAAACGATTGCCATTGTCACACCCTAGGGTGTTGACAAACTATTCGCGTTATGACGTCACAATACAATTTATGACGTAGAACTTCTGTGACTTCCAGAATGCAGTACACATTTATGTCAGACATGACTCAGATATGCGTAGATCTATATAGACATGAAAACCATGCATAAATGTACATAAACATATAATTAAAGAATGGGATAAAAATAATCAACCCCTACCTTCAGGGTATGACAAAGGAATCTCAATCCTCAGCAAGCCTCGGGTTTGTCATTCAAGAATCTTACCCCTGATTGAGATTCCTTTGTCATACCCTCAAGGTTGGGGTTGATTCTATTAATCTATATTTGAATTTTGCTGGTTTCCATTTCGGATAATAAAGTGATTTAAACGATGAAATTTCATGTACATTGTGATTGTATTTTCCATTTCATATTATCGTTTGCATACTTTTAACAGATATAAAAATCGTGTACTCAATTTTGTATCAACAGAATTGTTCGTATCAGCGGGGGATATCTTCGATTAATTGTCCACTATTTCACTGACAACGGCGGCTAAATAATTTTCAATGTCATTTCTTTATATAATCATCATCATTATCTAGCCAACAAAATATAGAAATGCTTTCTTACAACTCAGTCATTACTTAAGAATAAGATCAAGCTGTGACGTGACCATTTCCTATTTCCGTGGTAGAGTTTACTTACATATAAAATGCGGAAATATTCCGGAACTTTCCAAAGAGCTGAGTGCGTGTATATCCACATTATGAGAGGCTGCAATATGCTTAATAGCCATCTATTTCCATTTTTTTCTGATAATGAATACAGCACAAGGAGGTATTACAAAGAATATCGTTTGTGAAAAAATATCCGACAAAAATGTAAATATAGGTCAGAGAAGCATGCACTGAATAGGAAATTTTGTTTAAAGGCTGTATGTCAAAAGTAATTCAGAAGCAATTATTTTAGCCCTATGGCAATGGACCATGTTTTAGTTGCGCTTCAACTTTATTCTGTTCATCTCCCAAAGTTATCTGTCTGTCTGTCTATGTGTACGTACTCAGTGTCTGACAAACACTGTGTTCATATATATGAAGCTTTCGTGTTTAACACAAGACAGTCAAGTCTCTCTTTAGGGTTGGTCAACCTCCTGTTCTGTAGGCTATGACAGCTAGTGGTCAAGACAAACGATAGGTTTTGCTTTTCTGTCTGTTTCATCATACATGTTACTGGTCTTACGACTATCTCAATCAGATGACGTGTCTATCGTTTTTCTCTGTGTCGGTTATGCATCAATAGTTTTTGACACCTAAATAACAAAAGAGACCGAAAGCATTTAACTGATTATTTGGGTAAAAATAGCCTAAAATCGTCGTAAATTCCATTTGATCGATTATACATGCTTTGTTTTGTTACATTTTACCCACCACCAAATTATCAAGATTTTCATTTTCTACATTTGTTTACTCACAAGTATAACGCACTGATATAAAAAATATAACATATAATGTCGCCATTGTTTGTTTTTCACTAGATCTACCTGACCGATCTGTGTCTGTTTATCCGTACGTTGAAAATTATTAGTAAATATATCGGGATCGGTAGGAAATCGGGCACGTCAACTTTGTGATCTCTAAATTCCATATCTTGTTCAAAGTAAAAATGAAGAAGTACCAATATATAATTAAAACTCAAAATCCACATGAATTCGAAATACCAGATATAAAAATGTTTTCAACAAGAAGAAAAATTGCGAATCTCAAACTAGATGAGACAAGGTGCCCGGAAAGAGGCAGCGTGTCCTGTTAGCATGCCACACCATCGCAAATTGTACATGGAAACCACTCGAGTTCACATATATGAAAGAAAATTTTTTTGTTAGACATTTTATTTCAAACTCTTTGCTCACTTTGTAGTAAAGCGGCTTTTTAATATTTTAGTTCCGATTTTCAGTCGTTTTTGCATTTCTTGAAATTTAACATTTTATTTCATATCTTTCAGTTGAATAGTGAAAACCTTTCTGACATTTGAATATCTTTTCAGAATCCATGTAGTTATTGCATTCATGACTTCTAAATAGAAATCAAGTTTTCAACTTTAAAAAAAAAGTAATCACATTTCTAACTTTTAAAGAGTAATCTTGTTTTTAACTTTCAAATGGTAATCACATTTCTAACATGCGACTTTGAAATAGTTATTATTTTTTTCAGATTTGTGTATAGTATTACGCTTCCGACTTTCGAATATTTATTTCTTATTTCTAACTTTTAAATAAATATCAAATTTCTGACATGCAAATAGTTTTTCTACGTTTCTGACTAAATAACTTTACAAACATTACATACTTTTCTGAAATACATGTAATCATAGATGTCTAACTTTCCAATAGTTTTTATCTTTGTATGACATGAATGAGTTACATCTAGAATTTCTCAGTTAAATCTAGTCTCTCGGGTACCCCCAAGTTGTCTTCCAGTCAAAGCTAGTTTTCCAGTTAATACGAGTCTCGGGGTGAACCTAGCTTTAACTAGAGAAAAACTATATTTAAGTCAATAATGTGATGAATGTGTAGCAATTACAATGAACTGGATGACCACTAGTTTAACTCATTACAATGATTTTGGCCGAATATAAGTTTCTGAATTTTGAAAAGCTATTGCATTTCTTACATTTGAATGGTTGTAACGTTTTTAATTTTCGAGTATCTATTAGATCTTTGACTTTTGTATAATCAGACTTTCGAATTTGGAATCGTTATTACATGTCTGACGTTTCTATGTTTCGTATAGTTATTAGGTTCTTGCTTTTGAATAGCTGTAACTTTTCTCACTTATGACTGTTTATTATGTTTCTGAGATTTTTGAGACATAGTTATTACGTGACTCATATCGAATAGTTATAATGTTAATGTGGATGCTCGAATATTCATCAATATTTTTACTTTTGTATACTCTGACTTTCGAATATATATTTTACTTTTCTACTTATAATTTTTATCTTTCTTACATTAGAATATGTATGACTTTTCTGACTTTTGAATGGTTCTCACGTTACTTATAATCTGAATTTAATGTAGTTATTACGTTTCCAACTTCTGAAAGTTTAGAATGTTTTGGATATATATAAGCAGATTTCACTTTTCTTACCTGTGGGTGAATAATATTTCTCCCATAGTTCATAGATTTTTTCTGTTTTACGGGGAACGATTGCCATTGTCACACCCTACGGTGTTGACAAGCGACACGCGTTATGATGTCACAATACAATTTATGACGTAAACTTACATGACTTCTAGAATGCAGTACATAGAGATTATTACATGGTAAAATTCAAATCACATATCATATCAGCCCAAGGGCTCAATATCGAACCGAGTGCTTTAGCTTGAATGATATGTGATATGATTTTTACCATGTTATAATCCATTTATCATATACAAACAGTACAACTTGCAAATTATGTTGATGAATTTCACTGAAAGAAACAGTTTTGTATTTCTGAAGTGAATTAAATGAATTAAGTAAGGAATGTTTCCTTCAATAAATTTTAATTTTACAGTAACTTAATAGTGTTAACTTAGTAATAATAAGTGTAAACATGTATACAATTATGCAATGTATGTGCGTAATACGGATTTTTGCATGGCCGTCTGATATCGGTTAGTTGATTTTTGACGATATCATACCATGCAAATTTACAAATAAAGTACGTGATAAAGTATGTGATAAATATTTACATCTGACTTGACATAGATCTGCGTAGATGTAGATTATGAGTACATATACATGTATTTAAGACATGGGATAAAATAATCAACTCCAGGTAGGGGTTGATTCTATTAATCTATGACCTTTGAACAGTTATTGACTATCTGACATTTGAATTGCTATTACAGTTCTGACTTCTCAAATGTGTTTCTATTTCTCTAAGTCTCGAGTTCGGAGGGTCTTGATCTTGGTCAGATCGTATTAGTGTCTGCATGGCATAGGTCAACACTACAAATAGCCAAATCGCTTGACACGTGAAGTGAAAGTCGCGTGTCTTTCCGAAGAATATGAAATCTAACGTCTTGTTTTGCAGTTGGCATCAGACGAACCTTCACATCATTATTCATTATTTGAAATATTTGGAAAGTCTTAAGGTAGGATATTATTTATTTACAAATTTGCTGTTAAAATTTTTTAAATCTAATATTTTACAGTCTAATAATACTACCTTCTGATGTTCAATGTTTAATTGATTTTGTTATATAAAATTTGAATAAAGTAACTGAAAAACAATTAAAAAATATATTGATTAGATACCAAATGTTAACAAGCACAAAGGAAATATTTAACAGGTGACAAAAACAGAAATAGCTAAAATCACCCATTATAAAGCGAACGATTACGATTACGAATAAACGATTGATAATTATCACGACAACACCTGTCTTGACACAGCGTTAATTACTTAGTAGTTCTAAAAATGTCTGTACTTTGATCATTTCTTCCGTGTCGGGACAGTCCAAACATTATCCCCTTAAAGGCCTCTCAACATTCCCAGAATACCAGTGTGGATGTATATATGGTATTTATAGCAAACACAGATGTATTTTTATCTTTGTGTTGCAAAGATTTGATATGTCTACACGTACCGAAGACGGGTAATCAAGATGTTGCTTGGAGTTGAAAGAATACTTGTAATTTGTCTATTTTGTTTATCCTGGAAAACATCTGAAGGTAAGTTCTTTTATATGTTACGTTTAATTGCACCCTTGTCTGTTATGTTCCTCTTATTTTACTTTTTTGTTTTGTGCACGGACAATTGATCAATTGGTAACACACCTCATTTTATATATCACAGACTGGACAGTCGTAGGAGATTGTATACACGTCACATACATAACGGTGGTGAAAAATAGTTTGGATATACGAAACTAAATATCGTACTTCTAACGCTCCGAAACTAAGAAATTACAAATCTAATTTAATTTGCATTTTCTTTAATAACGCTTCAATTTTGTGTTGTAAAAATACTGAAGAGTATAACTATGTCACCTTTTGAACATCAGTATAAGATCAGTACTCCTAAATTATTTTGTTTTTTTATTATTCAGGATTTTTCTTCCTGGGCAACAACAAGGATCAACAAGAGCTTTCTGGGAAAGCAGATACAGGAAACTATATCAATCGTTTACGTATACTTTTAGGAGGTATGCAAAAAATAATGAATATTGCTATAAAATCACCATCTTCGCCAAAGAGTGAAACCACCAAAGTATCTGTTTGCCCAAATGTTCAGTGTACAAAAATAATCCCACAAAACTGTCGTATGCCGTTGCACTACGAAATACATGGACAGCGGTGTGACGGATGTGATATAGATATATGTAAAATACGAAAAATCAAAGAAACGAAACGAAAATTGGTTTTGAACAGAAATACCGTAAACAACCGAATCAATCAAGCCAGAAACTGGAGACAAGGTTTACGACATCCCGAATCTGGTTCTCAACACGGAATTGAAAGTTCAGTGTCCATATTTCGGAACAGACTGCAAAATCCTGACTTAAACTTTGAATCTCGGTGGCTACTACCTTCTAGAGAAGGAATTAATGACAATACAGGGGTTGATTTTCCAAATAGTATAAATAAGATTGATTTTCAAGATGACAGTATTTCCAGAATTGGAACGAGGGATATAGATCTTTCCCAATTTCCACCCGGAGCCGAGAACAGCTGGGTAACCAGTCCATTATTTCGCTAAATGAATGTGTATTCATTTAATATGTTCATGACAAATGAATATATATATATATATATATATATATATATATATATATATATGTGTGTGTGTGTGTGTGTGTGTGTGTGTGTGTGTGTGTGTGTGTGTGGAAGCTGTGGAATTAAAAAGTCGTAACTACAATTTTAAAACTTTTCCGTGGATGGAAAATTTATTTTCAATTGAACTAACATAGATATTGTAACAATAACTTGCACATGTATTTGTATTCAATACCTAAGTCAAAATAGATAATAAATAGCCATGATAGATTCAAAATATTTTATGTAAACCCTTAATTAGATGTAAACACGATATTTCATAAGTCACTGTTTCGTAATTTTCTTCGAAACTATTGGGACGTTTTTTCACAGGAGAATTTAAACATGTATCCAAAAATAAGAAAACAGTAAAAGGTGTTAAGTGACAGTTACGACTTTTCATTTCCACACCGTCGATATATACATATGTGTGTGTATGTATGTGTGTGTTTTACAAGCACATTAGATATTTGCATATTGGAAGTTCAGCTTCACATTTTTCATTTAAGTATATCAATGAATCATAATTTGTAATAAAATCACGTAAAAGACAAGTTATTTGTTCTGTTTGATAGCTTACACTGTATAAAGAGCTCTGTGTATTTATATCATACTATATTTTTATATTTACTATATATATATATATATATATATATTTTATATCTTAAAAACTACGATAGTCATCTTTTTTACAGTCACGCTTTTTACACTGATTTTACGAGCCGGCCTGGCTCAGTCGGTAGCGCGCTCGACTCTGGATCGTAAGGTCGTGAGTTCGAGTCCCGCCGGTGGCAGGTTGGTTTCCTGTCTTTCGGATGAGGCAGTAAAAACTGGAGGTCCCATGTCACAGTAGGTGTCGGCACGTTAAAGAACCTCACTGCTAAATGGCCGTAAGTTCCGAGCATAGGCCAAACTATGAAGCTCTTCGCCGGTATATTCTGACGTCTCCATATGAGTGAAATATTCTTGAGTGGGACGTTAAACAACAATAAACAAACAAATACACTGATTTTACAATACATCTAGGGTTAGAATTTGATCTTTCCTTATACCACTTATTTCTATTGGAAATATGCATCTTTCAAATTCTAAGTCAACGGATGAGAACTTCTTTTAAAGAAACTATCGTCTTGATAGTTAAATTTGGCTTCCTTTGTACAAACCTTGGTAATTTTGGTATATTGTTTGATATCATCGGATCTAACCAAAAAGAATTATATATATATATATATATATATATATATATATATATATATATATATATATATATATATATATATATATATATATATATATATATATATATATATATACCCCTTTCCGCCTACCTATCGTTCGGTAGCTTTCGTCAGCAACATTATACAGTTCCCCACAATATGACATCAACAGACAATCAGTCCATGTGACAACGTCTCCAGTTTTACGAGAAAATGTATTCATCCAAAGTTACTGGACTACATTTAAGTTTTAATACATTTACAAAAACGAAATAATTGTTTTGTCACTATTTGCTTAATTTCAAAGCAATATGATGTTTGACTTTTCCAATTTCGATATTTTTGTTCTGCAAAACAGGTACAGCAGCTGCAAGGGTATAATATAGTAACGATGCTGATTTAGCATAACTTATCATGGTACTATTTCAGCTGTCTGTTCAATGAAATGTATTTTGTAAAGTAAAATTGGAATCAGTTTGAAAATAACAGATACCACAGTATTAATCTTCAGAATTTTCAAGAGACAATATATAAATCTGGTGAACGTTAGACACGGACCTCTGGAAATTTAGAGGTGGGATCAGATACTACAGTTATATCAGTAGCCTTAATCATATATCATCGTCTACTTGTGAAATTAAGTTGCAAATTTGATAAAACATCATATTTTTGCATAAACTGATCATTCAAATGAAATTCTGGAGAAAATAATTGACAAAACATGTCAACTCGTAGGAATCTGAACATCGTATGTTTCATACTTAATAGATTTGCCTATGTTTCGAATGACCATTCTTAATTCATTGATATCTGTGTTGCATACTTAATTTGACATTTATTTACATAAATATAAAAAATCACCGATACGACAGTAAAATTTTTCATATCCAGGATATACAGTTCTGGTAAATATCGGACAAACATGGACATCTGGAAATCCAGAGGTGAGATCAGGTGTGGTGGAGGAGGAAGCATCCCCTTTTGATCGACCACACGAGTATATTAAAATGAAACAATTATCAAAAAATATTCGTCAAAATTAAGATGATGAAATGAACGGACGGATGTTCATTTTGAAAATACAAGTTTTGCACACTAGATCTACTGCATTCTTTCATTTATCATTATTCGAATCAATGTGACAGATATTGATATATTTCGCACATTAATAGGTTCTTGATAAAAGTCACTCACTGTTTTCTCGTTCTGGTGATTTTTTGTGTGTCAGTAAGACGATACAAGGGTTAAAAACAGAAACAGAATGTCTGATGATCAGTAATCGTGATAAAGTTGACGGCACCTATAAATACATCAGATAAAATGGTGGGTTGATCATAAAAAAAATCATAATTAGTATTATACTTGTCAATATACACGTGTCTTATATACAAAAATCGGCAAGGGTTGATATGAAAACAAAACAAAAGGGATATCAAAGCTGTACAAATCACTTATAGAATAGTTTATAGAAGGAAAACCTATTTCCAGTTCAAATTATACAATTTGATGTAAATATAAGGAGTGATATTGTGAAAAAGTCACCTGCTCATGCAAATGGAAACATAGTACCATTATAACAACACATAAAACCGCTAGATGTGATTACATATATGTAAAATACTGTACTGTTGCTTATTCCAGAAGCGGTGTAAATCAGATATGGATACGTAAAAATTCCAAACAACTTTAAACAAATTTAAAGGCACACAATTTTTCTCAAATTCCAGTATAAAAATACGAATTCTCTACTCTTTACACAACTATTTAACATAAAAAATTAAAATGAAGACTTTTTAGCATCATAGACAACTGTTTTTTCGGAAGGTGGTGCCCAAAAATTTAAATATCTAGTGATTGGTTATCATGATACTTATTTTGTCCAACACCACTCTAGTTCTACACATAAATACACTGAAGTTGATATGAAAAACGATGTTGGAATTTCTAATAGACAATATATTTGTAATGTTCGGAGACGTTGTCTTTCAACAAACTGTCCGCATTCCTATGGAACCAATTGTGCCCGTTTATTGGCCGACCTCTTCCTTTATTCATACGAAGCAGACTTCATTCAGAAACTGCTGAAACAAATGAAGAAAACGCTAGCGGTGTCCTTTGGTTTCACATTAAGATATATCGTCGACGTTTTGTCAATTGATACTGACAATTTTCATACATGTGTCAATGCGATATAACCCAGAGACATTTGACTTACTATAGACACAGACGGGAAATTGGCAACTAAGCTATACGACAAACGTGACGATTCCGGTTTTCCCATAGTAAATTTTCTACATTTAAGTAGTAACATCCCAGAGTCACCCGCATATTGAGTTTATATTTCACAAATGATCCGATATGACAGGGCGTGTTCAAGATATGAACATTTCATATACAGATGTAAACTACTCACTGACAAATTATTGACACAGGGATATTGGAATTGATGTCAACGTTCCGGTCGGTATAGTGTTCTTGTTTGCGATTGCTCTGTTTCACTTGGTGAGACGTTGAGTTGCGTTTTCGTTGGAGGTTGTTGAGACGTCTGTACCAATTGTGACGAGGATACGTTCTACACGTATTTCATTTGGACTTGACTGTGGACTCGCGGCAGGTGTGACCGGTCGACATGGAATGCTTACTCCTCAATGGCACCTGATCCCACCTCTTGGTTTCCAGAGGTCCGTGTTTTTCCATTTTTGCCGGATTTGTATCTGTATTCCTGGACATCCTTAGGATTTATACTTGTATAAATGTGTTGTATGTTGATATACAATAATGAAAGGAGATACACAGGCATAAAAAACTTTTATTCCTACGTATTATGTAAAAATTGCTTGATAAACCCAGTTTGGCAACTATTCCCTTGCATCTGGTTACAAGATTAAAATTTCAGTACCCACACCATACCTTGATGTCGGGAAATTCTTTACTTATAGTAAGATAACGCATGTTCATTGACTTGACTACGTGTTATCTTTAAGGATAAAATAAAACGTTAAATTTTGAGTTGCCGACATTTGTAAATAAACATATGATTTCCCAACCTGAATATGTGACCATTCTTTTACAAGCATTTCATAATTCTATCGTGATTTTTACAACTGTGTATTGAATATTAATCAATAGCATTAATTAAAAATATAATGAAATAAACAATAAAATAAACCACTCACGAATAATGTCTATCGTCAGTAATATCAGCGATAAATGAAACTTTACGTCTTGCTTGCAATATTCCTGAAAACGACAACGTTTCAAAAAGTATACATACATGTAATTATAGCACACACACACACACACACAAACACACACACACTCTCTCTCTCTCTCTCTCACTCTCTCGCACACCCACAGTATTAATTGCAGAATATAGATCGTCATTAAATATCATTTTATGAAACTGCATGTGAGTAAGAGAGAGATTCCGAATATGAAGCGTCACAGTGGGTGTTTTATACATGTTTATCTGCATATATATTCCATTTATCTAAATATGATGTCGGAAATAATTAATATTAAATCCAATTCAGCGAGGATTTTGAATATTTCCTTTATTAATGTTTTACACTGAAATTAACAAATACACGAGCACATTCGGACACTACGGTAGAATTTTAAATTCTCGCAACTGATATCAACCAAATTAATTTCATATAACGAAAATCGGATTTTAAAATGATTATTTTATTACTATTGAATCGAATCTTCATTTAAAGCTTATTCGCCTATAATTCGAACCCGGCATTTTTATTAATAAGAGATTCGGAATCTGAAAACAAGTACGTGATTGATGTATACGAACAGACCGGTGTTACCTTTCTCACAAACAGCAGAGAAAATTGGCTTCATCACTTCCATTTAAGTGTATGAAAACAAGGCTGTATCTCGGTTACACTTTATCAGAGAAACTGTAATTGCTCTTGGAAGTATTCAGGGAAATCCTTATCTTAAACAAAACCTATCAAAAAGTGAACCATCTCTTTAATGAAATGATTAAATCTAATCAAAACTATCAGATATGGAGAAATTACAGCTGAAGGTTATATAAATTATATATATATGCAAGGTACTAAAACCAACAACACTATATATCCTAGGATGTCGGATCTAAGAAAATAAATAAAAGTCATGAACCGAATTAAATACTGTGTGTGTGTGTGTGTGTGGGGGGGGGGGTAAGTATCAGTAGAAAGTCAAAAAAGATATTACAATAACATAAAAATCACACACACACAAGCAAGCAAACACGCATCCACACATACAATTGAAATGCAAATGAAAAGCTACATGTTTAAGGTAACCAAGATAGAAATCAAACAAGTGTTAGTATGAAACCCGGCTACCAATGATATAACAAAATGCTAATGAAATCAACAAATGTGAATAGAATAAACAAAACTGTGATATTAGCAAGAAACTGTAACAAAAAACTATAAAATTTGTTTACTCAAATCACGTTAAATTTATATGGTATCGAATGTAACACTAAACGAACCTGTCAAGAGCAATATACAAAAAACAGTGTTTGGTGGGTTCGATACATCTTATGTTCGTGCCAAAATAATTCCATCACTAAGAATGAATAAACGACGGTGGTTTCAACTAAAACCAAGTCGAAGTGGAATCATCTCGAAAAATATCAGGCAGAATTCATACAGCTAAAACAAATTAACTTATTGATGCTTTTGGATCTGAAAGACTGAAGTCTGTACATCCAATATTTTTCTTTCCGTTTTCGTTCCACATTGCTCCAATTTGGATTATGATCAATAACCACGATTGCCACGTCCTCCCATTTCTGACCCTCAAGGTTGAAATGGTCACATACAGGTTCCTTGTATTTTTAGTTTAAATGGTAGATCGGTGGTTATTGATGTGTCTGCGGAGGTTTCCATTTTGCACTAACATATTGTTTCTGGCAAACATTGCAAGTGATGAGATAAAGGCAGTTGTTGGTGTTACATGATGTGCTTTGTAAAATATTTTAGCTACGTCCTGTAGTAGTTCTGTAAATGTTATTAGTATCGTTGCTGTGTTTACAAAGCAGGTATCTTTTACCTAGACAAGTTTTGAAGCTGACCATAGACAGAAGGTTGAATAGTCTCGTTCTGACTACCATGTCCTTAATATTTATAGGCGCGTAAAGGAAACCAATGGCATGTACTTCTTATGGATTTTTGGAAAAAGATAGAAATTTATCCAGGTCTACAGTTGCTATGTAGAAGTGTGTGGTAGACGTTGTCGCTATTTCTTGTTTTTCATACATTCCTTTCAGAGTTTTGGTAATGCCATTGGCAAACTTCTTAGTAGGATTAGAGTCGGGCTTTATATAAAATTTCTCATCTGAGAATTGTCTATGAGCTTTTGCCATATATATGTATATTTGTCGAGTACCACCACTGTAAAACCTTTGTGTGGTTTTTTGTAACAATGTCATCACGGTCTTTAAGATATTGCAATGCAGACCTTTCCTCCATGTTGAGATCGTCTGGAGTATGTTCCTGTTGTGACAGCAAAGATCCTATATTCTGCTCGACTGATTCTAAGTAAGCTTCTAGAGCCCCACATTTACCTGGCGGAGGTTCCCCAGTCACTTTTATGATTTATATTGTTCTAAATTATTGAGGATAATCTGGGTGCAATCTCCGAGTCCTTGCGAAAAAAATGCTCTTTCAACCTTAATCTTGCGAGAAAAGTGCTGGGTGCAATCAACAATTTCCGAGTCCTTGCGAAAAAAAAGCTCTTTCAGCCTTAATCTTGCGAGAAAAGTGCTCTTCAGCCATAATTACCGAAAAAATGCTAGAGTATCATCTGTAATTAGCTGGTAATTAATTTTGCAGGGGGTCAGACAAAGGTTAAGCCCCTTAGAGAGGAAAGTTTCGGCTTCCGAAAGTGTGGCTCTTTAAAGTGCACCTCAAACGCTGTATACAACTTTTCAAAATTTTAGTTTATGATGCAAACATGTATTTGTCGAAAATTTCAAGTCGACCTGACGTCTCGTTCCGGAGATATAAGCCGACAATTTTTTTTTTCAGCGGGAAATCCAATCAAGAGAAAAATCTGAAAACTTCTAATGGCCGTGACGTCATCCAAGGAACACCCGGCGAGTATAGAGATAATGGGCAAGTTTTCTAGTTCAGAATCCAGTTTGGAAGATAATTTTTATACTCAATCCTAAAGTGACGATGAAAGAGATACTCATGATAATTACGAGATGTTAATTGTTTAATTTACAATAAATATAATTAATTCAGCGGAGAAGTGTGTGCTAAATATGTCTTTGTTATCACCGCTGTGTACAATACACCGTAAATAAGAACTCTCAGATGTCGTCATTCCGGCACTTTTAATCCCCATTGATGTCAGGGAATCACTACAGTGAGACGACAAGTGAACTATATCTTTAGATTTAGAATAGCGGACATTTGTAAATAAAATTATTATCAATAGGACTTCCGAACGGGTGTATGTTAAAATAAATATATGACAATTCTTTTGCATGCATTTAACAAAGGTATCGCTTTTTTTTCACAAAAGTTTATTGAAGATTAATTCATGATAATGATAACTAAAAATATCTAAAAAAAAAAACAAGAAAAATTCATCCATCGCCTAATCAATGGTCAGTAAAATCCACGATAAATTAACGACTTGTCAAAATCTACATAGTTATAAATATCTCTCTCTCTCTCTCTCTCTCTCTCTCTCTCTCTCTCTCTCTCTCTCTCTCTCTCTCTCTCTCTCTCTCTCTCTCTCTCTCTCTCTCTCTTAAAAAATACATATACCCAAATTATAATGGAGTGTTTATTATCTGTTTTGAAAGAGTTCCGCCGTTTTATTCAGCAAAAACTTTTACTACAAAATATTTAAATATCTATTTATCTATTTTACATTTCATATACAGAGGTAAACTACTCACTGACAAATTATTGACACAGGGATATCGAAAACCGCGTTTAATGTCAACGTTCCGCAAATTTTATGGTCGGTATAATAGTCATGTTTGCGACTACTCTGTTTCACTAAGTGAAATGTTGAGTTGCCTTTTCGTTGGCGGTTGTTGAGACGTCTGTACCAATTGTGACGAGGATACACTCCTCACGTGTTTCATTGGACTTGACTGTGGACTCACGGCGGGTGTGACCGGTCGACAGGGGATGCTTACTCCTCCATGGCACCTGATCACACCTCTTGGTTTCCAGAGTTCCGTGTTTGTCCATTTTTACCGGATTTGTATCTATGTCCTGGACATCCTATTGATTTATACTTTGGTATCTGAGATTTTTATATATAACACTTTTAAGCGGAATTACGAAAATTTAGAATGAAATTCTGCTATTGAGTTTAATGTTTGGTGATTTATTTTGTTTTAATTTTTGTTTAAAAAAACGTTCGTATGAAATATTTTTACATAATTTGATATAAACTGTAATAATTTACAACACAAATTGCATTTTGATGCAAACTTACTAACAATAATAGATACATTTTTACTGTGTGGTATTTCTTAATCTTTTAATTTTTGTGAATTGTATAAAATATATTTTTTAAATAACAGAATAGAAATGTAATAGTAAACTAAATACAATACATTTTGAACCGAAAATAAGGAAATTCAGGAAGAAAAACACTGTTTGGTGTTTTATAAATTAATTTATTAATTAATTTATTTATTTATACATTTATTTATTTTACTATTTATTTATGTATTTATTTATCTATTTATTTATTTACTTTATTTCGGTACATTTTTAAAATAATGTATAAGGAAATGCAATAATTCACTTAGGTGTTTAAACATGTCCCTTCATAAGCTACATCTGAAAATCTGTATGTAATAATTTTACGAATCTAGTCCTCAACTGTCTTTAAGTTCTTATTTTATCTTTTGGAAATTTGTGAACAGCGGGACCTGTTTAGATGTATTTCCGTACCTCGCTAAACGCGCCGATTAACCAAGACTGTTATAAATAATCCGCCGATATGTTATCTCGCTATACTTGTAATACTCTAAGCTAATGGTTTTCACACCCTATAGTGCCTGACCTCTTCCTCCGATGACGTAGCAGATCTAAAGCCGTTTGCGAGAAATTTAAAGGTGTGCAAACGGGGTTCAGTTACTTTTTGCGATTGACTTCAAATTTTCGACAAATGCATTTATGCATCATTAACTAACAATTTTTGAAAAGTTGTATATATCGTTTGGGGTGCACTTTAAGCCTTCAAAACCGGGCAAGCCGAAGCGTTGTATATGTCATTGGATGTACAAACTTATTTCCGCTTAAAACATATGGAACGGAACGTCTTGGTGAATTGAGTCTCAGTCTGCACTTTGGACTTATTGCCATGATAAAGAGAGACACTATTTCTAGAATATTTTTGATTGTTGTATTTGTTTGTATTTTGATGAGTTTAGAAAAAAGGCCGAGTTATATATGTCAATAATATCGACAGATTCCCTAAATTCCGACTGGGTGACGGGTTATTTAAAGGGTACCTGCAGTGGAAAATGATTTTTTGTATGTAGATTGTTCCTATTGATACAAGGCGAGGGCAAAAAACCGCATCCAAATCGGTACAGTAATAACGGAGTTATCGGTCGTCAAAGTTGTCAATTTTCACCTGCCGCGCAATCCCAATCATAGCACAAATGGAAACGCTCGGAATCGAGGCTCCAGTGGTCGTGACGTCACAACAGTAGTTTTATCTTAGGAAGATGGCGGAAGATGTGAAGCGACACAGCGAGTGAGAGTAGTTTGGACCCCGATATGTCTGATTGTACTTAAAGTTTCGATGAATTTGATTACGGTGATTCACAGTTAGGTGTATATGTTCAAGCCAGAAGTTGATTCAGACGAGGAATATACAGTTCCAAACCCACAATGGCTGATAGCGATAGTACTACAGTAGCCAGGAGGAACGACTGGAGAACAGCACCTGGTAAGATAAGCCCACATGTTCATTTGTAATTATTTTTCATTTATATTTCAATTGTATTGTGACAGGAAATTAAAGGATTCTACGCCTAATTCCGTTAGAATTCAATACCACTGACCGAGTATAATATTATCGGGCATCTACTTGGTCTTTTGGTCGAGAGTCACGAAGATGAAACCGTAAATAATGATGATTTTCGGTTCACTATATTGACTATTGTATCACTTATATATTTACTATTTTAATTTATTGAAACCATTATAACATGGAAATGAAGTTATACGCATGTAGGTGCTTCTCAATCAAGATTTATATAGCTACATCTTATACTACCGATGTAATGACTGCCCGAAGTCAAACAATAAAAAAAAAACCCACATCACATTTGCATTCGGTGAACCTACTCTACGGATGTCCAAAGGATCGGATTTTGCGTCTAAAATGCCCCAGTGATTCGATAATTTTATACTTTATGAATGTCAAGTATTATTCAATTGACATTATTATGATCTATAAAAAAATAAAAATCAGACCAGACCCTCCACTTTGACATATCCAGAATATCAACTCAACCTATTTTGACATGATATTCCTCTGCATGTACAAATAATTGGAATTAATCAATGATAATAGAAAAGTGCTAAACATTGTTTATATATGTGTGTGTGTGTGTAGTGAATTTAAGAATGTCTGCATATCTTATTTGTGTGTCAATCAGAATTCAGGCAATGCTATGATATTGTCACTCCATTGCCATTCTCACAATAATGGAATTTTTACAGGAATGTTTTTCCTGCTTCAGCTATATAAAACACTCAAAATTAATGATTGTTATCCACCACTCTTATTTTTTTAAAAACATGTTAGTTAATACATGTGTATTTGTTTTCTTTTTATAAGGTGTACATGTGGTCATTGTTCCCAAATGCCAACTGTAAAAATCCATATGTTGCCACGAGATACAAAAGGTGATGGCGGTACTGGAGGAAGATCCAGGGAAGCAGTGCATAACAGAGCACAATTGATTTCATCCAGTGTTTCTGCAGCCATCAGTTCTGAGAACGGCATATCATAATCTCATTATGAGGAAATTCTCGAATCGAATGGGTAATCACATTTCTTAAAATAAATGATAACTGAACACTTAAATGGTTAATGTATATTTTTTATTTAATGTTGATAAGCATTAACACATATGCATCAATGAGACATCATTACAAATAGTAATAAACAATTAACAAGACTGTAAAAGACAGAATTCTGAACATAAATAAATCACTTAAAAACTGCAATGAATAGTTGTGTACCTCCACAAAATACTTAATCAAAATTAGGATATAACAATCTGCTTACACCTGGACTATGTTATCACTCAACAAATTGAACATATTAAAGAAGCAAATGACTGAATGAAATATATTGTAAATGAAATTACATATCTGAATAATTATAGTATATAAAGTTTAAGCAATTCATTATGCAGTAACAACTGCTGACAAAGGATTCATCATAAGAAAAGGGAGTCCTATATCAAACTTGCAAAATAACAAGGAATTTAAAAATAACTTTCAACTAGGAGTCTTGATTAAAGAGTTACACATTCACAAGGGCATCTAGTACATCAGACTAGCATAATAAGAAATCTATAACTTTCAACAAGGCAGTGTCTAAGACCTACATATGAACATGAGACCTAAAAATTAACTACAACAGTTTAAGAAACATGTGTACATCAGATATACACAATAACAAAAATCTGTGGCAACTTTTAAACAAGAGCATCAGACTTGTACATTAAGAAAATATCTGTAACAACTTTTAACAAGGAAATCTGTATCTAAATACCTACATAAACAATTCTGACACACCAGATGTATGCTATGAGACTACTGAAGCACTGAATATCTACAACAATACTGCATATGTACTGAGACACCAGCTTTTTATTAGAACATCAGTGAAACTACAAATATTTATAATTTACAGTAACAAAACTGAGACACTAACACGATGAAATGCAAATGTACTATTATATGCATTATAGTATTTCATCTATTTATCCAAGTGGTTGAAGCTTCGTGATTTAAAACAAAGTCTCTCCTCTAATCAGCCCAGGTATGAGCCCAGCTAGAACTTCAGCTGACTGTCTTAAAAAGTTTGCCTGTTTGCCCCAGATGGTTTCTTCTTGGGACCATTATAATCAGTTTCTCTCCTTCACCAAAAAAACTAACTGGCCTCCACCATATGAATGAAAAATATAATATAAAACTTTTAACAAGGAAGTCTGTATGGGACATATACCTTAACAAAGATCTATCATGACTTAACAAGAAATCAATAACAACTTTAAACAAGAAAGCCTGTATCAAACTTATGCATTAACAACTTAACAAGAACTCTAGAACAACAATCCTACATCAAATACATTTTAAAACAAGAGATGATAACATTTTAACAAGAGCCTGGTATTAGCAACCCCAGCTCGTATCGATAACGCACTGGAATTAATCAAATTTTTATGTTCATGGTTTTAAAGTCTCAACTTCAGGCATAATTTATTTCAGAAAATTTATATATTATATACCATCTGAAAGAGAAATAAATGTACTTTCCAATGATATGTATTTCGTTGCTTTTCGTTAATGTAAATGTGATGATTTTGCGAGTTAAAAATAAAAATCGGCACATTTTCATCGATACCGCTTTGGCTGCAGTTACGGACGAGCAGTCCGATGGGCTATGATAATCAAACTCATTTGCGAGTGCCTAAATGTTAATGAATATTCATGAAATTTTATATCCAATCAAAGAATGAATTTTTCTATGTCACGGAAGTTGAACATTTAAAAAAAAAATATGTTTTTGTAGAAGTTGCAGAAGTAAATCTTTGACGGTGGTGTGCATAATGGTCATTAGATATTGCACTTTTGTTCACACATATCTAAAAAGATCGTGTTACAACTTAAATTTTGACATATTAATCAACATTCTACGACATGATTTACTACCTCGCATCGAGCGTCAAACATTTTTAGTGCACCAGTGCAGTTGAAGACGACCCACGCTTCACTTGGCGCCATCTTGGATTTAACCTCCGGGTGAAAGGTTAACAAAGTGACAGTCGGAATCCGCTACATTTAAAACGAGTTATCCACATCTATCATGTTTTAATTCCAAATATAATCAATTAAAAATGTTTTGGCTTCTGAAAAAATGATAATAAAGTCTTTTAATGAGCTTTTTGGACATCCGACATCGATCGGCGTCTATCGCTTATTTGCATATGACCGAAAGAAATAGGTCACTCAATGCATATTTTTGAGATAATTATGAGTTTTGATGATGTCTATGAACTAAAAATAAATCCTGAGCATAAAATTACGGTTGCCTTTGGTAAATGTTAAATTCATATATTGAATTTATGACCGATATTGAAGGCCAAAACGCTGGGTGAACTGTGACTAAACTAGACCTAAATTATAAAACTTTCTAATTTCACAATAACCAGTAGCACTTGGTCATATGTGACATGATACAATCGATGAAATTTTACATCTAAATCATTAATAATTACTGCAGTAGACTCTGCATGTATTTTAATTGAGAAAACGAAATATAGTTTAATACTGATTCTACACTTGAATAATTTTTCAGAACCCTAGCTAGATATCTCCAGAGATTTTTTTCACAAATCATAAATGTTAGATTTGCACTGTTGAGAATTCGAACTTCTAGTAAGCCTATTTTTAAGACAGTATATCCCTGCCAACTGGCCTACCAACATCAGCATTATATAAAACTAAGTCACCAAATTTTCTCATGCAGGTCTGATCAACCTCAATTAACTTTTCATGATTCTAAGGGAAAAAAACCAAAAAATTATTCTGTACTTGTTTGGACTTGTTTGCATATTGAATGGATAAATTTGTGTATAATCAAAATTATAATATATATTGCTCATTTGAAGAAATCCTTATAAATATTTGAGCATGTACTCGAACAGTATTCACGACATGAATGGATTTACTAATTTATTACAGGTATTGAGTTTTATGCAAAAATTTAAATGTGAGTGATGAAAAATAATAATATTTTACCTAATCACTCAAAAGAAGCACAACCTCCTGGAATTAAAGGATTTGCCTGTATTTTATACATTTTGTCATACCAGTATTAAAAAGTAATGAAAATAAATAAAAACACAAACTACCTGTACAAGGAAGTTTGTCATACATATGTATACATAATTATGTACATTTTTCCATAATCAAATTTATATAAAATACACAAGTTAATGTAGCCTATAAGGTTAGATAGAAATGAAATTAATCTGTTTGTCTGAAGTTTAACTTCTATAACTTCTGACAATAGCACTTGTTGTTTATAAATGATATTTTTTTTTTTTGCTTTTCTTGTTCATTTTTTTTCACTAAGAATGTTCATAACAATTTTTTGACTGTAGAAATAGATTCAGCATGAAAAAATCATGTTAGATACAGAAGTTTAGAAAGATAACTCATAGTAATATGAAATTAAAGAAAAACAAACTGAAAATATTTTCATCCACGGTTTTGCAGCATACAATTTTTTGCATTTTTTGTTCATTTTTACAAAAAAAATAGTGGGTATAACATTTTATTGACTGCAGAAATGGATTCAGCATAAAAAAATCATGCTGGGTGCCAAATTTTAGAAAGATATCTCAAGTAATAGGGAAATTACATGAAACAAAATGAACATGTGTTCGTTGCCGGTTCCGCGACACGCCAGCCTCCTTATGTAGTAATCTAGTACAACAAATTCCAGTAAATGGCCGGATTTTCCAAACTTAAAATTGGCATAACTTTTGACACACTTAAGATATCTAGATAATTTAAACTGTTTTGGAAATGGTTTAATTAGCTCTACAAGATCATTACAATGTTAAACAAGGTAGATCACTTTAAAATTTTGAGCTGGGGTTCCTACTGGTATTAGACTTAAAACTTAACAAGAATCTAATATTATATTTAATTTATTATTTGTCTTTTCAGGCGAATGCGGTACATTTTATACAGACAACTAGTTAGGTGGTGCTAGGGGTGGCTTGGAAGCAAATACATGTACCATTGCCTGCATGTGCTGTTTCATTGATACGTTCCATGTACCCTGAGGAAAATGGCCAGTATCATGGGTTTTACACCATTTTAACCATTTCCATATCTAGTGTGCATTTGGCTCACAGCATCATCTTCCTTGGGATGAAAAAAACTGCTCACATAGTGGTGGCGGTGCAACAGTTTTGTCATCGCATTGTGGCATAGTTCTTCTTGTGGCTAGCTCAACCACCTCTCTCTGAAGGATTTCAACATAGCCTATTGAAAGAAGACAACATGAATGACATTTATTTTACATGATGTTTAATTACATTCTTGTGCATTTATCACAGTCAACAAAACTTGTTAGATTTAAACTGTTACCTCAGCTTTTATTTACAAAAGTATTTCTGAAAATATATACAGAAAATAAAGAAGCAAGTCTTACCATATGTCCTTTTTGTTTTTACTTTCTTTACAGTGAAATCCCCCTTCTGCTTTGGAAATGCAATCTTGTATTTCAGGTCACCTTCTCTTGTGGTTGCTTGCTCTTTGGAAGAGTTCTCAATTAAATGCAGAGCAGCTAATTTCAGTCTGAAACATAAATCACACTAATCAGAACACATTACAAAATTGTGGAAACAACAAATAATAGTTTATCATAACTACTCTTCACTACAATTTACTGCAAAAGTGACAAAATTTCTTAAATTATACATTTTATGAAAGACTGTTCATCTGTTTCTATTGATGTGGTGAATGTATCAGAAGTGTTAACCGAGCATAAGTCTTTTTTCCCCACATTGGTCTCTCTGTTTTACTCTTAGGTTTATATAGACAGACAGGCATAAGAAATCTTCAATTCCTATATATTTTGTTAAAACCCTGGTTTGGCACCTTCTGAATTGTGATTGTGAAAAAGTGTTTAACACAACCTTACCATCTGTATATCAATACCACATTAGGAAATACTATATTTTCACAAAATATATAGGAATATAAGATTTTTATGGCCACGTTAAGCTCATATTAGTCTTATTTGTTATTCAAAAACAAGATCAGGTAGAAAAAAAATGAAATAATTTTATGCCCTTTAAAAAAATGTCTCAACAAAAGCAGACTTGTATAACTTCAGAATTTATACTGAGCTTACCTACTCTGCATCCCAGGGTAAAAAAAACTACATTTTGGGGGCAAAATGATTCATCACCGAATGGTATGCCTCTAAACTACAGGTTTGGACTTGGAGTACTGGAGAGAACATTGTATATCAGGCTTCATTTGGTTACTTTTAACTAAACATTCAAGTTTCTCCATTACTTTTGTATCTAGAAGAATAAAATGTATATTATATATATATATATATATATATATATATATATATATATATATATATATATATATATATATATATATATATTGCATTATGCAACTTCATGTGTTCATTTCAGCATATGGTCCAAAAACTTGAAACATTGGAAGCATTCTCAACAAAGATGAAATATTACTATTTCTACTTACTTATTTAGTATTATTAATGTTGAATTGAATTTTGAATGTTGTTTACACTCAACATTTTTTGTGGTTATACTGTATATGTACATGCATAGTGGCAGTCAGTTTTTAATGGCTGAGGAGAGAAGCCAGTTACATTGTACCTGGGAAGCGACCACAAGCCTTTCGCAAGTAATCTGAATACTTTCTCACAAAAATCAACTTGGGCTCCAGTGGGACTCGAACCTGCACTGACAGGAAGTGAAAGAATTCACAATTTAAGGCACAATGCATTAACCAATCGTAAATGTAAAACAGATTGACTGTGACAAATACAAGGTACTAAAGTTTCACTACAGGCATATTCAAATATACATTGTCAGATAAGTTTATACTCATAGATAGGTATTACAGCAAAAATAGTACCAAGTTGACCAGATAAAAGTACCAAACCGAGATACCATGTACCAAGGTGACTGACATTTGGAAAATATGAGTTATGACTGGACAATTTTATTATAATTCTGTTTTCACTCATTTTTAAATCCAGTTAATTCACTACTTGAACAAATATTGATAATTTAAATACCAGGTTAAGATGTGTCAAAAGTGTTTGGTCACTGTAATTGTTTTACTGGATCTAAATATTTCATATAAAAAAATTATTGGTCATCATTTTTTCCACCATGTTTCCTTGGTAATTTTGATGTTATTTACGAAGTTGGTACTTCAAAGATTTGACAATGAAACAAATAAGATGTCACAATCTACAGTACTAAATATTTACTTTTGGCACGCCCCTGTACGTGTGGTATAAACATATAAATACACTACTTGGGTGTGTATTTACATCAATACAACTTTTGTGGAAAATACTAAATAGTTTTCAGACCACATTCGACAGTCATCTAGGCTACAATCCAACGATATAAAAATCTATTAAATTTAACTTACTCGTTGTACTCTCTCTTCTGGGAGGCCCGTCTTGGTTTTTTGGGAGTACAGTACAGCTGTAAAAATGGCGAGAACACAACAACGAATGTTTCGTCCGCCCGTTCCAATTCTTCCTTGAATTATGCACAAATGTAATCTGCTGGTGAAAAATACATCCTCTGCAATCTCCGTCATCATATTACATCCACCAGCGACGCATCGTCTTCCTTCTCTCGAACTTACTGACATACTGTTGGCGACTATGCAGCCATGTTTGTACACAAACTTCGCCAAACGTTTCAGATTTTTCCTCGTTCACACTTGGCTAATCGGTTAATATTCCAGCAAAATATTACATATTTATAATTGTAAAACTAATACTTCCAAATACTACTTAAAACAAGAACTATAAAATTAAATTAACTCTTAATTCAATGAAAATGTAAGTCAGGTGATGTCCGTATCCTTCTGGCTTAAAACTTATCCGATATGGCTGTCCGTTACTGTTGTGACGTCACAGCACATCCGATTCGAAAACCGCGCGTTTAGCAAAACTATTCAGGTGTGAATTAGGGTTTTCTCGCAATATCTCTCTTAATACATTACCGATTACGGTGCAACTTCCAGGATGACTTTATTTTTCACTTGACTACAGAATATCAAAAAATCATTTTGCACTGCAGGTACCCTTTAAGAGATGACGCCAAACCAGATATATCACTCTTCATTTGCTCTAACTTGTGAACGTCCCAATAAAGATAGAGTGACATAAGCCGTCCAGAACAGTCCCTGAGAATGGATTCCCAGCGACTTTAAAAGTTTTAAAGATAGACGACACCATAAAACTTCTGATTTTACTCAAGTCTGAGAATACTCTAAACTTGGCCTGCTTAGCCAATCAGATTTCTGGATTAGCAAAAATTTAGTAAGAAAGTTAGACTTAAGCACTTCTGAAGTTTATTGTGCCAGGCTCTGATGAATTTTCTAAAAATCTCACAAAATCGTGTTCTTAATAGCCGAAATTATGCCATAGCCGGCTACTGTTCCCAGAACAGAAATAATTTACACAAAATCAATTACATAATACATGTATATAGAAGAAAACAAACATTTTAGTTGAACATTCAGTATTAAAGTGTTTAAAAGGTAAGATTTGAGGACTAACTGGGTAAAATACAACTGTATGAGAGCAAATGTTTATATTTGGTGCCAAGATCTGGATAAATCACTGGTTACTGAATAATATGTACTTTGGACAGATACAGAGTCTTTATTTAATCCTTCGGTATTTAAGGTGTCATTTGATAAATTGTTTTCTAAAGCTAAGTTAGTCTTTTTTAAAGTGGTTACTCTTAGACGGATTTTGACTGATACATTTAGATTTATTATTTGGCCGCCTTGTGTGATACCACTTTCTCTTTAGAATATAAACATAAATTTTTAATTTGGGCTCAGCTGATGAAGTGTAATTGACAGAAACGGTCGTCGTGAGTATAATAACTTTGGTATTATGTATAGAATATATGTAGGGTAAGGTCGAAACTTAATTTCCGCTCTATGCTAGTATGTGTCCGCCTCTTCATTTAAAAGTCTTAAATCATCGAAGATGCCAAAGGTCTTTTTCATCCCGGACATCTAATATCAGGATATTCTTTTTCAAAACAATACCACAAACGATATATATTATAAACATAATACCAAAGTTCTAATGCTCAAGACGATCGTTTGTGTCAATTAGACTTCATCAGTTGAGCTCCGATTTCAAATGTATGTGTATTTATTAAAGAGAAAGTGGTGTTATACAAGGCCAAATAATACACCTTAAAATATAGCCGAAATACGTCTAAGTATAACCACTGTACAAAGATGACTATCTTAGCTTTACAAATCAGCTTCCGATTGGAATTTAAATGGTGGTTATCAGTGCCAAATATACATCTTAAAGTGATAAAATAAATCTTCCTAAACTCTGTTTTGTACATGTTTTGTATACCAGATACTATCAGCTCATCGGTAAAGACAAACAGCAAAACCAAATGTTTAATACCAGGCTAATTAGTTACTAGGTTTCATAACAATTTAGCAGGTGATTTTGTGAAACACCATCGGGGACTCAAACGGTCCACCAGCTTCCAGTGGTAACGTCAAGAAACCTTCAACATACTTGTGCTACTGGTTATAAAATAATAAAAAACATAATACCAAAGTTCTAAATGCTCAAGACGATCGTTTGTGTAAAGTGAAATAGACTTCATCAGCTGAGATGACTACCGATTTCAAATGGAATTTAAATGGTATTTATTATTGCTTTTGTATAAGATTAAAGTGGTTTATGTATTATACATGGCCAAATAATACATCTTAAAGTATATGATAAATAAATCTTCCTAAACTCTGTGAACTTTGGATAAGAGTGCGACAGCAATAGATATTAGATGTAGACGTTGAGGACAAACATGTTTTTGACAAACATGATGACCACAATATGTACTTGACTAGAATCATCGTGAACCTAAAGACAAACAGCAAAACCAAATGTTTACCTCGATATTAAAACTCTTGAAAATAAACAGAGGCTAATTAGTTCCAGTTTCAATAAGTGTCGCTTTCATAACAATTTAGCAGGTGATTTTGTGAAATCTATTTTCACTAGCATCAGAATAACACCTCTTTATATTCATTATCATCTTTGATATTGAGAAACCGCAAAAATTGCTTCCATTTCTACCACCGAATTAAACACTGTCAAGAAACCATCAACATACATAATTATGATGCTTCTGGTACAAATAATAATAATAATAACAAAAATAGTAAAATATATATCATAATTATTATTTCCGTAAATGCCGAACATAGGCCAAAAATTTGAAGCCCTTTATCGGCATTTGGTGACGTCTCCATATGAGTGAAATATTCTTGAGTGGGACGTTAAACAACAATAAACAAACAAACAGTATAAAATTGTTCTTTAACGTATCGCAAAAACAGAGACAATTCGGAGCACATCACAATATCAATCGCTGGTGTAAGGTAAAATTTTATTTTCGCTTCATTGACTAAAGTTTAATTTATAATTATATCGCCTTAAAACAATATAAATGACTAGAAACATGCAACCCTACATCTCTGACCAAGTCGAAACAAGTAACTTTCAAAGCATATTAATACATTTTTCTAACTCTTGTGCGTCTTAAATTTGAACATTATTATCATTTTAGAATAAAAACCAAAGACACAATTTCGTGAATTTCTGTAAAAATCGCCTGACAGTGTGAATACATATCTGACATATAGTGTTAATGGGGAAGAGTCGCCCTTCAATCACCATATGTATTCATAAAACTTCAATACGTACATGGTCAGCTGTCTGCTAAATGATTATGATTTGATGTTTAACTTTTATTTTAATGAGTGCCACTTTAAGAGAGCGAGGGTACATGATCCTGATGTGTCTTCACTAAATCATTTATATTACCATGTATAAACACAGCCCTCGGAGTGAAGAATAAACAAAACTAGACCTATTAGCATCGTAGAATCTTCACGCGGCAGATTCCGTGCTTCCAATATTCCTATGATATACTAAATATATGTTTTAATATTGAAAAAATATTTTCTAATATCGCAAAATTAATTTCGAATATATTGGTCTCAGCAGAAAAAGCCTGAAATAATATAGTCCTTATTTGTAAGGCACATTACTATAATTGTTTATTAGAAGAACTAGGGTTTAATACGAATATTTTTAATTCTACATACACACGTAGCCCACTTATAAAAGACGAGATCCTTCAAAATCATGTGTCGGTATTACCTTATTTTGATGTACCTACAACGGATGTTGATTTTAAGCTACCAAATGTATACTGAATACCTAAACCTCACAAAACCAATATAATCAGAGGTACATAGCAGGATCCAGCAAATATTCTACCAAACCTTTATCTTTACTCCTTACCAAAATACTAACAACCATTAAGGAGAAACTTCAGCAGTACGGTACAGTTGCTTATTCCAATAGCGGTGTAAGTCAGATGTGGATACTTAAAAATTCTAAACAACTTTTAGAAAATTTCAAGGCACGCAATTTTACTCAGATTCACAGTATCAAAACATACGACTTCTCTACTCTTTGCACAACAATTACACATGAAAAATTAAAAGAGACATTTTAGCATCATAGACAACTTTTTTTACACAAAAGTGGTACCCGAAAATTTAAATACCTAGTGGCTGGTTATCATGATACTTATTTTGTCCAACACCACTCTGATTCTACACATAAATACACTGAAGTTGATATAAAAAGATGCTGGAATTTCTAATAATATTCGGAGACGTTGTATTTCAACAAATTGTCGGCATTTCTATGGGAACCAATTGTGCTTCTTTATTGGCTGACTTGTTCCTTTATTCATATGAAGCAGACTTCATTCAGAAACTGCTGAATCAAAAGAAGAAAATGTTCGCAGTGTCCTTTAATTCACATTTAGTTATTTCGACGACGTTTTGTAAATCATAAATGACAATTTTCATACATATGTCAATGCGATATATCCCGGCGAACTAGAAATGAAGGATACAACAGAATCAAGCACACACGCTTCATACAGACGGGAAATTAACAACTACGACAAACGCAATGATTTCGGGCTTTCCCATCGTTAATTTTCCACATTTAAGTAGTAATATCCTACAATCACCCGTATATGGAGTTTATTTTTCACAAACGATCAGATATGCCAGGGCGTGTTCAACATATGAACATTTTATATGCGAGGTAAACTACTCACTGACAAATTATTGACACAGGGATATCGGAAACCGCGTTTGATGTCAACGTTCCTCAGATTTGTACCTATATCCTGGACGTCTTAATGATTTATATCTTGGTATCTGAGACTTTTATATAAAAACTCGATTTCTTAATATCAGAACTTATTTTCTGATATTAACAAATCTCACAGTGATATTAGAAAATACGAATTATTTTTTAATTTAAAAAAATAATTTTCGAATATATAAAAAGTCATATCAGAGAACAGGGGATGCTTACTCCTCCACGGCACCTGATCCCATCTTTTGGTTTCCAGAGGTCCTTGTTTGTCCATTTTTGCCGGGTTTGTATCATTGTCCTGGACATCCTAAAGATTTATACTTTGGTATGTAAGATGTTTTATATTCTAATATAAAAGTAGTACCTTTTTATATAAAAATAGAATTATTAATACTAGAAAATCGATTCATTTATATTAGAAAAATTTTTAGTATTAAAAAAATTCCCTATCGGCTTGCAAACTATTCCTCACGAGTTGGATGTATAAAATTCGCAGAAAGTAAAATTCTGTAGATAACGACAACATATACCGAAAAAGTAACCGATCTTTATCTGAAGAAAAAAAAGAAAATTTACCCTCCAGCCCTTCGGGCTTCATATCAGAAAATCCCTCTCATCCATCACAAGATGTTTTGATGAGTGGGGGATTTTGAGTTATAATTATCATAACTAGTCTATGCTATCGTCAATACTTGTAACATGTTTTAAGCATTAGGGCTTTAAATATTCGACGTCAACACCGCATACATAAATGTCTTTGTCAACACCATCATATTACATCTATACACAGAACAACCATTTCATATCCTTTCCTTGTAAAAATCTCTTCATTTTTTCATTTTACAAATATTTTATGAAATTTGTTTCCTATGACCTTTATGCGTTGACAATTTATCTGCTTATTTTCTTCCTTTTTTCATTTGAACTTAATTTGACCCTGACAGCTTATACACAGAATCAATGTTTTGGTTGATTTTTTAATACTTACCAGCCTAATTTTACTTTCATTTGATATAAAAGTAAAAATGATGAACCAGTGGATAATATACTACAAATCCCGGTTACTGTGGAAAAGAAATATAAGAAGCTCATTGGGCACATCGCTCACCTGAAGTGTGCTGGGAATCTCAAATTTACAAATTATTTTAACACTCCTTGGGAGTGAACGAAACTTAAAATGAATGAAAATGACAAAGCTAGGAAAGATGTCAAAAATTAATTTCCTAATTTATTTCAAAAACAGGAAATTGAATTTTGCATCAATAACAATCACTCAGATGCAATTAGTTTTTCAATCCCTTCAGCAATTCTGGAGAAGATTATCAAAGAGGGATACCCTCTGAGACCTATTTTGCCCACCCTGGACTTCTGAGTCGATCTGGTAATACACATAAACTTGTTAGGAGAAATTGACACCGTACTTGCTTCCTTTATTCTTCAGCGTGTAAAAAAAATGCTCCCTCCTTCTTTTTGAAGTTTTAAAAACTTACACAAAAAATTCCAAAAATTAAATTTTAGAAAAATTCTTTCAGGAAAGCGTTTCTATACCTAACTGCATATAAAACACTTTAAATGAATGCATCATGATGAATAAATGAGTTTGACAATATGTAAAAAGACATCAAAACCACATCAAAAATTTATTTCCCGATTACTACTTAATTAACAATCTTTAATCACACATTGATTTATATTACTCAGAAGCATTTAGTTTTTCAATCCATGCAGCGGTTCTGCAGGAGAATATTTCTAAAGGGGGGTACCCCGGGGTCTCTTTTGCCCCACCTTGGTTCCACCACTGAGTCGATCTGGCCGAAATGAACAAACTCGGAAGAGATCTTGTACTTGCTTCCTATAAAGTTTCATCAAAATCCCTTCAGCGGTTTTGGAAAAGAAGTCAAAAATGTAGAAAATTACCCCTTTCAATATTGCAGTCTTAAAAAAAATCATTAAAAATCCAAAAACATTAATTTCAGCAAACTCCTTTCAGGAAAGCATTTATCTACCAAACCACAGGTACAACATATAAATTGAATGCATCATAATGAATAAAAAGGGGAGAAAATCAAAGAAATCATACAAAAATGAAGGAAAATTACAGTCTTCAAAAATTTATTTTCCGATTTCTACGAAATTAACAAACTTTAATCATATATCTATGAAGATCACTCAGATACAATTAGTTTTTCAATCCATGCAGCGGTTCTGGAGGAGAAGTTTTTAAAAGACAGATATCCCCTGGGGCCTCTTCTGTCCCATCTTGAATCCACATTTGGACCGATCTGGCCGAAATTAAAAAAACTTGATAGAGGACCTTGAGTACTTGCTTCCTTTAAGTTTAATCAAAATCCTTTCAGCGGCTTTCGAGAAGAAATCGGAAATGTGGAAAATCAGGGCAAGATTCTTGAATGTCAAACCCGAGACTTGCCGAGGATTTGTCATCCATGAATCTTATTCCAAAGATTGAGTTTCATTTGTCCTACCCTCAAGGCAGGGATTGATTATTTTCTCTCATGTCTTAAAATTATAGAATCCACTGAAGTTCTACTTATTTCCAGTAGGGTGCGTTCAGCTTGTCATCTATCCCCTGTGGATGACGGGCTGAGTTTTGCACTATCAAAAGTCCTCGAAGGAAGGATTTTATACAAAAATTTTAATTTCTATATTACACAAAACCCTGAACCATTTTCATTCTGTGTAATATTATTAACAATACCAAAGTTATACCTTTTTACAGTTAAAAATGAACTGGGAAACTGTGAAAGATTATAAAACAACACACAGCTAATGTCTTATAAATGAAGCATTATTGATTTTGAAGATATATTATTACTTTTTGGTCTATTTTTAGAACCATCATTTGAGAATGTTTATGATTTTATAAAATTGTTATCGAAATTTAGTCGTTAATATACCCACCATGATAGTACTATTGAATCATGGGAGGTTATCCAACTCTCTCAGCAGGTGTCTGAATAACACATTAGTCACTCAGCAATGGAGCAATATAACTGGCCTTCACAGATCCCATTGATATTATACTTTGGTATCTGAAATTTTTATATTTAACATCAAGTAGAAGTAATACAAAATGATGTAAGACTATGACACGCCAAAATCACATGTTCAAGACGATCGTTTCTGTTAATAAGATTTCATAAGTTGAGCTCAATTCCCATATATAAATGTATATATCCGTAAGAAAAGTGATATAATACGAGGCCAAATAATAAATCTAAATACTTAGATATTTTTAAAAAAATTGAAAGTCAAGTTTTTATTAAATATTTCTACATTTTACAAAATAACTAGATTTTCCAAATTTGTTCACTTACGAGTTACAATAATTTACACGTACAAACTTTAGTAAAATCGCCCCATATTTTTCAAATAATCAATATAAGTGCGACTATTTAGTATTAATCTCTCCAAATTCAATTCAAATTCTTTCACGTTTTAAAAGTTTTCCATTTCTTTCCTGATGATAAAATTTGTTAAATGTGCATAAAATACAAATATCTCAGTGTGTTTTTATGATACGCCAAAATCACGTTAATGAATTTAACCTAGTTTTTCTCATATTAACCTAGTTTTTTCTCCGTTAAACCTAGTTTTTCTCCGTTAAACCTAGTTTTTCTCAGTTTAACCTATTTCTTTCTCCAGTTAAACCTAGGTTTTTCTCAGTCACCCACAATGTTTGGAACGAAAATATGTTTAACTGAGTGAAAGTAGGTATAACTGCGCCAGTTTATGTGGGTTACGAGAACAACTAGTTTTTCTCCATTTCAACCTAGTTTTTCACAGGACCTACATTAACTGAAGAGATACTATGTTTAACTGCACATATTCACAACAATGAGTTAAACCAAAATTTACTCGTAAATTTCTGATTTAACTATAAAAAAGAGGTTTAACTGTGCCACAAACACAGAAATGAGTATTAATATGATTTTTGGCGCAGTTAATCCTAGTTTTTCTCAGTTAAACATATTTTTCTCCAGCTATTGTAGATTGCGTGAAAAACTAGAATTAACTGAGAAAAACTAATAAATAAAATAAATAAAATTTGGTATACAAATGACAGGTTATATAAATTCAAAATTCTTGAAACTCAGTTTTTGCAACAATACAAAATAAACACTTATGCATCATCTATGGGAATGTCATTTTTCCAAAACAATACGTATAAAGATTAATTGTATAGAAAATACATTTGGAATATAGATTTACTATAAAAATTTTGGATACCAAAGTATAAATCAATAGAATGTCCAGGACATAGATACAAATCCGGAAAAAAATTACAAACACGGACGTCTGGAAACCAAGAGGTGGGATCAGGTGCCATGGAGGAGTAAGCATCCCTTGTCGACCGGTCACACCCGTCGTGAGTCCACAGTCAAGTCCAATGAAACACGTGAGGAGTGTATTTCACAAATGATTCGATATGCCAGGGCGTGTACAACATATGAAGATTTGATATACATAAACTACTCACTGACAAATTATTGACACAGGGATATCGAAAACCGCGTTTAATGTCAACGTTCCGCAAAATTTACGGCCGGTATAATAGTCTTGTTTGCGACTACTCTGTTTCACTAAGTGAAATGTTGAGTTGCCTTTTCGTTGGCGGTTGTTAAGACGTCTGTACCAATTGTGACGAGGATACACTCCTCACGTGTTTCATTGGACTTGACTGTGGACCCACGGCGGGTGTGACCGGTCGACAGGGGATGCTTACTCCTCCATGGCACCTGATCCCACCTCTTGGTTTCCAGAGTTCCGTGTTTGTCCATTTTTACCGAATTTGTGTCTATGTCCTGGACACTTTATTGATTTATACTTTGGTATCTGAAATGTTTTATATTCATCATTACATTACATAGTATTCTACTGAACAATCATATTTCATTGAACAAAATGACAACAATTTGTTACATGATACAAAGCTATGAATCCCTTTCATTTACAAAATGTAAATTAGTTAAAAATAACAAATAAATGAATCGTGGAGCTTCGTCTAAATTATTAGTCACTTCAACTGAGGAAGTTTAATTGACAGAAACGATCGTCTTTAACATTATAACTGTGGTGTTATGTTTGTAATAATTCTATAATTCTATAATTCTATAATGTTTGTAATGTTGCATCTCAACAACAAAAAAAATCTAAATTTAACTCACTTTTTAAAATTTCCTGTAATAAAACACTTGATGAAGATGTAATTGATTTTATCAGTCTTACGAACCAAAAACCTTGAAAGATTTAAATTTGGATTCAATGTCTACAATATTTATTTCCGCTAGTCCGATTTTCGTATTAAAGTATTCCGTTTTATTTTATCGTATGTTTCCACATACTCTATCATTGTTACGTTAAATAACTTCAACATATATAACATAAAATACTAAGTTTCCCTAACAATTTTATTTGAATTTGACATTGATCTCGCGGCGGGAAATTGACTGTAGATTCGTGGCGGGAAATTGACTGTGGTCTCATGGGGGAAATTGACTGTACATTCGCGGCAGGAAATTGACTGTGGAATCGCGGCGGGAAATTGACTGTAGATTCGCGGTGGTTGAAACTGTCATCAGGGGATGCTTACTCCTCCATAGCACCTGATCCCACCTATGAATTGTCGGAGCTTCGTATTTACCTAATTTTGACTAGATTTATATATTGTATCCTGGACATCCTAAATATTCATAGTTTGGTATCTGTGATGTATGATACGTTACTGAAAAGGTTTCTAGTATACGAGAAATGTATAATTTTGGAATAGTCTTTAACACCACATTGAACAGTTTGTAATGAAGGAGGAGGAAATAGGCCACCGGCCTTCCGCAAGTAAATGTTTAAAACCACATTGAACAGTTTGTAATGATGGAGGAGGAAACAGGCCACCGGCCTACCACAAGTAAACTGGCAAACTTTATCACAAAAATCAGCTTATGTTCGAGCGGGACTCGAACCTACACTGACCAGAAGTGAGACTCCATGGTTCAAAGTGCTCTAACCACATGGTTTCGGAAGTTCCCCCTTCCACACACAAATGTACAAATACAAACTCTAGTTAAATGGTCTTCTTTTATGAATACATCGTCAAGGTTATGGTCCACATATTTAAATTGAATGCCTTGCGCATGCACATATCTGTTATGTAGAGAAGTTCGGACGATCCAATAAACAAGAAAATATGCTTGGAATTCACAACCACATAATTTAACGTTTATAAAATTTTATATACATTAAAATATACATTGAAGAAAAATGTATTTCAAGGCATTGCGACAGAAATATGCATTAATAGTGATATAAATGACTTTTAAATCGAATGTTTATACAAGGTGTTGACCATGCGTTGTTACTTTGGTGCAAATCTGTCAATAAAAATGGCCGACAGCATGGGATTATAACATCGATCTTATACGTAAATATATAGCATGGCAAGAATGTTCCTAATGAGGGGCTGGCCTAGTTTTGCGACTATAGTGTCGATATGTCGTCTAGGTGTTATCAAGGGACTTAATTAAACAAAGGACCTATGGAAAATAGATAGAAAAATAATTTTCTAGAGCACAATGGATTAGAAAGGGATGATTTCTGCTGAACATAATTTAAGATGTACAATGATCCAATATATGTTTGTTTATACTACTATTTTAATATCAAATAGACTTTCATGCTAACTTGACGTAACCTGATTTTTTCAGCATCAAGTCAGAATAATATGTTATTGGAAGCCTGTGTAGAAGAGTCATTTGTACTCACCGATTTGTATTAATATCATATTGACTGGCATACAAAAATGGTATAAAACCAGCAATAAATATCATAAAAATAATACCAAAGTTCTATGCTCAAGACGATTGTTTCTGTCAATTAGACTTCACCAGTTGAGCTCCAATTTAAAATGTATGTGCATTTTCTAAAGAGAAGATGGTATCATACAAGGCAAAATAATAAATCTAAAAAGTTTATAGCGAAATCCGTCATAAGAGTAACACTGTAAAAGGATGCACTATCGTAGCTTGAGAAAAAATTTTTTTATTTTTGGTTTTTTCTGGTTCTTTTGATTTTTTTTCTTTTTTTTTTTTTTTTTGGTGTTTTTTGTTTTTCTTTTTTTATTGTTTTTTTTTTTGTTTTTTGTTTTGGTGTTTTTCTTTTTTTTTTTTTTATTTTTTGGGTTCTTTTGTTTTTTTCTTTTGTTTTATTTTTATTTTGGTTTGTGTTTTTTTTTTGTCTATTGTTTTTTTTTTTTTTTTTTTTTTTTTTTATTATTTTTTTTGTTTTTTTTTTTATTTTTTTGTTTTTTTTTTTTTTTTTTATTTTTTTTTTTTTTGTTTTTTTTTTTTTTTTTTTTTTTTTTTTTTGGGTTTTTTTGATTTTTTCTTTTTGTTTGTCTTCTTTTTTTTTTTTGTATTTTTTTTTGTTTTGTTTTTTTATTTTTTGCTTTTCTGGGTTTTTTTTGTTATTATTTTGCTTTTTTATTTTATTTTTTTGTGTTTTTTTTTTTTTTTATTTTTTTTGTTTTTGTTGTGAATTTTGGATTTTGTTCTTTTTTTATGAAATTTTTTTTCCTGTTGTTTTGAGTTTTTTTTTTTTTGTTTGTTTTTTTTTTTTATTTGTTGTTTGGTTTTTTTTTTTTTTGTTGGTTTTGTTAGTTGTTTTGGGTTTTGTTTGTTTTTATTTCTTTTTTTTTGTTTTTGATTTTTATTTTTTTTTTTTATTTATTTTTTTTTATTTTTTTCACCAGTTGAGCTCCAATTTAAAATGTATGTGCATTTTCTAAAGAGAAGATGGTATCATACAAGGCAAAATAATAAATCTAAAAGTATAGCCGAAATCCGTCAAAGAGTTACCACTGTAAAAGGATGCTTTTTTTTGTTTTTTGTTTTTTTTGTTTTTTTGTTTTATTGTTTGTTTTTTTTTTTTTGTTTTTTTTTGTTTTTGTTTTTTTGTTTTTTTGTTTTTTTGGTTTTTTGTTTATTTTCTTTTTATTTTTTTTTGTTTTTATGTGTGTTTTTTTTGTATTTATTTTTTATTTTTTGTTTGTTTATTTTTTTTGTTTGTTTTTGTTGGTTTTTTTTTTTGTGTTTTTTTTTTTTTGTTTGGTTTTTTTTTTGATTTCTTTTTATTTATCTTTTTCTTTTTTTTTTTTTTTTTTTTTGTTTTTTTTTTTTTTTTTTTAAATTTTTTTTGGTTTTTGGTTTGTTTGTTTTTTTTTTTATTTTGCTTTTTGTTTTTTTTTTTTTTTTTTTTCTTTTTTTTTGTTTTTATTGCATTTCTAGTTTTTTTGTAGTGTTTTTTTTTTTCTGTTTTTTTTAATTTTTTGTTTGTTTTTTTTTTTGTTTTTATTTTTTTTTTTAATATGACTATCTTAGCTTGAGAAAAATTTGGAAATTAAATGGTGTTATCAGTGCCATGATGCTGAAAAAATCAATCAATTGTCTTTTAACTTTATTTCGTCAAGTATCAGTTAACACAAGCTTCAGCACTGATCGAGGATTTGGTGTGACAGTTATTTATAAATATTTCTTTTTTAATCCCATTTGAATACTTAGTTAAGTTTCATGTCAAGGAGAATGATCACAATATCCGGACGAAAAAAGTTTAATGTACAGTCTGCAACACGTATGTCCTTGACCTCGTCTTCATTGTTTATTACCCCATCGTCTGACAAAGGTGGCTAGTGGCCTACCGATTGGTATGGAACCAGTATGGAACCGACCTATGACCAAGATGGCTGCCACAGCTGAACTAAATTTGATATAGGACCCTAGGTGAAATCCTCCAATATTTTTGTCTGGAACCAAACGTGCATTTAAAACAGGACTGTGCTTAAATGATCTTTGAAAGAACCCTTCATAAATTTTCTTTATTTCTCTAGACCTCATACCAAGATAACCTCCAAAATCTAGGCGATTGTTTTAAATATTGTCCAGTGGTCTAATCCTGACCAATAGAGACAGCATAGTAAAACTAGTCCAGTGCAATATTCCATAAAAAGGTCATCTTGTCTGGAAACAGATGGTCAGTTGTAAACCAGATGAGCGATACAAAGCTCTTGTGGGCCTCTGGTTATTTAAAGGGTCACGTGATGTTTTGTATAATTATCGATTGCAGCCATGCACTTCACATTTTAGTTCGTTGATATTCATTGATATACTTAACGATTGCAGTAATGCACTTCACATTTTATTTCTTTGATATACCGTGATCCTGCACGGAATAAAATAATTGTGTTGACAGGGATTGTAAATATCTAATAATTAGCCGTTTTTGACAATCATCACAGAATCACAATTCTATCTCCTTTATTGAATTCTGAAAAGTACTACACAGGATAATGCTTTTTACGTATTTCACGGAAATGATAAATTATTAATGGTGCGCTGTAGTAGTCCGTCAACACTATGGACGATACACTTCATGCTTGCTCAATAATAACTTATTTTTAGAAAATATTTAGAAAAGTGTTAATGTCGGATTCATCGAGCAGCATATTATGATGTAATTGTACTGAAAACAAGGTACTTGAGCGGCAAGTACATACTCAATGTAGAGTGTAATCAGTGTAAGTGGTATGGATTTTTTCATTTTATTTATATTTTACTACATACATTTTTAAAATAAGAAAATGCTGAATGTGGGAGGAAACCAACTATGATGGAAAATATAAAAACAAATAAAAATAAAGAGTACATTTCATATTTGAATTATAATTAAGTGTTTATTTTCGTCCGATGTACTTAAAATTTTCAGTTCAGTATACTTAAACCCACACCAATTAAATTTGTACATTTGAAGTTGGAAGACAATGTTTATTTGTTTTACTTTTTCTCCATTATATAATCCCTCTATTACCCACACTCACACATATTTATTTCATTAAAATATTTCTTTGCATCCATATATAGTTTCAAAAAGAGGTTGAAAATATAACATTTTCTCATATTGTATTGTGTAAGTACTTTCTCCTGTGGGCTCTTCAGACAGAATGTGATAGCTATACACTATTCTGTTGTGACGTCACGGTATTAATATGTCAAGCACTGTATGACTTTACTGATAACTCAGTAGATTTTTATGCATGCAGAAATATCTTTTTATATAAATAAAATATTATTTTCTGTTTAGAAATGGTTATAATAAATAATTGAAATATTCTTCTTTTACTTTACGTAACTTTAAATCATTGTTTCTTATTTTGTAAAAAGGCTAAATATATATATGAAGTTCATTATTTTGAGATGAGAAATTGACCGAAATCTAATACAGTATACAGGTTGTATATTAATGTACTATTAAGAATAAAAACGTAAATATTTTATCATTTGGGTTTAGCCAAGGCCGTGAGTGATACATCTGCCAAAACATGGGAACGCATCGTCAACCTTATGTAAAAAGACTCATTAAATAAATTCACTTTGGAGGTAATCCGTAATACTGAATCACCTTTATATTGTTTTTTGTGTCTTTGTTTGTTTATTGTTGTTTAACGTCCCATTTAACAATATTTCACTAATATGGAGAGACTTCACCAACTGCCGATGAAGGGCTTCAAATTTTGGCCTATTCTGTCACTTACGGTCATTGAGCAGTGAGGGTTTCTTTAACGCGCCTACACCTACTGTGACACGGGACCTCGGGTTTCGCTGTCTTATCTGAAGGACAGGAAATCAATCGGCTGGACTCGAACTCACGACCTCAAGAGTCGAGCGCGCTACCGACTGAGCCAGGCCGGCTCACCTATATATTGGGAATAAGGATTAAGGTATCCAGTCAATTTAACTCGACAATAATTAAATATCGGAGAGCGGTTAAAACGTAATGTTTGCTCCTCCATGGCACCTGGTCCCATCTCTTGAGGTCCGTGAGTGTGCGATTTTCACCTGTTATGCATATTTTCTAATAAACATTATATCGGTTAATACTTTTGTATCTGTGATTTTATACTTATTATTTGTACGCAAAAAATGAAGATTAAAGTACGCCGGCTACTGCGAAAAACCATCAGGTACGTACTTACCACTATCATAAATAAATGAGAAAAATGATTTCGTCTGTATAATTTGCAAATATAACAGGTAACTCACGAAATTATTGAAGTAAAGCGTAGCGTGCCGTTATATCACGTACCAAATTGCAATAATAGGGAGCGGTTTAATTGATCAACTAGCTAGAATGGTATAGATGACAGTGTAGCAGATATTTTAATCGGGTGGTTGTCTATAAGAAAAAATCATACTCGCGAAACATATAAATTTAAAGGGAAAATAATTAATTTTGCAAATATCAATAGTTCCATTAATCAACTTAATTAGAAAATTATATAGTTGAGAAACAATTTGAAATTTGGAAAATAGAGGAACTATAGAATTTATTGTTTTATGTTTTCACGTACCACTAATATTGTCTTTTGTGTACGGATACCTTACCAAATATCAATGAAGTTGCAATGCTGTTACCCGTGTCCGGACTTTCTAGTAGTTGAACGCTTTTTGTCTTTTGGAATGTGCCACGGGTATCCATTCATAGAAACTGGGCTTTAAATCAAGTCTAAAAAATATCTGACCTCAACCCTTTCAAACCGACTTCTATGCGAATGAACAACTTCTTTCTGAGGTTTTCAGGTTGAGGCCTGACCCGGATTTGATACCGAAACATACCCTTTCTATTATGAGTTAAAAGACCATACCATTATACCACTGCATGGCTCTTTGTTAGACTTTATCTCTTAACTCACCAACCTCTGCTGTCACATTTAGACTCACCCAGATAAATAAGTAGTGCGTCTACTGTCACAAGTTCATATTGAATATAAAATTATCATAATCAGACAGCATGTCAGACAGCATGTGATAAAATTTGTAGCTGATCAGATCACGAATGACTGCTTGAGACCATCACACTTCCCTAGAATCTACTGTGTCTATTTATGGTGCCAGGTCTGTCCCAAAAGATCAAAGTAATGTATTTTTCTATTGATTCTGTCGAAAATATTCAGCAAATTTATAGTGTTGAGCATAATTAGGGATATTGTCCAATTTATATAAGATGGCGGGGTGGGGTAACCTTTTGAGTATCATACGAATGATTCTACTGAATGTTTGGTTATGTCAAGCTTCACGCGAAAAACGTTTTGTTCCCTACTGGATATTCTTATGTATGGTAACAAGTAGGAACTCTAGCCAGTTTAAATTTAATGTCATGCTTTATAACATAGAATTTAAACATGCCAAAAAACAAATTGTGGACCATGAACTTTGGTTATTACCAAAAACATAGGTCAGGTTCCGCAATCTGTGTCGTAACAGTCATCAGATGTTAACAGATTATGACTAAAGGTTTTTGTCAAGACTGTTTTGTTCATATTTGCACAGGTGTATTAGATGTTCGTTTAACCCATTCATTTATTAAATGTAAAACCTATGTAATTATTTGAAAAGTTTAGGCTCGCTCAAAGAATCAGTGGCCATAACTTTTTCCACAGGAATCCATTAAAATGTCAAATCATAACCTCGATGTGATTTATACTGCAAAACGCCAGTTAAGGCTGATGTAATTTAGGCAAATTATACAAACCAAGAGCCTGCCACACTTTTGGATTTTCAAAGGGTTTCAAAATACATTATCAGGGTCCCAAAGGACCAATAATGTGCAAAAAGTTTAACTTCTATATATTAGGCGTAAAAATAGTTTTGAAAGAGGTAGGTCAAATTATTGACACAGGGATATTGAAAACCGCGTTTGATGTTAACATTCCGCAAATTTTACAGTCGGTATAATAGTCCTGTTTGCGACTACTGTTTTACTAAGGGAAATGTTGAGTTGCCTGTTTGATTGCGGTTGTTGGGAAGTCTGTGCCAATTATGACGAAGATTCCTTCCTCACGTATTTCATTTTGATTTGACTGGACTCGACAAGGGATGCTTGTTCTTCCATGGCACCTGATCCCACCTTGATTTCAAGAGGTCCGTGTTTGTTCATTTCTTTTACCAGATTTGTACCTATATCCTGGACATCCTAATGTTTCATACCTTGATATCTCAGACTATTTATATGTATACCTTTTGACATTTGAAAATCCACCAGATATACTTGTGATACTATGTGTTGGTAATAATATGGGTCAATATTTCTAAAAATTAAAGTTGAAAGGACTTAAGAAATTGCATAAGTTACTACCACGTACTAGAAGTATATAGTCACGATTTTTCTCAAAGGTTTAACTGGATGCTATCTATATATGTGGCACTATTGAATAAAGCCAAATTGAGGCTTAATAATTTTTGTGCAAAGAAAATAGCGGAGTTAAATGGTGGTTATGTTTGATACCCAGAACTATCTACAGGTAATATAGATCTATTTGCTAAAGATAAGGTACTTTTGTCTCCTTTAGAAAATGGTATATTATTGCACCGTTTGCATCAAGAAATTCATGCATTTTTGTCGTCTAATGTAGTTGTATCGGCTCGGATGGATAATACGGGCCATGGGTGAATCTCGATTAATAATTTAGTTTAAAACAATTTGGTTTATTTACTTGTCTGCTGCAATTTATCCCCCATTTAGGGAGCTATTTATCATTTATCGCAACGTCTCTGATGGCGTTGGCTATTTCATAGCCTTGTGGCAATTTCGCTCATCATTTTCCGTTGAGTGTTTCATTTTCTTAGCAGATGCTATTTATATTTATTTGATTTTGTTTACATTGTTCGACCGATCTCGGAGTTCAGACTTTAAACATTTTCCTATTTGCATATTTATAATTTTGGGGATGCCCATAGAACTCAACCTGGGTACTGGCTCCCATATTTAATCTGAGTACAACCGTGGCCACATATCGCCAAGATATTTTATAAAATAAATATATTTCAAATTTACATTCCTTTTTTTGTTTATTGTCATACTCGCTCCACCTCGAAAAAGAAGTGTAGTCAGTATATGATATTAGTGCATGGTCTGCTGGTTCAAAAGGCATTGATATGGTATTAGTGTATACCTGGTATCTCTTATCAAATAATTTATTCAGGGAGATGATTGGATTTTCTTACGCTGCATAATGGTGTGGCGCGATCTGTGATAAACTATGTTCTTAAATAAAATGACACGTGTTTGTATCAAACGTGTATATGTTATTATTGTTTTCATGAGCTATCTGATGTATTTTGCTTTGTCACTTCCTATGTACGTTGCCTTATCTAGAATTCATGTGTTTTATTAACAAATAAAAGTTCAAGAGTTCGATTCTTTTCTTTGAGTGGGCATTTATAACGTGTAAATGATAATTACCATCATGTGCAGTACAACCAAATACAGTGCTGAGGCGTTGTCTGTTAGTACCCGTACATACTACAATGTAGTATATTCAACTCACCTATCACTTCTGGGTCCTATGTACATATTCCCAGCCAAGGCAAGGTAAAGGTGCATGAAGGGGAAACCCGTTCAAGTTTCTAATTTATTGCAGGTTATACAAGCTATACTGTTGGTAATCGCTATTCTCGTGGTAATGTGTTTGACATTGCCCATTCATTAAACCCTGAATTTAAACGAACCATCAAACAGTTTTGCTAGTGCTATGGGAAAAATAAATCATTCTTTGGTGAACAAAACACCTTTCTTTTGAACCTCATTCTGTCGTTAACTTGCATTGGAAACGGATCATCCCTAATTTAGGTATCCAAGCACTTGAATTCTACAATACGATATTATTAAGAATTGTTCAATACACGGTGGAATGAGATTAAATATAAAAAAAGTATCATCATAGCAATACATAAAGTAAAGATTTACGTACCTATGTTGCCAAAAAGGACAATCAGTAACGTAGTGTGTGTGATATAAAAACCCGTGACTGCGTCACACCAGCAGTCCTGCATTTATTTTTTTCCGAATTCTCTAAACAAATTTTTTTCCAGGGGATGCGCAGCCACCGCCAGGGGGTCGACAGGTCGCACAATATCCCCCCGTGCAGTTTTTTTCGGATCTCTCGAATTTGTTTCGCGATCTCTCGAATTTTTTTATACCGTTCAACCTCGCGCGGTCATTATTTCTAAGTGGTATAGAACCACATTATTTCTAAGTGAAAAAAGACATAAAGAAATAAATTGCGTATTACAATAAATACATGTCTGTCTTATCAATGATGAAATCGCTATATAAAAAAGGTACATGGTCCATGAAGAAAATTTATGGAACCATTTCAAATTTTATTAGAGGGACGACGACGCAAGAAGAGATTAAGAAAGAATTAAAGTCGATAAAACCCAAATTTAATAGAGCCATGGACGAGTTGGAAGAAAAAATATGGGAAGGGATTTGCAGATTGCGCGCAATTTCGAAGTTTTTACAGGTCGGTTAAGAGAGATGTTACTGTGTTCAGAGATCAGAGCATGATGTTTCAACATTTTGGGGAATTTATCCTTGAGGAAGTTGAGAATGTTTTTGTGAGAGTCGGTGCTTTAAAATTTCAAATATCAGTTTTGATGAGATTTGAGAAAGATGGAAAAACAGAGGAGATGACTTTTCAGTCCACAGAGAGCTGTTTTATCGAAGCACACCATCGCGATATAGTAAATCGGATGTTAGATTCTACACAAACAGTCGATACTTCGGGGTCTGCATGGAGAGTAGATCGCTGTGTAATGCTATATATTAAACCTTTTATTTGTAGTTCGTACATCGATTTACCACCTAAATTAAAAAAATAAGAAGGCTATCATCAACATTGAAAATGAAGATGACAAATATATAATGTACTCTATACTTTGTGCATTATATAACGACGATATTAAGAGCAATCATAAAAGAGTCTCCAAATATGAAAAATACTTGGATGAACTTAGCATGCAGGGTATTGATTTTCCTACACCGGTTTCTCAAGTTTCAACAATCGAGAGAAAAAATGAGATTGCCATCAACGTTTACGGATGGGAAAAAATAGTCTCGTATCATACCACATTTCGGAACAGCTAGACTATATGAAAGATATTGACTTAATGTTAATAATGGATGACGATAAATGGCATTATTGTTGGATCAGGAGTTTGTCTGCATTAATTCATTGCGGAAGTAAAGATAAACATAACATATTTCCTTTACAGACGTTGTCTCCATCCGTATTCCAGGGAGGATCTACTCTTAAAACTGTCGCATTGTATAGACGAATCCTTTAAAATTCCAGTCATGTCCTGGTAAAAATATTCTTAAATTTGTAAATCATCGTGAAAAAGCAGTGGGTACGCTGCGTGATTTACGTCGACTTTGAATGTATCATAAAACCTCTGAAGAAAGAAGTCGGTAAAAAATCGAAAATAACATCCGTACACGAAGTCTGTGGTTATGGTTATCAAGTAGTTTGGCAATATAAAAAGGAAGGTAAAGATACCGCGCTTAAATTTTCACAGAAAGAGAAAGAAAAAATAAGGTATTTTCCGCTAAAGTTCCCCTCAAAAGGGGAAAAGAAGATAATAAGGATTTCGAGGCGGCGAAAAAATGTTGGATTTGTGAAGGAGATTTTAACGATGAATCAGACGAAATCTATAAATTAGGGATTCAAAGAAAAACAATTTCGGAAAAAATTATGTCATTGAGAAAATATCTGGAAGACGAAGAAAATGAATAATGATTAAGCGACCTGGGAAAACAAATTACTCGCATCGATTCGCAAATTAAGGAGAAAATAAAGGCTCAAAAGTACGCGGACACTGCCAAGTCACGGGAAAATATCGCGGCGCGGCTCATAATAATTGCAATTTAAAATTGAGATAAAGAAGGCGTTACTCCGATTCCGGTAATCGTACATAATTTATAAGGATACGAATCGCATCTAATAATTCAAGAGATCGCAAAATTTCCGGTAAAATAACCTGCATTCACATTAATTCCGAAAAAATGGTCTCGTTGTCCCCGAGGGTATACACAAAGCTAGTACCTGGTATTTCGGTACCAGCTGTTCATCTTATACTAAAGTAATATTTGGCACTATGAACACTATTTAAATTCGAAAATTGTCTAAAGCTAAGATAGTCATTTTTTTTACAGTGGTTACGGATTTCGGCTATACTTTTAGAGATATTATTTGGTCTTGTATGATACCACTTTATCTTTAGAAAATACAGATCCTTTTCAAATTGGAGCTCAACTAATGAAGTCTAATTGACAGAAACGATATCGCCTTGAGCAATATAACTTTGGTATTATGTTTATAATATTTATAACCACTAGGTCGTTGCAACTGTTGGTGGACCGTTTGAGTCCCCGAAGGTATACATAAACCTAGTACCTAGCATTTCGGTACCAGCTGTTAATCTTATACTAAAGTAATATTTGGCACTGTTAACACTATTTAAATTCGAAAATTGTCTAAAGCTAAGATAGTCATTTTTTACAGTGGTTATTCTTAGACGGATTTCGGCTATACTTTTAGCGATATTATTTGGCCTTGTATGATACCACTTTACCTTTAGAAATACAGATCCTTTTCAAATTGGAGCTCAACTGATGAAGTCTAATTGACATAAACGATATCGCCTTGAGCAATATAACTTTGGTATTATGTTTATAATATTTATAACCACTAGGTCGTTGCAACTGTTGGTGGACCGTTTGAGTCCCCGAAGGTATACATAAACCTAGTTTAGCATTTCGGTAACCAGCTGTTAATCTTATACTAAAGTAATATTTGGCACTGTTAACACTATTTAAATTCGGTCAAAGCTAAGATAGTCATTTTTTACAGTGGTTATCCTTAGACGGATTTCGGCTATACTTTTAGAGATATTATTTGGCCTTGTATGATACCACTTTACCTTTAGAAATACAGATCCTTTTCAAATTGGAGCTCAACTGATGAAGTCTAATTGACAGAAACGATATCGTCTTGAGCAATATAACTTTGGTATTATGTTTATAATATTTATAACCACTAGGTCGTTGCCACTGCTGATGGACCGTTTGAGTCCCCGAGGGTATACATAAACCTGGTATTTCGGCACCAGCTGTTTATCCTATACTTAAGTAATATTTGGCACTGTTAACACTATTTAAATTCGAAAATTGTCTAAAGATATGATAGTCATATTACGAACACGCGCAAAATTGCAGAACTCTGGGAGAGTATCACGATTTATACTTGATAACCGATGTGGTTTTACTGGCCGACGTTTTCGAAGATTTTCGTTCCACGAGCCTGTGACATTGCGGTTTAGATCCGTGCCATTATTATGCAGCACCCGACTTAGCATGGGACGCTTTATTGAAGAAAACGGAAATCGAGTTAGAACTTTTAACCGATTTGGATTAGCACCTCTTCGTCGAAAAGGGAACGCGCGGCGGTATCACTATGGTACCCAATCGTTATTCAAGGGCCAATAATCCCTATTTAAAAGACTACGATCCCGATCTTCCCAATAAATATGTAATGTATTGGGACGCCAACGCGTTATATTCGGAAGCTATGTCTCGCCCTTTACCTTACAGAAATTTCGAATGGGCGGACGACGTGGAAGATCCCGTAAATCCTCCGGAAGGCAAAGGCTACATTTTGGAAGTGGACTTGGGATACCCTTGGGAATTGCATGATTCGCACAACAACTATCCGTTGGCACCGGAACGTTTCAATGTCGACGTCGGAGATCTTTCGGACTACCAAAAAAGGTTGTTAAAGGAGAGTGGTCTGAGGGATACGGGTCCCGCGAAACTCGTGCCGAATTTTGGCGACAAGAAAAAATACGTCGTGCATTACAAGACGTTAGAGTTATATTTATCTTTGGGTTTGAAACCGGAAAAGGTACATAGAATTTTAAGCTTTGACGAAAAGCCTTGGATGGAGCCTTACATTAAATTAAACACCGAACTCAGACAGAAATGTAAAAACGATTTCGAGAAAGATTTCTTCAAACTGATGAATAACTCTGTTAAAACGTCAGAAATAGAGTTAACATACAACTCGTTAGAAGTATTGATGATGATCCCACGTTCGGCAGAGTGGACATCATCAATGATGACTTGACCATGGTACACGTAAAGAGAGTATACGTAAAATTAGATAAACCGATTTACGTGCGCATGTCTATTCTCGACTTGTCAGAGTATCACATGTATAAGTGGTATTACAACTTCCTAAAACGCAAATACGGCGATAAATGCAAGTTGTTGTATACGGATACGGACAGTCTGTTGGTAGAGATGCAAACGAATGATGCGTAAAAGTACATGGTAGAACACGCGGACGAATTCAACTTCTCCGATTTTCCCGATGATCACCCGTGTTTTTCCAACATACAAAGAGATGAAGTTTATATGTTTAAAAATTAAAGCAAAACAGTTAGAGGAATATTTAAGTGCGAATGCGGCGGAACTGTAATTATCGTATATGTAGGGTTAAAACCAAAGAAGTATGCGATTTTAAGGGATGATTCTAAAGTTATTAAGAGAGCAGAAGGGAAGTGCGTTGTAGATAAACGAGTAAACTTTATCGACTATAAAAATGCTCTTTTTAAAGATGAAATTATTAAACGCTACGATGAACTGCTAACGGTCGGTTAAACAAGTGATTTATGGTATGGTTATCAATAAGACTGCATTATCCCCACTCGATACTAAAGTATTCATACGCGAGGACAAAATTTCGACGTAAGCATTAAGACAGTGGATATTGAGAAAATTTCGACGTTAAGACATTGGAGACTGAACAACTCGTAATATTATACGTATAATACTAATCGACGACTAACAATTCCTCTCTCTCATGAAATTTCTTTGCGGTGCGGGAGGGTGTAAATAATATACGTCTATGCCCTGCATCCTGAAATGACGGGGTATTTCGTACTTGTTGATGCTCCAAATGGGATCGGGCGCTCTCTTCTTTCCACTCTCTAACTCGCCGGGTTCATATAAATAACTGACTTTGGTCATGGGGCAAATGGGTTTCGCGCCTTTCTGAACGGGTTCAATTTTGGGGGGTTTCCCGGTTTCCGAGTTAATCGTTTTTATGACCTCCGGCAATCGTTTCGCCCATTCTCTGTTTCGATCGCCGGATTTCATCTCTTTGTCGTATTGATAAGTGAAAAGTCTTTCTCCCAAAGTTCTATTGAATCGCCATCACTTGCTGCTTTGGCCAGTTTTTTACGGTGGCTTATCCTTTCCAATAGCCTTGGGGACTGTAATATATTCGTTCCATTTTTCTTATCAGCGTTTTATTTTTGTAGCAAAATAGAATACTAAAGCCGTGCCCAATGTTACGAAAATAATTTGGCGATCTTTTGATCTTCCGAGGGTATGTAAAAATCACTCAATTTTCGCCGGTCATATCCGAATACAATCGCATCGCACTCGTTAATGCAGCCGTAAGGGGTGCTAGATACATGCCGTATCTATAATATAATTCGCAACAAAATTCGCCGATGGCCACATCTATAAAATGATCTTCCTTTAATTCTTAAATTAATTGTGGAGGGTTATCGATCTCGAAAAAGTGAGACAAACCCATGGCATATTGATTAATCAAAGAATTTCCGATGATTGCTCCCAATCTAGTCTGATATGTTTTGTATAATTTTCCGTTTGCTCTTTCGATAAATTCTCTACATCGGTTAAACTTAAATCTTTACCCAAATATTGTTTCGATTTTCCCCCGGCAACTATTGCACAAAGTTTTTGTCCTTGGAGGTACTATCCATGGAGGTACTATCCTTGCTTCATCCGTTTGAGGCCAAACGCTCTCCGGTGTTTGAGCGGTAAGTAATTCGCCTATTTCCATATTTTTTTATATCGAGGGAATTATTTTTTTCATTAATCTTTCCAATCTATCATAATGTTTCAACATTAAGATGGTAAAGATTATCAACAAGATCAATAATGCATGAAAACATGCTAAAATTGATAAAATTACGAGTAATATCCTTCTCATTTTTACTAAAAATTACTGTCATCCAATAAATTTATATACCCCTAACAAATACCCACCTCTTATAATTTGGGAATTCCCCATTTAATTCACAATTTTGGGATCAATAAGGTCAATAGTGATTGAAATATTTTGATAATAGTAAAATTACTGGGGTCATGAGGTCAATAACGTGTAATTTTACTGGTAATGAGGTCAATAATGGTTGAAATTTTTAGTAAATTACCGAGGTCATATGAATAATTACTATCAATAATGGTTGAAATTTTAAGTAAATTACCGGGGTCATCTGAAAAATTTATAAGTATTAGGTAGTTTCATAATTAAGATAAGTTTCGAGTGTTCGTGTTGCGACAATAATTTTTCAATCTTTTTTCTTTCTTCTAAATCTTTGATCACGCTGTTTTCCTTCAAAAATTCCTGGAAGGAGAATTCGTCATTGTTGAAGAATAAGCAACATCATTTAATCTGACTTCTGAGATCCTTACAGACGGAATTATATCTTTGAGTCAATACCCAAACGGATTGTAAAGCGTGTCTGCCGGAAAAGGCCAGCATGGATAGAGCATCCACTTTTTTCTTCATTTGTTTCATCGCGCTGCAATCGTCGATGATGTATAAAGTTGTACTACCTTATAAAAAAATCTTAAGAGTGTTGGTAAGCCTTATTCCAAGCGATGGTAGGGCATAATATCACGATATGTTCGAATACGCCTTTATATTCGGTTTCTATTAAATTTAACACGAATTCCGTCTTATCACAACCAGTATCACAGCAGATGATGGCCGAATGGGGATCTTTGATAGACATTTAAAAAAAAAACCGATTTTTTTTCTTTTTACGATATGACGTTTACGAATCTGCCGTCTTGCATGTTAATTTGAGCGTCTTTTACCACGTAGATGTACACGTCTAAGAGGTCGGTGTCGGTTTTTTCCTCTCTTTCTATTCTGATGGAATTACCCTTGCTAATATTTTGTAATCGTTTACCCGTTCCGTGCAGAACTTTATGGTTCGTGCTTCTCAAATCCAACCACTGTGCGAAATGTTTATGGAGATATTTACCCACCGTCATGCTGGTCATCATCGTGTCGTAAACGGTTGGTCCGACTCGGGGATCTCGGTTTCCGGTGCAAACTATTTTTATATATCCCCGAGTTATTGATAGCCCCATGACTATAGAGTTGATTCGGGACACTTTCTATGGTCACTTCTACCTTCTTTATTCTAAGGATGTAAAATTCTTCCACGTCTTTTCTGCTCAAATGCCGAAATAGAAAGATTATCCGATAGCTTGCAAGATTTAACTTTAGAACTTCCGATGAGAGAATTGTTGGGTCTAAATAAGGTATTAAAACCATTCGCGATTCTTTAACAATTCAGGAATGTAAACGAGTCGAATTACAGAAAATCATAAAACAATGGGAAGAAGAGTTAAAAGATAATCCGAGCGATAAAGAACACAACGAGAGGGAGATTAGTAAAGCCGGAGTCGAACTAGACCGGGTTAAAGAAACCATAAACATTTTGAATGGACGACTTAAATCTCAAATTACTAGTATAAAAGAAACCGTTAACGGGTTATTAAATTAAAGTCTCACGTCGAGAGAAAGAATCGCGAATTTATTCAGAGAACAGGGTGCCACGATCTTAAGCGTTTTAACTGCTATAGGTATGACGATAGGATTTTTGGTGGAACTGTTAATACCGTGAACAACTGCGACAGTCAAACCGCCCACTCTCCACCACCACCATTTAACCGAGGAGGATTAAAAGAATGGCTGAAAACCCAATTGGACGCAATAGGTAATCTTTTGGCGAGATTGGCTTCCAAGTTGGGAGCCGCCTTGCCGGGAATATTGGGATCGATCGTGTCGTGCATACTTTTGACTTTGGGAAAAACAGCCGTTTGGTTGGGAAACATTTACGGGTTTTGGGGATGATGATTGTGGGATTTTTTATTAACGAACTCGATAAAAAGAAGAAACGCGATTAATGAAAGCGAGAAGATCACAGTATTTTTGGTCTTTGTAATCTACTACTTCTTTTTTACTGGTGTCTGAGGATCTTTGATCCGTAGCACCTATGGTGTCTGAGGGATTTTGGTCCGTAACACCTATTGTGTCTAGGGATCTTTGATCTTTGATCCCTAGTGTCAAAAGTTTTATCCGCATGATTAAATTTTTTGGGATTGAGCTCTATATTACGTCCTAATTTAGCATCATTGGGAGCTATGACTACCTCGTTATTATAATCGGCGCGAACCCCGATATTCAGTTCCATATCGCTAGGCACCATGTTCAACCCGGGATAAAAAACGAAATCCACTTTACTTTTAGCATACCTTAAAGTATCCTAACAACGGAAAATATCTTTTTGTAAATCTACGGGTCCTGTTTATCGCATCTTCTACGTTGGATATAAATTGTTCCTGAGCATCGAGAGAGGTAGCCCTGTGATCGGCTATAGAAGATCTAGTTTGAGCTTGAGCACCTTAACACTCCAACAATACGTTCTTATCGATTCGTCTGTCCTAACGGCATCGGGTAAAGTATACTGATCTAACGCCTTTTCTAGAATGACGGTTAACCATTTAGTCTTATAAATACCGAAAATAGTACCTTTTATTTTCCAATCGGTATCCTCGGGTACATTAAATTCTCTACAGATTCTTTTGTAGGCAGACATGTCTATATCATTACCGTAAACGTTCCAATCGGGGTTAGTCGATAAAGAACAACTCATTTCTTTCAAAATTCTTTAAATTTGATAGTAAATGTAAAATTTAAAAAACGATTTCGATAACTCGTCTCTGTCCGTAGTATTCTCTATAGACACGCCGCAACCGCTCGTTGCACACCATATGGCGAAATTCAGTTGATTCGGCCAAAACGTTATCGGATTAAGAAACCATCTTCTCAAAACGTTCTTTACTCGTTCGGATGCCGGGGCAAAAATGCCCGGCACGTTATACTTGATAAAAATGTCTTCGAACGAAGCGTGAACGTGTTTAGTTTCGGAAAGGTAAATCTCGAAAGAAGATAAACTTAGTTTTTTTTATTATAATATTTCGCACCTATCGGATGCGTTGCTTTCGTGAAATTGCTCATTTTTGATTATGGCCTTATGAAATGTTTCACGTGATAACGAATCTCGAAGATTCCGTAAGATTAACGCGATACATAGATAATGGCAATTGGCACGTAGGAGTGAAATCCATCCATTTTTGGAATGAATTGTATAACATTAAAAAAGACATCCGATTTGGATACGGTAAAATCGTAAAATCGAGAGGACTATAACTACCCCATTATCGAAGCGGGTTACTATACATATTAGACAAAAATAATTCCAAATTAAGAATCTATATGAAGCCCAAAGATAGAATTTAACTACCTCCCGAATTAACTTAAATATTTGATTTACCGAGGAATGGTTGAAAAACCCTGGACTGACAAAGAGCATTGAATCATCTAAACCCGTAGATTTAATGCCTTTAAAATGATAATTTCATTCTAAAGATGTGGAAGGGCATTTTTTACGACGGGCAACCCAGCACCATTGTCAAAAGCATATTGTGTCCGAAAGTAAAATTTTCCGAATTATATTACGTAAATTTCGAACAATTGCAGTTTGTAAAATTAAAACGAGATATAATGACGAAATTAAGTTTAGAAGTTAAAGACGAAACTGGAGATTAATCGATAACCACGACTATCCGGTTCACATAGTTTTAGATTTAAAAAAAAAACAGATAAAAACTCATGTCGATGTCGGGGTTCTATTACGAAGATGGGGAGCAAGAAGAACTTAGAGAAGAACTTAAAGAAGATATAAATTACAGCACGAGAATGAGAAGAATCAAACATACTTTTCAAATAGAATGTAGAAAAGGTAAAATAAAATCTCCCGGATCTAAGATTTTGGTCCGGGTCATTTAATAAAAATAGGATTAGTAGGTGAATTGGACGTGACTTCAAAATTGAACGACGTGGAAAAATCCCCTCCGGCGTTATAACGATTAATCCGCCTTTAGAAGTACGAGAGGGAGACGTCATAGATTTCGTAGCTAATAAATCTCCGAAAAACGCTAGTATTAGCGGATTAATCACCATAAATTAAATAAAATAAAAATAAATTAAAAAAACAGGATGAGTAAACAGAATTTACATCCAAAACTCGATGAAGGTCAAAATTATAGACAAAATATATAATATATATAAAATATTGGTGAAATAGAAACTACTTTTAGGCGAGAAATCGAAACTTGCAAGTCGTTGTACAAGAAATACAAACGAAGATTAAATGCCAAAGACGGAGTTGATGCCGCATTAATCTCGAAGGGAATCATTCATCATGAGTGGAACCGGATTTTTGTTCCTCTGGCTCTACCCATTCATCTCGTTGCGATAATATTCGGAAATATAGGTTTAGCTCTAAAAGGAGTCAGAAGAATTGTGCAATCGAAACTGAAAAAACACGAATCCCTTAAAAATATCGCTCAATCTAAATTAAATAGCGTACAGGATTTAATCAGTAAAGCTTTACAGGAAGGAAATATTTCCGAAACCGAATTTAAAACGGTTTCCGACGAACTAGAAAAGTACTGGACCATGAAAAAGGGAAATTAAGCGTAAAACCGAAGCGGAAAACGGACGATTTAAGGAAACAAGTTGAGGACGTTGTGAATATAAAGAAACAATTAGAAGATGCCCTAAAACGCATTTCAAACTGAAATTCTATTGCATGGTAGATTTATAAACATGTAATGTTTATAAATTTTCTTTTTTATCAAGTCTCTTAAATACTTCTCTTAATTTTGTTCCTTCACAAGCACCACATAATTCATATAAGGATGTTCTCCATTTTCCACATTCTATACAAAACTTCATCTTGTCTCTATTCCTTTTCATATAAAATGATGATAATGACAATATAAAGACTTTGCTTTTGCTTCATTAGGGCAGGGGTAGTTTCTATTCATTCCAGGCATGTGACACATTATTTTATCCTGGTATAAATATATTGATACTTCCTTAGTTCCATCTTCAGAAAACATTTTATCTAATCGGTAGTACATCTTTAAATATACAATATTTGTTTTCTTTATGTCAAAGTATATTTTTTCTTTGATTCGACATTCCTTTCATCCGACTCGCTGTCGGTCCCCAGATCCAAATCGGCTCCCATATCTGTCGCGAACGTTGAAATCTTCTTCACCACAACCCCCTCGGTAAATTTAATTTGAATGGATTTTTTCTTTGATTCGACATTCCTTTCATCCGACTCGCTGTCGGTCCCCAGATCCAAATCGGCTCCCATATCTGTCGCGAACGTTGAAATCTTCTTCACCACAACCCCCTCGGTAAATTTAATTTGAATGGATTCGATAGAGGAACCGATAAATACACTTTCTATTGACCGGGAAAGCATACGGTTTGTCGGCATTATATTTGAGAATATTGAGGTTTTCCGAATTGATCGGCTTTCTCCTCCCTCTCTTTTTCAACTGTGGAGCGAGGTCCTCAATCTTTGATCTTATGAATTCCGTAATTTTCCCATCATGTCGATAAATTTCCCCTGGTTTTCAGTTTTACCCTCACGTTTATCGAAACACACAAAAATAAATAAATATATAGTGTTAGGTCATGAGGAACCTTATTTAGTTAAGGAACACTCGGATTCCTTCACAAATACACCAAGAACGATATTATCAGGATGCTAGGGTTTTTGGTAGACAACATATTCGTGGTTTTGCGGGAAACATTTTCCAACAGATTGTCAGTATTCCAATGGGCACCAATTGTGCAATTATGGTCGATATGGCGATCTTGTTAAACATTATGAAGTTCCACTCTCAATTATATTAGATATTATTCTGTAGCACTGCCACAAACATTGACTCCCTTTCGCCAGTAATGCTTTTCACCGAACTTGACCTATTCGTCATACTAGAAAGGTTTCCCATGTAACGGGTGCGGCATGCCAGCAGAAGACCCTGACTCCTTCCGGACACCCGGTCCTAACCTGTTTGGGATTCACAGTTGTTCTTCATGTTGAGACCATGGCACATCTAATTCATCGTGTTGTAGTGGACTTGAGCTTAGATTATTAATTGGTACTTTTTCATTATTACTTTCAATACAAATTAAATACGGTATTAGTCAGGAAAGTACACATTCTAATTGTATACGTATGACAGACCATTACAGGTGATAAAAACTGTAACTTATTGATAACTGGCGATAATAAGTGTGGTCCTGGTGATTGGAAATTAAATGCATCGCATCTTGATAACGAAGAATATAAAAGCGGTATTAAACATATTGTTGAATATTTTTATGTCAGTTTAATTGCGTTGGGAAAATGTGAACTTTTAAAACGGAGGGTCAATTTATTTCTATATTTTTTGCTAGAAATATCAAGAAAGAAACTGATATATCAACCATGAAATTTCCTCATTAAGAAACGATCCTCTTATTGAATGTAGTATGAATAGAAAACGATTTTTTATGTAATGTAGATGCTAAAGGTGCACAAATTCCGTCCAGATACAAGTGGGTTACAGAAGGTAAAAATATTACCAAATATGTTTTTGGTTTAGTGACCAAGGTTATTAGACAACTTACTTTTAGTGAAAATGGTGTATGTACAACTCCAAATGAAATTACTGGTAAAATATGTTCGTTTTTTGATAAATTATACACAAGTAAAATATCAGTGATGTGAAGATTGATAATTATATACCAGTTATTGAAATTCTCTGATGATAGAAAATATTGTGATGAATTTCCAAAAATTGAAGAAACTAGAGAAGCCGATTTTAATACGAAATAATACAAATCCTCCGGGCTTCATGGACTGCTCAGTGAATTTTACAAATATATGTAGGGTAGTATTAGAAATTTATTTTATGATGCTCTGAAAGAAATATATTATAGAAATGAAATGAGATTTTTTTCAACGACTATCTATAGTTTCGTCATTGCACCAAAGTGTGCTAAAACATTGTTAAAAATATAGTCTATCAAATATTGATGATAAGATTATAGCTTTCTGTTTTGCCAGAAGGTTACAAAAATAGTATGAAAAGTTATAAGTGTAGAACAAAGTGCTTATGTAAAAGGTAGATATATAGGAGAGAATACAAGAATCATATTACAGTATTGTGAGAACTACAAACATAATGGTGTACTGTTATTTTTAGATTTTGAAAAGACGTTTAATTCGATAGAGTGGAATTTATTCTTCAAAACATTAAAGAAATTTAATTTTGGCAATGATTTTACCAAATAGATGAACATTCTATTCACGAATCCTAAGTTTCAAATTAAGAATAAAGGTCGGATATCCAAAACATGTCGAGGAATACGTCAGGGTTTTCCTATTTCTGCATTTTTATCTTTTGTTGTTGAAATATTAGCTAATTACAACAAACAACCAAATTCAGGGATTTTCTAGTGAAAATTAACAAAAATAATTAAAAGTGTTCAGCTTGCAGACGATTTAACGTTAGCTTTGAAGAATATAGACTCAATTAAACATTCAGTCGAAACAATCGATGTATTCTGTAAACATGCTGGGTCATGATCAAAACAGAATGTATTCTAATGGGTAATTGAAAAGGAATATATGCAATTGTTCATAGCATCAATGTTAATTCAAACATCATAAAATATTTAGGTGTTTGTACTGATCGAACCATTGACTATCTGTTAAAAAATCTAACTTTTTTTCTATAAAGAAGTATTCATTTCGTTCAATGTCTGTAAGAATCCGGCTTATTTAAAAATTTCTTCTTGTACTTTTTTGCAACAAACAATATGGCATAACAAATATGTGAATTAGAAAAGAAAAACATGTTTTTTCAGAACTGAATAAAAAGTGTATCAAATATGTATATGATATGTTTGATGAATATGGAAGTTTTAAGTCAATAAAGTGTTTTTCGCAACTATTACATAAGAGATATAATGCTTTATGCGAGTAAATACATAAAAAATCTCAGATACCAAAGTTTAAATCTATAGGATGTTCAGGATATAGGAACAAGGCTGGTAAAAATAATGGACAAACATAGACTTCTGGAAATCAAGAGGTGGGATCAGGTGCCGTGGAGGAGTAAGCATCACCTGTCGACTGGTCACACTTGCCGTGAGTCCACAGTCAAATCAAAAAGAAATACGAGAGGAACTAATCCTCGTCACAATTGGTACAGACGTCTCAACAACCGCCATCGAACATGTAACTTGTGAAATATAAACTCCATATGCGGGTGATTGTGGGATATTACTACTTAAATGTGGAAAATTTACGATGGGAAAGTCGAAATCGTCGCGTTTGTCGTATAGCTTTGTTTCCCGTCTGTGTCTACAGTATGTAAAATGTCTAAGTATGAAGCTTGTGTGCTTCATTATGTTGTATATTTAATTTCTAGTTCGCTGGGATATATCGCATTGACATATGTATGAAAATTGGCATTTTTAATTGCAAAAACTTCGTCGATATATCTAAATGTGAATTTAAACGACATCGCTAACTTTTTTTTCTTCTTTTGATTCAGCAGTTTCTGAATGAAGGAACAGGTCAGCCAATAAAGGAGAACATTGGTTCCAATAGGAATGTCGACAGTTTGTTGAAAGACTACTTCTCCGAACCTTACAAATGTATTGTATATTAGAAATCCCAGCATCGTTTTATATTAACTTCAGTGTATTTATGTGTAGAATCAGAGTGGTGTTGGACAAAATAAGTATCATGATTACCAATCACTAGATATTTAAATTTTCGGGTACCACCTTTAGTGAAAGAACAGTTGGCTATGATGCTAGAAAGTCTCACTTTTAATTTTTATGTGGAATTGCTGTGTAAAGAGTTGAGTAGTCGTATGTTTTGATACTGTGTATTTGAGAAATATTGTGTGCTTTCAATTTTTCTAAAAGTTGTTTTGAATTTTTAAGTATACACATCTGATTTACACCGCTTCTAGAATAAGCAACTGTTCAGTATTGCTAAAGTTTCCCCTTAACGGTTGTCAATATATTGGTAAGGAGTAAAGATAAAGGTTTGGTAGAACATTTGTTGGATCCTACTAGTACCTCTGCTTATATGGGGTTTTGTGAAGTTTAGTTATCCAATATAGATATGGTAGCTCAAAATCAGTATAAGTTGTAGGTACATCAAATGAACGCAATACGGACACGTGAATTTGAAGGATCTTGTCCTTTGAAAGTTGGTTACGTGTGTATTTAGGATTACCAGAATTCGTATTAAACCGTAGTTCTTCAAATAAACAATTATAGTAATGTGTATAGCTATATGAAATGCAAGGCGTTGTCGTCAATTTAAAATATGGCGGAACACAGAACTGAACTTTTTGTGATTTAGAACATTGTCAATGTCCTCAGCATCTATACGTTTATTTGTAAATTCAAATTTAAGGAAATGACGTTTCTGTTCAGAACAGTTATCGTTTATAACTCGTAGGCAATGTCCATTATAAGTTCAGTGAGTATTCTGGGGTTGAAGAATCCGTATAGGGGTTCATTCTTGCTTCCTGAAAAAGTTCATTACGAAGTGTAAAAGGAACAGAACCAAGTTTGCTGCAAATGTGATGAAGACCCATTTTTTGTTAACGTAAGTTAAAAGAAATGAAAAAGTGACATCGTGTATGTTGAGTTTGTTGTATGAACGATGTCCGTGAGTTCGCTAACGTCTTCCATTAGAATTAAAAAGTTCCATAACATATTAAAAAACGTTTTATAATATGTTATTAGTTAAAAAGAGACAATTGTCACATTTCCAATCTATATTAGCAAAGGTTCTGATATTTATAGTATGAATTAAAACGTTCCATAACATATTGAAAAACGTTTTATAATTGTTTATTAGTTAAAAGGAGACAATTGTCACATTCCCAATCTATATTAGCAAAGGTTCTGATATATGTATAGTATGAATTAAAAAGTTCCATAACATATTGAAAAACGTTTTATAATTGTTTATTAGTTAAAAGGAGACAATTGTCACATTCCCAATCTATATTAGCAAAGGTTCTGATATATATAGTATGAATTAAAAAGTTCCATAACATATTGAAAAACTTTTTATAATAGTTTATTAGTTAAAAGGAGACAATTGTTACATTTCCAATCTATATTAGCACAGGTTTTGATATATATGAGAATAACAACTGGAGCAAAATATACTTTAATAAAATAAAGAATATATTTGATCCAAATATAGTGATAGTGTCGTTCTGTGTATAAAATTTTATAGTTCAGTTTTAGTAGTATTTTTGCTTTGCATGAATATCAACATTTCTCTGTATTTCGGGGTCTAAAATGTGAAATAAAGTTTCATTGAATTCTTGTTATGGAAGATAAGAATTCGATTTGAATTGTCCTCATTTTCCAAAAACCGATCGTGAAAGAAAAAAGGGAACGATCTGTCTAGAAATAATCTACAATCTAAATGGAACGGAAGCAGGGTATGTACCGTTGATCGGATTGAACGCTGGCATGAACTGAAGGTCAAATCGAATGTGCAGACTCATATCGAATAAGCAAGGATTTGTTGGCCAATTTCCAACTTTTTTTTTCGTTTAGCCAACTTTAAAATTGACTTTTCCAACTTTTTTCGTGGAATTTCAAACTTTAAAGTTAGCTTTTCCAATTTTTCAATGGAAATTCCAAGAATAAAGTCTGGAAAACCCAAGAAAAAAAGTTGGAAAAGCCAACTTTAAAGTTGGCAAAACGAAAAATAAAAAAAAATAAGGTTGCGCCTCCGTAGGTTTATAATACACATGAATAAACACAAAATTTAAGAGGCCATGTAAGGGGAAATTTTAACATGAAAAACATAAAATGCAATTGGAAAATTTTACTCTATGTTAATAATATTTTGTATGACATGTTTGTATATGAGGGTATACATAAACCTAGTACCTGGTATTTCGGTAACAGCTGTTCATCTTATACTAAAGTAATATTTGGCAATGTTAACACCATTTAAATTCAAAAAAAATGTCTAAAGCTAAAATAGTCATTTTTTACAGTGGTTACTCTTAGACGGATTTCGGCTATACTTTTAGAGATATCATTTGGCCTTTATAATACCACTTTCTCTTTAGAAAATACACATACTTTTTAAATTGGAGCTCAACTGATTAAGTCTAATTGACAAAAACGATATCGTCTTGAGCATTATAACTTTGGTATTATGTTTATGATATTTATATGAGATTAACACGGGATTAATCATGATTGTATTTCCAGAGAGAATTACATTTAATACAAGTTCTTACATATGCTGTTGCTGACCGGATAATTGCGAAACTCGGTCTCACAATAAGAAGCGTCTGGGAGCGACATGAAAATGAATTAATGTCAAAAACGATGTAATAAAACATATTTGAAGTTTCTATACAACTAATATACAGATTAATTAACAAACATTTCATGTTTTGAATTCGCGGAGAGGGCGTAGCTAAAAATATGACGGTCTATGATTTTATACATATAATTTCATTTAAAAATTACTTGCTTCTTGAATTGACAGATCTATCAACGTGAATATATGGAAAATTAACACTTCTTGTCACCCCTGCCCCTGTACAGTGTGTTTCTAAAATGATTATAGATAAATAAGTGAAGCAATAAATGCATAAGAAATGAATACAGGGATGACATTATGGCACTCCAAAATCACAGTGATGTGTTAAATCTAATTTTCCTCCTTCAAACCAATTTTCCCTAGTTAAACCTAGACGTCACGTAACTCGAATTAAGTGGAGAAAAACTGGATTGAACTGAGAAAAACTAGGTTAAAAGAGCATTAGCTGTGTTTTTTTTAATTTTCTTTCCATCTTCACTACTTAGATTGATATACAATAACAAAAGAGAGATATACACAGGCATACAAATTCTTAAATTCCTATATATTTTGTGAAAATTGCTTGATAAACCCAATTTGGCCATTATTCACGTGCAGTTGATTAATTCAACACTACTATTTGTATATGCAAACAACAATGTGCCTTACCTTTTTTTCATAAAATATATAGGAATAGATTGTTTATGCCTGTGTTTAGCTCTTATTTGTTATTGTACATCAAGTACAAGTAGAAATAGAAAAAAATTAATATTTCTTTTTGGTAAACACAGCTAATTAAACTTTAACTGTGCCAAAATCACAAAAATAGAAAACAACCTGGGTTTAACTGAAGGAACCAGATTAATCACACAGAAACAGTCCAGAAGAACTTTTTTATTTCACTACTTGTAAACAATTAATAATTCATTATAGTTCAACTGATGAGTCTAATTGACATTAACAATGGACTTGAGCAATATAACTTTGGTATTATGTTTATAATATTCACAAGACGAACTTCTCGATGTTTCCAATAAATTTGTAGGTTCATTTATATAGAAACATTGCAAATTCTTACAAATAATTCGAAGTCAAAAATTACATGTGTACGAAATCGCCCCTTGGCTATTCTTTTCCTCGCTCAATGTTTTCATTAAAATCAAGTTACTTTTAGCATTAATTATTTAAAAAAAGTATCACAGTATATGTCAAATATGGTTCTAAGCAGTCCTATACACCTTAAAAAAACTCTGATAAAATGTATGATTGGCTGTCAGCATTCGGGATTCGTAGTATCGATGTCTCAAACTTTTCTAGGCGATCCCCTGAACACCGTCTCATAGAAAGTTTACTATATATATATATATATATATATATATATATATATATATATATATATATATATATATATATATATATATATATATATATAAACGATGTTTTCTGTTTGGGTACAAACATGACAACATAGGGATACCAATTACATCAAAATGTTAGGTCTGATTTCATCATACAAAGGCAATTGTTAATGACATTTGTATTACACATGAAAACAAATCCTTACTGCACCTTTACATGAATATGGATGCTAACCTTAATTTAAATGAATGATAGAATAAAAAATAGGAAGAATCTTTGATCAAAATTGTAATTTGTGCTTTATTTCTCTCTCTTTTCCTGTACAAATTCCTTCTACATCTTATGATTTGTTCGATGGATAAATAAATTCAAATTGAAGTTGAAATGCAGTCCTGAACATTTGTTTTGGAATCATTGTAAATTTAGAGCAATGTATGAGAACTATTAATGTTGATAACCAATCACACTTTAATGTAGATTTCATAACAGCACGTGTTACTAATAAGAAATACATGTGTTAAAGCTGCTACCGTATCACACACATTATTTTAACACACCTTCTTTAGTAACATTTATCAATATTTTTATTTTTGAATGAATTTATGTAATTATTCAGAAACTGCCATATCAAAAGAAGAAAAAGCTAGCGGTGTCCTTTAATTTGACATTTAGATATATCGACGACGTTTTGTCAATTAATAATGGTAATTTTCATACATATGCCAATGCAATATATCCCAGCGAACTAGAATTTAAAGATACGACCGAACCAAGCACACAAGCTTCATTTTACTTACTATAAAATATACACAGACGGGAAATTGGCAGCTGAGCTATACGACAAACCCGACAATTCCGGCTTTCCGATCGTAAATTTTCCACATTTAAGTAGTAATATCCCTCAGTCATGCGCATATGGAGTTTATATTTCACAAATGATCCGATATACAAGGGCGTGTTCAACATATGAACATTTGATATACAGAGGTAAACTACTCACTACGAAATTATTGATACAGGAATACCGAAAGCCACGTTTAATGTCAAAGTTCCGCAAATTTTATGGTTGGTATAATAATCTTGTACGCGATTACTCTGCTTCACCAGGTTGGCGGTTGTTTAGACGTCTGTACCAATCGTGACGATGATTAGTTCCTCACGTATTTCATTAGGACTTAACTGTGGACTGACGGCGGTTGTGACCAGTCGACAGGGGATGTTTACTCCTCCATGGCAGCTGATCCCATCTCGTGGTTTCCAGAGGTCTGTGTTTGTCCATTTTTACCAGATTTGTACCTATATCCTGTACATTCTAAAGGTTTATACTTTGGTATCTGAGATGTTTTATGTATAGAAACAGGCATACCGGATTGTTTTTACTCAAATTATGCATTTTAAAATTTAGTTCTAGAAGATATTAAATCCAGTTACATTTACGGAAATTGATGTATGAACTTTTAATTAATGTAAGATATAAAAATAACAGGGGCCAAATTACTAATCGTCGGGCGAATCAGGAGAAAAATCTGGTGACCATTGGACAAACACAGACCTCTGAAAAATCAAGAGGTGGAATCAAGTGTCATGGAGTAAGCATCCCCTGTCGACCGCCCGCCCGCCTGGAGTCCACAATCAAATTCAAATGAAGTAAATGGGGAACAAATCGCCGTCACAGTTGGTACAGACGTCTCAACAACCGCCAACGAAAAGGCTACTCAACATTTCTCCTAGCGAAACAGAGAAATCACCGTGAGTCCACAATCAAATTCAAATGAAGTAAATGAGGAAAAAATCCTCGTCATACTCTCTGCTGGAGACGATTCAACGACCGATCGCATAAGTACCTCAAAACAAATTCTTGTGTGGTACTAAATGAAAAATTAATCCAAATGTGAAAGGAATGACTAGATCTGTCTGAAATCTGACTTACATACCGATTGTTAAGAGAAAAACATCAATGTAAAGTAAGTTCGTATTCCTATCAAGTGTTGAAACAGAGGAGCTTTAAATAACAGGGCAGTACTTCAGTGGATTGAACTGCCATAAATCTGTCTTAGAAAGATTAACCATTCACGACGTTTATTTACAAAAAATAAGCACTACCCCTGATGTATATGTAAAGAGTTTGATCTTACCATTCCATGACTTAGATTTTATTAGTTGGATTTGGGGCAGTTTATGCCGGTTTTTGCTCACAAACCCTGGTCCATAGCAAATCTGCCTATCATGAATTTGGATCTTAATAATTAGATAAATGTTGAGTTACCTGTTCGTTTGATGTTGTTGAGTCGTCTGTTGTGACGAGGATTATTATTATTGACACAGGGATATCGAAAACCGCGTTTGATGTAAACGTTCCGCGAATTTTACGGTCGGTATAATTACCTTGTTTGCAAATACTGTTTCACTAAATGAAATGTTGAGTTATCTGTTCGGTGGTTGTTGTGGAGTCATCTATATTAATTGTGACGAGGATTTTTCCTCACTTTTTTCATTTGAATTTGACTGTGGACTCACGGCGAGTGTGACTGGTCAACAGTGGATGCTTACTCCTTCCTAGCATCTGATCCCACCTCCAGATTTGCAGAGGTCCAGGTATGTCTAGTACTCACCAGATTTGTATATTGTATCCTGGAGATCCTAAAGATGAATACTTTGACATAAATGAAATCCAATTTGGCACGTCGTTTTATTATGGCTTACCATAACAACTAGACAACTACTGTTGATGCATTTCCCGTATTCTGCTATTGTGTGCAGTGGGTTCGTATTTGTTTTTAAGTGGAGTAAATCAAAAGAAAGTAAAAGCAAAGCCGTATCATATGTTAAAATAGACTGACCAGGCCACGTTTGGAAATATGCTTGTTCTTTATAAAATATATTGATATGGATGTGAATAGTGCAGTCAACGCCCGCAAATTAAAATGTTTGTTTCTTCAAAATGGAGATTTTATTTATATTGTAGTCAGTTTGTATAGCTATGAATTGTTCAACGAAGTATTAAACATTCACTCGTACAGACCATAATAGACTGATGTAAGACAATAGAAAGTTTATTGTTAATTGTAGTTTAACGTCCCACTCAAGAATCTTTCACTTATATGGAGACGTCACCAAATGCCGGGAAGGGCTTCAAATTTTGGCCTATGCTCGTCACTTACGGCCACTGAGCAGAGAGGGTTCTTTAACGTGCCGACATCTACTGCGACCCGGAACCTCGATTTTTACTGTCTCATCCGAAGGACAAGAAACCAACCTGCTGCCGGCTGGACTTGTGACTCACTACCTCACGATCAAGAGCCGAGCGCTACCGACTCAGCCAGGCCGGCTAGACAATAGAAAGAGCATACAATTAAGATATTCAGGGGTGAAAGTGTTAAGTAATATTTTAGTATTCTAAAGATTTTCTTGTACAGGATTTAATGTATTTTTTAAAACCTTTCTGTGGTCATGAAGTGTTTCTATTTCTTAAGGTTATCATACATTTACAAATTGAATTAAACACACAGTGTGAACAAGACGGCCTGTAAGTTCCACAGGTAAGCTAATTAGAATCAATGGAGTATGTTTAATTACAGCCATCCAGGGTACTCGATACTGGGACCATTTTATACAAGTTTTTAATGGTTTTTAATGGTTTGGCTCGGAATAACATTAAAACAAATTGGGATCGGCAATAGATTTTACGCCACACTCAGTCATGTATAGGATAGACACCATCAGATATCAGTGCTAATTTGCTAAACTTCAGGATATTGTCACTACCATTTATATTAAATCTAGATCAAATGAGTTTTCAACCGAAAATCATATAAGTTCAAAAGTACGCGTGCGCCTATATTGTAAAAAAAGCGAGTGTTTCCCTCTGGGGTTGAACTAAATTCTACATTAACTGCCCCATGAACCCCAAAAGATGAGTTCTCCTTCGCGTCAGAGGACTCATTCTGGAATATAAGTAGCCTATTTTTAAGCCGTAAATCTTGGTATGTATTTTTAGATTTTAGGTCTGCTAAACGGACTTATTCTTGAGGAAATGAAAACCAGGAAAGGTATGATTTGGTCTACATGACTACAATGCTTCTGTGGCTTTGATGTACATAATGTCGGTTACCTTTCTGGATGGATATGTATTTTTAGATCAGGTAAACGGACTTATTCCAAAGGGATTTAAAATTTCATTTCCCTTTCTGGATGAGTATGTATGTATTTTTAGATCTGGTAAACGGACTCATTCTAGAGGGATTTAAGATTTCAGTTCCCTTTCTGGATGGGTATGTATTTTTCAGTACTACCGCTTTACAGTTCCACAGTCGAATTCAAAAGAAACAAGTGAGGAACAAATCATCGCCACGATCTGTGCAGATGATACAAAAACCGCAACCGAACAGGCAATCCAACACCCCATCCAGCGAAACAGAGCTATTTGTAACAAGGCCACCATGCCGACTGTACAATTTGCAAACACTGACATCAAACGCGCTCTTCGCCATCCCTGTGACAACAACCCATCAGCAAGCAGTCTGCCTCCGTATATGAAACGTTCATATGTTGAACACGATCTGGCACATGGGGCGGTCCGCGAGACAAAACATAGCTCGACTGTCACTCCCCGTCTGTGTCTATAAGAAGTAAAATGTCCAAGTAGGAGATCACAACATTTGATATCCCTATGTTGTATTGATTACTTATGTTATGAGGGTTAATGGGTGCTTGATTACAATTATTTGTACTTGTTGAACCTAGTGCATCTGGAAGATGGAATCTTCTGGAAAGATCATTTTTTTTATTATTCCTATTTAGTAATTTCTAGAACAGTTTTAGAGTATATTGGGTGTTAACAAGTGAAGTCTAGAACAGGTTTAGAACAAGTTTAGAACAGCTGAGAATATTTTTGAGACCAAGTTATAGGAGAGCAGACCATATTTTTATATTGGGATTTATGTGAAATTAGTGCACATCACTATTACATACAAATTGTGTATTCAATTGGATCCTTTTAATATTACATTCCGACTGGAATTTATTGTGTATTCATGTAGATCTCTGAACTGGAATTGAACTGTGAGTTGTGATTTTAATTACTGTAAACTGTCATTTAGGTCAAGTTTTTATTTTGTTATTGTTAATAAAATTTATAAATTTACTTTTCTGTGTTCTTTATTTTTGCTGGCATATCTTAAGGTAATTCTGACCTCATAACATAATTGGGGGCTCATCCGGGATCGATCTTATAAGATTTTACAAATTTTTTGTCTTAAATTATTCAGCAAATTTGCTTATTGTTTGAAAATTAAAGGTCAGCAGATATCGACATGGTATTTAAGGAAGAAGAGTTTTTACAAACACCCGACCGGGAAATTTTTGAATCTTTGAAGAAGGATGAGTTGATCGCATTAGGTTTACATTTTGAGCTTCAAGTTAAGTCATCTTTAAAAAAGAGTAAAATCAAAATTTTAGTAGCCAAGAAGTTAGTACAAGAAGAAATTTTTGAAACTTTCTTGAAGTTAAAGTTGAAGGAAATTATGATTTAGAAGCAAAAAGATTAGAATTTGAAATGAAAAGGTTAGAATTAGAATATGAGAGGGAACAGAGAGAGAGAACGTGATAGAGAACAGAGAGAGAGAGAGAGAGAGAGAGAGAGAGAGAGAGAGAGAGAGAGAGAGAGAGAGAGAGAGAGAGAGAGAGTGAAAGCGAAAGACAATTTGAGTTAGAGAAACTCAGATTACAATATGAAGCTCAGGTTAAATCACAGCCATTGCCTTTCAGGCCTGAATTTGACGCTGCGAAAAATATACGTTTAGTGCCGAAATTTCTGGAAAAATCTGTTGATAAGTACTTCCCGCAGTTTCAAAAGGAAAGTCTTAAATGACCGCGCACTGTTTGGTCTACTATGTTACAAAGTGTATTAATTGGTAAAGCGGCAGAGGTTTATTCGGCATTCGATCTAGGTGATAGTTCAGACTATGATAAGGTGAAGGCTGCGATTTTAAAAGTTTACAAACTTGTACCAGAAGCTTGTAGACAGAAGTTTAGAAGTTAAAAGAAATTTGAAAATCAAACTTATGTTAAATTTGCTAGAGAAAAGAAAGATTTGTTTGAAGAATGGTTACGGTCAAAAAGTGTGAACCAAAATTTTGAAAATTTATGCGAACTCATCCTTGTCCAAGAATTTAAATTATGTGTACACCAAGATTTGACTCATTTAGAAGACAAACATGTTAAAACTCTCAATGAGGCTACAGTTATGTCGATACCTATGCTCTCACTCACAAAAAGAGTTTTTTGCAAAATTCATCTGAGAATACTAGTGCTAAAACATTTCATTCAGAGTCTCAGTCATTATCATTTTCTCAGTCCAATTCACAGCGAAAAGCTCACCGTTGGTAGCCTTAGGCCCAGTTTAAAACCTGTTGATGGTCTCAGTAATATAGGATCATCTCCCATCTGAGCATATTGTAAGAAAAAAGGTCATGTTGTTAGTGAATGTTGGGGAATTAAGAGAGAGAATGACCTAATCCAAATCCAAATGCTTGTGCTGCAGTTAAGGGTGGTAGGAAGCCTTCTGTTTTGTCTCAGTCCTGATGTTCAGGATCGTAGTAAGTCCAGTTTTCATGATTCTATGACAGATTTTAAGCCCTTTTTGTTTTAGGGATATGTGTCAGTCGGTGCGTCTAGTGAAGCTCTACCTGTTTTACGAGATACTAGTGCTGCCCAGACTTTGTCGTTAGAGGGTGTGTTGCCTCTGTCTGAGAAGACTTCTGTTGGTGGATCAGTTTTATTACAGGGTGCGGAGCTAGGCGTCATTGATTTTCCCCTGCATAGAATTTTTATTAAGTCTGAGTTAATCACTGGTCCAGTGATTGTAGGTGTACGACCTACTCTTCCAGTTGAAGGCGTTTCTTTGCTGCTAGTCAACGATTTAGCAGGTGGCAGAGTTGTGGCGGATCCGATTGTTTGTAAAGCCGTAACACCTGATGCTAGTTTAGACGATGACAGTGACCTGTATCCAGCGTGTGCTTTTACCAGAAAAATGGCGAAAAGGCAACAGACAGAAAGTTCCAAGGTTCAGTAACAAAGACTGATAGTGCCATTGACCTTAGTGACACTTTCCTTGCCAATTGTGATGTTAACCCATCCAATGATCACACTGCAGACGGGTCTCTGCACATGGCTCCTGATGATGATTCCTCACCTGGTATTTATCCACTAGTGGATAAATTGTCAGACACTCTCAGTCGTAAACAGTTGATTGCTGAGCAACAGAATGACCAAGAGATGCTCAAGCTCTGTGAGAGGGCGCTCCCACCAGAAGAAGCGGTTAAAGTTGTGGAATGTTTCTATCTCCAAGATAATATTTTAATGCGGAAATGGCGACCACCCGATGCATCTCCAGAGAAGAAGTGGCGTGTTGTTCACCAGATTGTGGTCCTAGTGATATATCGAGGGGATATCATGACTTTAGCTCATGACACACCTATGTCAGATCATTTAGGTATTAATAAGACATGTTCTAGGATACTTAGTCATTTTTATTGGTTTAGGCTTAGAAATGATGTTTCTTAGTTTTGTAAGTCATATCATGTTTGTCAGATGGTTGGTAAGCCTAATCAGAAAATTCCATCTGCCCCCTCCAACCCATTCCAGCTTTTGAGGAACCTTTTAGTAGAGTGTTGGTTGATTTTGTAGGCCCTTTGCCTAGGACTACCTCTGGGAATCAGTATCTTCTTACTATTATGTGTACTTCCACTCGTTTCCCTGAAGCCATCCCTCTTAGGAATATTAAAGCTAAAACCATAGTTAAGGCACTTTCTAACTTCTTTAGTCTTGTCGGTCTGCCTACATCTATATGGTCAGATCAAGGTTTGAACTTTATGTCCGGGTTATTTCAATAGGTTATGCATGGACTAGGTATTAAGCAGTACAAGTCCAGTGCTTATCCCGAGTCCCAAGGGGCACTTGAACGTTTTAATCAAACCCTTAAAACTATGATGAAACCTTACTGCTACCAGTATCAAAAAGACTGGGATGAAGGGGTCCATCTTTTGCTATTTGCTGTACGTGAAGCAATTCAGGAGTCTCTTAGGTTTAGTCCCTTTGAACTTGTTTTCGGTCATTTTGTCAGGCGACCTTTGAAACTTATAAAAGAGAAGTGGTTGAATGAGACTAATGACATGAATTCGTTGGACTATGTGTCTAAATTTAAAGAAAGATTACATAATGCATGTAAATTAGCACAAGCTAACTTTAAGCCAGGTGATAAATTACTTGTATTTTTGTCGGTTCCTGGACATTCATTACAAGCTAGATTCTAATGTGCATATGAAATTGAAACTAAGATTAACGACTTGAATTATGTTGTAAAAACACCATGTCGGCGTAAAGAAAAAAGGGTTTGTCACAATAACATGTTAAACGCGTATTTTGAAAGAAATCCTGTAAAACCTTTTTCCACCTTAGCCACAGTTAGCAATATTTCTCAGAATTCTGTAAATTACAGTGATGTTGGTGACTGTTGCGTTGATATTTAGGAGAAGGACTGTAATCGAAGTATCCACTTAAAAAAATCCGAAATTCTCGCCAACATTGATGAAAAATTAAAACATCTGAATGTGAACCAGAAAGCACAAACAAAAGATTTAATTCGAAAATATGTGAAAATGTTTCCTGACGTTCCTGGCAAAACTAATGCAGCTGTTCACAACGTAGAAATAGGCGATGCCCAGCCAATCAAACAGCATCATTATCGTTTGAATCCCATAAAAAAGCAGTACATGCACAACGAGTTGCAGTATATGATAGACAATGACATTATTGAACCAAGTAATAGTGACTGGACCTCTCCATGTATTTTAGTACCAAAGCCAAATGGTACTTATCGCTAATGTACTGACTTTCGAAAGTGAATGCAGCCAGCAAAAGTGATTCATATCCGATCCCAAGAATTGATGACTGTATCGATAAAATTGGCAGTGTAAAGTATGTCAGTAGATTCGATCTCCTCAAAGGCTACTGGCAAGTACCATTAAGTGAAAGAGCCAAAGAAATATCAGCTTTCGTGACGCCCGAGGGACTCTACCAATACAAAGTTATGCCCTTCGGGATGAAAAACGCACCAGCTACGTTAAAGAGGATGGTTCAATCCCTTATTCATGATCTAGCGGGCTGTGAGACATACATTGGCGATGTCATCGTATATAGTAAAAACTGGGATGATCACCTCAAGATAATAAGTTCGTTATTCTACAGATTAGTTACAGCGAATTTGACTGTGAATGTAGCTAAGAGTGCATTTTGTCATGCTACTGTAGATTATTTAGTTCACAAAGTAGGTCAAGGTTATGTTAGACTTATTATGGCTTAGGTGAAAGCAATTGAAAAGCTCCCGATTCCTACAAATAAGAAAGAGTTTATGAGATTTTTGGGTATGGTGGGCTTTTATCGAAGATTTTGCCCTAACAGTTGTAAGCCCACTTACGAATCTCTTACAAAAGAAAGTAAAGTTTGAATGGACCAAGAAGTGTGACGAGAAATTCAGTAAAATTAAATCCCTACTTATCAGTAGTCCAGTTGTTTGCACTCCAGACTTTTCAAAACAGTTTCAACTCACTGTTGATGTAAGTGATGTAGGAATCGGGGCTGCTTTATTTCAAGTAGGTTGTGACAATGTAGACAGAGTTATTTGTTTTTTTCTAAGAAATTGACAAAGAGTCAAAGAAACTATGCTACCATTGAGAAGGAGTGCCTTGGTATGTTGATGGCACTACAACATTTTGATGTTTGTTACTTTGCGCCCTATTCTTGCATATACAGATCATAACCCTCTCACCATTCTTAACAAAATCTCAAACAAAAATCAGAGACTTACAAGGCGGAGTTTTTTGTTACAAGAGTATGATCTTGTTATAAAGCACATTAAGGGAAAAGACTGTGTTTTGGCAGATGCTTTGTCCAGAGTGAGTTAAATGTGATTGACTTATGTATTTGACTTTTACATGTAATTGTTTATTAATATCAAACAGAAAGTGTTTATTTTACATGGATGTATGTGATTGTAATAGTTTGACTGTATGATTTTACATCAAAGTTTTCATTTACACTCAAACTTTTCACGTCAGCATGGGTGCAAGTCCAACTGGAACTTAAGCCAATATTGTGGGAAAAGTTTCCAGTTTACATGCGGAAAGTCTCTTCCGGCCGGATACATTGTTATCATGGTCTCTCGTTCACCACTAAAATGGCTGATATCAAATGACTAAAAATATTGTTGAGCATAAAAGAAAATTCAAATTCAATTTACAGAGACGTGCTAAAATTGAAGCGTTTTAATTATTATTTTCCTCTTTATATTTTATAAGGTGCTATGAATGCGAAATATCACTTTAGAATAAAGTTATCAGCTGGTACCGAAAAACCGGTTACTAGGTTTTATGTATATCCTCGGGGACTCAAACTGTTCACCAGTCGTGGCAACGACCTCGTGGTTATAGATATAACATAATACCAAAGTTATAATGCTCAACACAATTGTTTCTGTCAATTAGTTTTTTTTATCAGTTGAGCTCCAATTTATAAAAGATGTATATTTTCTACAGAGGTAGTGGTATGATACAAGGCCAAATAATGAAAATAACTTCATAGCAAACTCCGACTTAGAGTATCCACTGTAAAAAGTTCACTATCTTAGTTTTAGAAAACTTTGGAATTTGAATGGTGTTATCAAAGCCAAATATAAGTTTAGTATATTTGATTTGATTTGATTTTTTGTTTTACGCCATACTCAACAATCTTTCAGTCATATGATTGCGTCCAGTTTTTATTGGTGGAGGAGAAACCCCGGTTACCCGGGTAAAGACCACCGACCTTCCGCAAGAAAGTTTAGTATAAGATTATCAACTGGTACCGAAATACCAGGTACTAGGTTTATGTATACCCTCGGGGACTCTAACGACCTAGTGGTTATGAATATTATAAACATAATACCAAAGTTATAATACTCAAGACGAATGAAACTACTTTTTCAAATACCTGTCACAAACTTATTTTTCTATTTGATTCAATAAAATTTTCACCAATATTCTCAAATGTTTTATAGTTCCATCGTTTTGATTTAGAAATTACTTCAATTAAAACATTGCAAAATTATGAATATGAAAAACAAAACAAGCTGCATTCATTTTGACATTTTGTTGTAAATATTATGAAGGTTGCTTGTTAACAAAATGTGTAGATATTGCTGATTTTCTTTCGTAAATTGACTGCAAGACTGCGACCACGTGTGTCTCGGTCTTGGCATGACTTCGGGCTTGCAGCGGTTGTAACCAGTCGTCAAGTAATGACAACTCTTCCATACAACAAACCATCGCTCTAAAACTTCGAATGTGTGGGTTTATACATTGTCTTATGGGTATGTCTCCTGTTTACACTAACGGACTGTGGCTTTGGCGCCATAGTTGCTGTTGGATTTCTCCTTGTTTCCAAGTTTATGACATTGTTCGTTAAGTACATTAATTTGGTTACGTAACTGAAGTTCTACAATGATCAATACAATATTATTGCAGATCTTTCACAAAAATATAAAAGCATTCGTATCGGGTACTGTAAAGTAATCACTGCAGATAAGCACTTTCTTCCGATTAAATATTCGTGCCTTAGAGAAAGATGCTGCTAAGCTTGTCACTTTTATGGAATTTATAGAACTAACTTATATTTGATCAGATAACTGTTGGCACCTTTTACACTGAAGTAATTAGCACGGATTCATATATTTGTGCGATGGCATTGATTTCCTTTAGTACTGACGTACTAGATTAAATGCATTTTCGGACACTTCATCAGTGAGAATATCCTTCTACACATACGTTCATTCTACAATATGTACGCAGGAAAATTATCCAAATGTGGCACGAATGCTGACATGTATAGCTAATTCATCTTCAGCAATAAAACAATAATGAATATATACAGTTATATGGACATATGTTTCAAAACAACTAACAGTTGCAAATAACGTGTGCCAAATTCAGCAGCGGTATATTAAAACCATCTTAAGATTTGATGTAAATGTGAGGTTTTCTTCTACAATTATATATATCTATATATATATATATATATATATATATATATATATATATATATATATATATATATATATATATATATATATATATATATATGTATATATATATATATATATATATAAAATGCATTCTATACATTTAATATATGTATTTGAGATAGGATGATGACATAATTCACACATTTCCAAATTTCCATGTTATGTCACTAGTGTATAATAGGATACTATAATATAACTTAACACAAATATTGGAAACTGATAAATAAACTTCCTGATAAAAATGTTCAATAAATTCAATATATGAACAGTTAACGTACAACCACTTTACTGAACTACCGTATTCGTAACGTGTTACTTTTGAAGTCAATGAGACTCTCTACTCTTCCGTAGATATATTGGTGATTCCTAATGATAAAATGTCACAAGCAATAAATATATCTGCAAATGATCGCATCAAGGGAATCTTATTTAATGCATGTGCAGAGGCTAGATTGGCAATAGTATTCGCCTCAAAACCGGAAATTCGTGCTTTATTTCCGGCTTTTGTTTTGTTGTAACACCTAAGACTTCTATAAATTATCCTCTTCCTCTGCTATGCGATCGGTATAAGAATTGAAAGCCAATGGTCATTCGAATGAAACTGAAATATGTATTGCTCCAACGCACCTGTTTTGATATATTCAATACGCACACTGCATCAGTATAAGACCAAAGGTCAGTATTTGAGGCTCTTCACCTATGACTGATGACGTCTAACTTTAAGTGAAAAAATATTGGCTGAACGTAAAACAGCAATAAAACAATTAAACAAATAGAATGTATTTGTATGAACTCTGTTTCTTTGGTCGGTGAAGGTGACAGGGGATTCATGTTTCATTGCCTGTTTTTATATGACATCACTGTCACTGTTCTATTCAAGTTACCCGCACTAGATGAAATTTAAAGGTTACGTATTTTGATTTTATATTTTTGAGTTTTCATTGCTTAGTATTAAGTATTCCAAATACGAAACCTCAAATATATCGTTTTGGTACTTATGGCAATAAATCGGTATCGGAATTCTAAAACCCACATACATCAGTAATCATATCTTAAAGTGCATTTATATTCGCAACAGTTACTTGGCCATTGATACAAGTAAGGCCTAGCATAAGCATACGTGTTTTGGCCGTTTATATCATTATAATGCTATTCTAAAATGCTCAGGGAAGCACCGATACCTGTCCATCTTTGTAAAACAGTCATCAAGTAATTACAATACTTCGATGTAAAAATCGCAAAATGTATTTTGCAAAATGTTTGGTTTGGGAATCACCGAAGCATGTTGATATAACCGAAATATCAAATTTGCACTGTCATCGATTATTGTGTGACTTTAAAATTGCTAAGGGCAGATGAATTTGACAGAAGAAAGTTACTCCACTGACAGACACAGAATTATGCCCTTGACAAGCAAGACACTTTTATGAAAAGATTGGCAGGAAATATTTATAATATTGAGGTAATGTCAGTATATTTTAATTGATCCCCTGAACATCATAGGTTCGTAAACAGCTTATCGTGTTGTTTAGCATTATACATATGTAAACAGCTTATAGCGTTGTTTAGCATTATAGGTACGTAAACAGTTTATCGCGTTGTTCAGCATTATAAGTTCGTAAACAGCTTATCGTGTTGTTTAGCATTATAAGTACGTAAACAGCTTATCGCGTTGTTTAGCATTATAAGTACGTAAACAGCTTATCGTGTTGTTTAGCATTATAATTACGTAAACAGCTTATCGCATTGTTTAGCATTATAATTACGTAAACAGCGTATCGTGTTGTTTAGCATTATAAATACGTAAACAGCGTATCGTGTTGTTTAGCATTATAATTACGTAAACAGTGTATCGTGTTGTTTAGCATTATAATTACGTAAACAGCGTATCGTGTTGTTTAGCATTATAATTACGTAAACAGCGTATCGTGTTGTTTAGCATTATAAATACGTAAACAGCTTGTCGTGTTGTTTAGCATTATAAGTACGTAAACAGCTTATCGGGCCCGTTCCTCAAGGTCAAATTTGCTAATAAGGGCAATGACGCTTTAAAAGGAGAAAAGGAGAGCTGAGACACATACAAAGTAAGAAAGGAGATAGACGACGTGAATGTCACAGCAAGAGATCTGAACTCCAGAGTGGTATTAAGCATAAATATAATAAACATAATACCAAATTTATAATGCTCAAAACGATCGTTTCTGTCAGTTAGACTTCATCAGTTGAGCTCCAATTCTAAACAGATTTTCTCAAGAGAAAGTGGTGTAATACAAGGCTAAATAATAAATCTAAATGAGAAGACAAATCCGTCTAAGAGTAACCAATGTTAACAGATTACTAGAAAATCTTAGCTTTTGAAAATTTAGAATTTTAAAAGTGTTATCAGTGCCAAATATTACAGACAGGTACTAGATGTATTTATACAATATGTCAAGTGGTTTATATAATGTAAATCATGTGTATATTGAGTGTTAAATATATCAACATTAAAAATGTTTGTTGCTGACTTGTCCAACGACCACAACAGCGAAGTGAAGCCACAAAATGTATCTAAAAATGAAATGTATGATGTTTTTCACAAAATAATAAACATTTACTTCATTTTGGTATACGAAGTGGAAGTCACGAATCTTTCAGATGAGACTTTAAGCTGTGGTCCTGCAGACGTACACACAAACTATAAATTTGCAAAATTTGATATGAATTTGTCCACATCGTCAATTCTGATAACATAAGTCCAGATTAATAGAATCTAGCACCACTTGGAGCTTCAGATAGAAAAATATCAGTGGAGGGTGGGATGGATAAGTAAGTCCCAACCGAGGCGTCAGCCGAGATTGAAATAATTATTCATCCCAACAGAGACTGATATTTTCCTATCTGGAACTCAAATGTGGTGCTTGATTATTTTTTCGCACATGGGAAGCTTGAATTCCCGTTTGTTTACATACTTGAATAAACCAATTTAGCACCGTGTCACTTCCCGTTTTTCATCCACCGTCCACAAAAATATATAAACCCGCATTATATACATATATATTTATTTTCTTTCAGACAAACTTGGTGAGATTTATGTGTAAACGATAACGAATTTTAACAATGTAAAATATCAATACGATAATCTTTTTGATCCAACATGATAACAAACAATGCAGACGACGTGTGTAGGGATACAAAGTGTTCTGGAATAGCAGTTCCGGATAAAATTTTGCAGTACTGATAAAAAAACAAGATCCGTCTATCCCATGTGCGAGAATAGGTTAATCTGAATTAGAAGAACGAATTTCCTGATAATCAACATTGAATGAGCTGCAACTTTGTGAAGCATATGAAAATATAGATTTGATTGTAATTTCCTTTCAATGTTTTTATAAATTCAAGTACTGGAGTGGATCTTTGCCTATTGGAATTGAGCAACAACAGATATTGATATTGTGAGTTTTGACTCTTATTATTGTAAACCATCATTTAGTCTTTTGTTGTTATTGTTAATAATAATTATGAATTTGCTCCAGTTGCTTTTTTTTATTTTTGCTGCCATATTTTAGGGTAATTTGGACCCATAACGATTCTAAAAAAAGTTAACAAAGGTTATAAGGTTATGTTAGCACGACTTTTATAGGCTGGGTCCCTTTTATATGGAAGTTACCCTTAATACAAGTTTGACTGCAATTTGATATTTTGATAAACGTTACACAGAGACTGGATACATGTAGTTCATACAACTGTAATACAAACAAATACATAATGCGTACATTACCACTAGTCCTTATCAGGATATAGAAAGCCATTAACAGATACTTCAACAGAAATGACAGCAGTCTGTACGCTCTCTTTTACCAAGAGAATTTAAGGTCGGTATAATGACATTCTCTGCAATTACAATGTTTCACCGAATGAAATGTTGAGTTACTTGTCCGACAGTGTTGATGGATCATCTCTACCGACTGTGACGAGGAGATAACTTGAATGACCATATATTTATTGGATTCCGAAGATGCAAAAAATCCTTATAAACACCAATTCATTGTGGGGTCATCTAAGTCCTCCACTTTGCCTTTATCTATTTCACTCGCCAAACTTCTTCATGGACTTCAGAAATACTATACAATGGCCTAGTCAAGAAGCGAAGTCAATCAGATGTACAGGGGGACCTACAGAATTGAAAAAAAATGTTGTAACATTTAAAGTCTTCAAAGTTTAAACATATTACAAGCATCAAAACTTTTGATCTTTCGACACTTTACAGAACATTTCCTCACGAGAAATTAAAAACAGATTAACTCTATTATACTCCTTTGTATGCAAAAAATGGAAATCGCTAATATAACTATTTAGTTTAGATCATGAAGAACCTTATTTTGTGAGGGAACACTCTGATTGAAGTAACAAGTACACTATTAGACGATATCATCGAGGTGCTGAAGTTTGTAGTAGACAACATCTTCGTGGACTTTATGGGAAAGGTTTTCAACAAATTGTCGGCATTCCAATGGATACCAATTATACACCTCTCTTGGCTGATATATTTATGTATTCATATGAAGCGAAACAAAGTATGCAAACAGTTAGAATCTCGGTTCAATTTTATTTACAGTTATATAGATGACGTCCTGTCTATGAATAATTCAGAATTTCAGAATTACTTCGGCCAGATGTATCCTGTAGAGCTTGAGATCAATGAGACAACAGAGAGCAACACATCTGCTTCTTACCTAGATTTACTCCTGTCGATTGGAATGGACGGTAAACTTCACACCTATGACAAATAATTTATTATTTCAATTTCCATATCACGAACTTCCCATTTCTAAGTAGTAATATTCCATCTCTTACTGTCTTAAACGTTATGCCAGGGCATGCTCCTCTTATGGATGTTTTATTCTGAGAGCGAATCGACTCGACAATAAACTACTTATGTAAGGATACGTTGTTGAACGCTTGAAATCGTTGTTTAAGAGCTTGTTTAACAATATGAAGTCCCCCTCACAGGAATATTAGGTAGTATTCTGGACCACGACCACAGACAGTGACTCCCTTTCGTCAATTATATATAAAAGTAACTGATGACAATTTCACCGATCTTGATCTTTTCATCGAACCCAAGAGGTTTCCATGTAACATTTGGGACGGGTGTGGCATGCTAGCAGAGGACGCTGAATCCTTCCGGACACCTGGACCGATACCGTTTGGAATTTGCAATTATTCGTCATATTGAGAACATTTACATATCTAATGGACTTGAGTTTCGATTATCCATTGGTACTTTTTGATTTTTAATCCTCACTTTTTTTCATTCGATTTAGACTGTGGACTTGCGTCGGGTATGACTGGTATACGGGGTGTTTATTCCTCCATGGCACCTGATCCCATGTTTTGAGTTTTAGAGATCCGTGTTTGTCAGATCCAATGTATTTCAGATTGTTATGTTGAACCTGCTTACGATTAATACTTTGGTATATACTATATATAGCACTAAAATTACTAACGACACAGACAGTTATTTTAGTGCTTTATATATTCTTTTCTTGACTTCTATATAGATCTGACACACTAGGATGATCAGTCATTTATCCGACTTCATACTTAGAAGCAACTGATTAGCCCATTTCCTTTTAAATTTTCTTATTTCTAAATGATGCAAGTCTCTGTGTCTGTGTGTGTGTGTGTGTGTGTGTGTGTGTGTGTGTGTGTGTGTGTGTGTGTGTGTGAAAGATAGATAAAGAGGTATGAAATATGGGCGAATTAATTGTTCCTATTTGCCTGTATCAACTGTAAATCTAACAGCACAGTTTTAAAGTGTACACATAAGCAGTGTTCGAGATAACGCGTGTGTTCGATAGTGAGTTATTAAATATAAAAAGTCTCAGATACCAAGGTATAAATCATTATGATGTCTAGGATATAGGTACAAATCTGGTACAAAATGGCCAAACACGGACCTCTTGAAATCAATAGGTGGGATCAGGTGCCATGGAGGAGTAATAATCCCCTGTCCACCGGTCACACCCGCCGTGAGTCCACAGTCAAATTAAAATGAAATACGTGAGGAACCAATCCACGTCACAATTGGTACAGACATCTCAACAACCGCCATCGAACAGGTAACTCAACATTTCACTTAGTGAAACAGGGTAATCGCAAACAAGCTTATTATATCGACCGTAAAATTTGCGGAACGTTGCGGTTTTCGATATCCCTGTGTCAATAATTTGTCAGTGAGTAGTTACCTCTGCATAACATTTTTTGTGGATATATTCTTTTATTGTTATTTCAGAAAATGTTTTTTGAACACCCTCTATAATATCTACAAATATTTTCATTTTGCATATGTTTGTTAACGAAGAGAATACAACTACGATGGATAAATTGCTTTCAAACCTATTACCGTATTTATAACAATAAAATGTATCTAAACCAATTGGGAAAAATATAAACGCGCAATCGTTCTAAATATATACTTTTTCTCATGTCTATACAAGAATGCAACATGAAATATATTGTTTTGATTGTGGCTTCCTTGATAACTGTTATATAATTCAATTATATTATTTCTCTTCATAAAAGTAGTCGTTACAAATGTCTCCTCGTAATTGTCATCGTCATCATCTGATGTTAATACAAATTCAAAAGTAGAATAAATAGAATAATTCCGTCAAAGTCCAAGATCAATCAGGCTATTTTTGCTTCAATGAATAAACAGAACTGGAAATATACTGATGTACAATTTCTTTTACATACATTTAAAAATGGTGTTCAAATATAGACTCAATCGAATTAAATAAAAGCATAAAAGTCGATATGCAGACAAATCATAAACAAAAATTTAACAAAAAGTTAATTACATATTGGAGTACAGCTTTCACTTTAGAATTAACGTAAACAGTTCAAAATTAAACAAGAACTACGAATGGCATCTCTCTCTCTCTCTCTCTCTCTCTCTCTCTCTCTCTCTATCTCTCTCTATATATTTATATATATATAATATATATATATATGTATATATATATATGTGTGTGTGTGTGTGTGTGTGTGTGTGTGTGTGTGTGTGTGTGTGTGTGTGTGTGTGTGTGTGTGTGAATTTCAGAGAGCAAAATAGAATGTCTACGATATAGATACGAATCTGGTAAAAATGAACAAACACGGATCTCTGGAAAACAAGAGGTGGGATCAGGTGCCATGGAAGGAGTAAGCATCCCCTGTTGACCGCTCACACCCGCTGTGAGTCCACAGTTATGTTCAAATGAAATGCATGGTAAACCTATCCTCGTCAAAATTGGTACAGACATCTCAACAACCGCCAACGAAAAGGCAACTTAACATTTCACTTAGTGAAACAGAATAATCGCAAACAAGCCTATTATACCGACCGTAAAATATGCGGAACGTTGACATCAAACACGGTTTTCGATATCCCCGTGTCAATAATTTGTCAGTGAGTAGTTTACCTCTGTATATGAAATGTTCATATGTTGTAATCCCCAAGCACATCGGACCATTTGTGAAATATAAACTCCATATGCAGGTGATATATCTAAATGTCAAATTAAAGGACACCGCCAGTTTTTTCTTCTTTTGATTCAGCAGTTTCTGAATGAAGACTGCTTGGTATGAATAAAGGAACAGGTCGGCCAATAAAGGGGCACAATTGGTTCCCATAGGAATGCCAACAATTTATTGAAAGACCAAATGTCCGAACATTACAAACATATTATGTATTAGAAATTCCATCATCTTTTTCATATCAACTTCAGTGTATTTATGTGTAGAATCAGAGTGGTGTTGGACAAATTAAGTATTATGATAACCAATCACTTGATATTTAAATTTTCGGGTACCACCTTTAGTGTAAAAACAGCTGTCGGTGATGCTAAAATGTCTTTCTTTTAATTTTTAATGTTGAATTGTTGTGTAAAGAGTAGGGAAATCGTATGGTTTGATACTGTGAATTTGTTTCTTTTGAATCCGAATGAAGTTGAGGAAAACTACGTTAAACTGAGAGAAGCTAGATTTAACTGCGTTAAAATAACGAAAATGACTTAAACTCACTTAATCCTAATATTTTCAGTAAAACCAATGGTATTAATATGATTTTGGTGTAATGAAATTTGTCCCATTTAAACCTAGTTTTTTTTCCAGTTAATGGAAATGTCTACACCAAAATCACATTTATGAGTTATACCTATTTAATTGAGAAAAAGTATCTGCCGCACTAAATTCACATTAATGAGTTAATCAGGTTAAACATATTTTTTCTCATTAAATCACATTAACTTGGGAAAAATGAGGTTGATTTTGCCAACCTAACACAAAATTAATTGACAAAATTTTTACCGAGAAAATATTAATTTTACTGAGAAAACTTATGTTTGACTACGCTATAATGACATTCATAAGTACTAATGTCCTTAATTGGTATTATTGCCATTTTGGTTGACCGAGTTATTATAAATCATATGTTCCACGATTTAATTAATCTTCAAATAAATGTGATAATATTGTGTATCAAAGATATGCTAGTCGACAAATGATGGGCTAGCTTGAAGTTTAATATGTACTTTTGAAGCAAAGTGTGTTAGCTACATTGAACTTCTGTTCTAGTCATTTCGAGCGGTTATTCTAACAATGACCGGTCATTATCATGTGACATTGAACGGTAGTAAAACCTCATTTTCGATATGTTATAGGTATATGTACTTTGTAAAATCAGATTACTTGAATCAAATTGAATAAAATATGAAGCTATGTATTCTTAGTACATGATACAGTAGTAGATAACTTTATATATATACATAGGCGTCGGAAGCAAATTGAAAGTGGGGGGGGCTAAACCAACTTAAAACACACACACGCCAGAAGTGGGGGGGGGGGGGCTAAACCCAACTTAAAACACACAGAAACGTATAAGCCCCAATTATAACACCTATATCTTTGCCAAAAAAGTATACCCCCCGGCTCCGACGCCTATATATATATATATATACATATATATTAGCCCCCCCCCCCCACTTTTTTTGCAAAGATAGGCATAGGTGATAAAAATTGGGGCTTTAACTTGGGGAGTCGTTTGTGTTGCAGAAGCCCCCCCCACTTCTGGCGTGTTCCGTTAAAACAATAACGCCTATGTTATATATATATGATATATATATATATATATAATAGATATATATGAATGATAAATCTTTAATGACAATGAAGAAACTGTGTTCCGTATTGTTTTATTGATTTGAAATAGATTTTACACTTGTAATGACAATGAAGACCAGGTGTAGAACTTTGATATATATCTTAAAGCAGCATTAGCGGCGGCTTAGGCGTGATTTTTTCTTTAAGTGATAATATATCGTTATATAGAGATACAAAGTTCTCATTAATTACACTTGCACATATTGGCTTGTTTAAAAGTTTTACCAATGTTAAAATAATAAATAATATTATTGGGCATGGACCAAAAATCCAAATGTTATTATGGGCAATATTCATAACGACGTCAAATCGGAAGGTTCGTAGACATGCGTAGTAGTTTATTTTCATCTTAATGGAATAAAATTTATTTCAAGTGAACCCAATCTACTTGAATTTAGTAATTTTATTTATCCCTTCGAAGAAAACACAAAATAAAACGCTAAAATAGCCCGATTACTTTGTGGTCTATTTATAGTATTGCTGATCAACTCGTACCCAAGTCAAATTGGTACTGAGTGATTTCGGCTCTTCGGAATTATGGAAATTGGCACTTTGTGTGGTTGAATTGGCACTAGGAAATGATCGTTTGTGCATGTGTTGATATTAATTCGGAATTTTAAAATATTCATAATGACACCCATGAAAATTCATCTCAATGGGTTCTAAAAAATAATTTTATGAACAAATTAAAGTAAAAAATTTGCATTATTACATCAACTTACATTCCATATATATTTTTAAGGTATTATTGCTAATTGTTATTAAAACATTATATTAGGCAAACAGTCGTTCGGGATGCAATGAAAAGAACTAAAAGGAATCTAAATCAAATGATTTTGTAATTACAGAGATAATGACGAAAATATGGTTTTGTGAGGCCCCATCCTCATTAATTCTACCTGGCAATTCAAGGAATAAATATAAGAACACACACACACACACACACACACACACACACACACACACACACACACACACACACACACACACACGCACGCACGCACGCACGCACGCACACACACACACACGCATTAAACTACTAAAATCTTAATTCGTATTATTGACATCCATGTACTACACAATGCAGAATTTATATAAATGGTACCATAGTGTTGATAATAAAATTACTTGAAAGCAATTGCCGTAATCACTTGCACTTTCCGAAATTACTTGATACTAAAACACAATAAAAGACAATACAATATAGACCTATGGATTATATTTTATAGTACCGATGTAACTAGGTGTCAATATGCATAATTTCACTGAGGTGCCGAGAGAGCCGTCGTGTCTCCAAGGTAGATGTTCGATTCGCAGCCGGAGGGTCAGGGGTTTGGAATCTTCCTATCATCTGGATTAGGCATTAAAAACCGAGGGCCCGTTTCACAGTAGGTGTCGTCTCGTTAAATAACCCTCACTGCTCAATGATCGTAAGTGCCTAGCATGGGCCAAAATTTGAAGCCCTTCGTCGGCATTTGATGACGTCTCCATATGAGTGAAAGATTCTCGAGTAGGACGTTAAACAACAATACAACAGCAACAACTGAGGTGTCGAAGTCACTACTGTCCGTGCAGCTCACTTCGAAAATAGGAATACCTAACTTAAATTTTAAACTTTGAATCACTGGGCAGAATAAAAGTCTTATATCTTACTAGATTTGTTGAATAACCTCTACATAATACAAATTTCATGGGTGTTTCAATGTTAAAAATGTCTCCCGCCGGAACGGGATTTGTTCTGTGCTTACTATGACGTCATAAGTCAGCGGTTCCAAATATTTCTAGGCCTATCAAATGTACACAGGAAGTACTCTTGGGCAAATAAAATGAAAATTACCGGTGTAGTAATAATATATAAACATATTCGTTCACAATGTTTAAGTATCATTGAATTGAAGTATTATTAGTAGCACCAAAGTTACAGTTTTACTAAAAAGGCAACGTACACACATGCTAAATACGATCGTTTATACCAATAAGACTTCATGAATTCGACAGATGAGCTCGAATAAAATGATAAATTCACATTTCAGAATGAAAATATTGGTATTATAAAAGGCGAAATAATAAACCTAAATGTATTAACTCTTAAAAATGACAATCTTTAGAATTTGAATAGAACATCCCCGGCGAAATATTACTTTAGTATAAAATAACTCAATATGATGTAAGGACGTTTTAATAGAACACATCCCCCACATTTTTATCAAATGCCGCCATTACTATGAGTAAATGTTTTAAAACATGAATGTCAATATGATGTATTTGACATTTTAAGTTGTATATAAAAACTCAGCTGCAAAGTATACACATCCTGTCCAGGACATTTTTATCAATGGAATGGACAAACACCTCTGGAATAGAGATGGGATCAGGTCCATGGAGGAGTAAGTTTGTCGACCGCCACACATGAGTCCACAGTCAAGAATGCCTTAGGAGTTATTTCGTCATAATCGAAGTATGCTAACAACAAACGAAAAGGCAATTTCACAAAGGTATTCTTCTATTGATTGTTGGTTAAGGTTTGTCATTCAGTCGATCTAGGACTTTGTCTTGGTACGATTCGTCTTGGGTGCGAGTTTTCCTTGTAACTTCACTCAACCAGCAAATCTCGTGCACATCAACGAAGATGATCGGAAAGTAATCAGACGCCATGTCTTGTTTCAGTTTCCGTGTAAACACAAAAAATATTGATGATTGTTTTTGGCATCTGCACTCTATTTTCGAAGGTAAATCGTATTGTCGGGTGATTTTTTTTATGGTATACAGTCGTTTCATGATTATCACACACTTTCTGAACAAATATTCCTAACTTAGCTAATGCTGCTTTAATTCTATTCGCTAATTTCATTTTTAAAGAACTTGAAAGTTCTAATGTCAAACTGTATGAAACTTATGCATCCATTTTGAATGTATCTACCCGTGGCATTTTAATTCACATTTTACTGGAAAACTAGTGAAAATGATAAACCTAAACTAAAATGAGTTGTAATAAAATTTGTTTCGAAAACAAGAAAGGGAAAGCTTTAATGGACAACTTAAAAAAGGGGATTAACTGTGGGTTTTTTTTTAATTGAGGCCTTTTTTCCTACTTAATATGTGTCCCGAAAACCAGGAAAGTGGAACTTTTTTAATTTACGTCAAAGAAAGCATCAAATTATCAATAAAATTGCTATTTTATTTAAAGAAGGACATAGTCGTAATCTTTTCTACATTCTAATATGAAGGAGACCTTCCAACACTCGGTATCCTAGTTAAAACCTTTCTGATTTTCTTACCTAGATTATTGGTAATGACAGCAGCCATTGTTGTTGTTGATTTTCATTGCAAGTGTCTATTATTTTTTGTATGGATGAATGCATCTCGTCACTCGGAAGTCACCATAGACACTGGATTAAAAATATTGGTGAAACACCCCTGCACGTGAATTGACTTCTCCGTTGACTTGCGCTCAAGAAGATGGTTCGTAAACATCCGAGCCCGAAGTCAACAAATGTACTCAGTACACAAGCTCAATTAACTTTTCGTGGTTTTAAGGTAAAAACACGCATGATTCAATCTTTAACATGAGCATGATTGTATATTGGTGCATACAAGTGTAAATAAGGCTGAAAGATATTGCCCGTTTTAAGAAAATTTCAAAAATATTAAAAAAATGTTTGAATACGTACTCAAATTTTGAATACCGTACTCTAGGTATTTTTATAGCAATCATAAGTGTGATGCAAAAAATGAATATGTAAATGATGTAAAATAATAATACGTTTCTTATTCATTCTAATTTGAAAGTTTTCACAAACGATTGTATAGTAAAAATAATGAAATACACGTTTAGCTTGAGTGTTGAGTAAAATCGGTGACTTCGAGATAAGAATGTTTGACTTTGGTTATATTTAATGACTATGGATAATATTCCCAAACTACGACGACATTTTTACGAAATATTTAGAAGAAAAACACTTTCCAAAATTGCATGGACACATAGCAATTTGACATACAAGAACAAAAAAAGATATATACAGGCATGCAAATTCTTAAATTCCTATATAGTTTGTGAACATTGCTTGTGAAACACAGTCAGGCAGTTATTCACTTGCAATTGATTAATTCAAACTTAATATTTGTATATGCATACCACACTGGACTTGACCTCATCTTCACACAAATACAGGGATATGATAGTTTATTCCTGTGTAGCTTTACTTGTTATTTAAATCAAAATATGATATTTTATGCCTGTGTGTAGCTTTACTTGTTATTTAAATAAAAATATGATATTTTATGCCTGTGTGTAGCTTTACTTGTTATTTAAATAAAGATATGTTATTTTATGCCTGTGTGTAGCTTACTTGTTATTTAAATAAAAGTATGATATTTTATGCCTGTGTGTAGCTAAAAAACAGTAGTCAAAGTAACAAAAAATCGAAACAACTTTTTTGTAACTACAAGCTTATGTCCTTTTAAATCGCTTTCATGAATAACCGTCAGCTTTCAAGTTACGAAGCGAGGACTGCTGAAAGGTGAGAGAATTGTGAACAAGAATATAACTTCTGTCAAATACAGAGAAATCCAGGTTCACTTTTAGAACATAGAGAGGACGGTGAGGAATACCTAGCACAATATATCTAATTTATTCTAGTAATTTGATTGGCTTACTATTACAAATCACATGTACCTAGAAAATAAGGTTTTTGTCCGAGAAATGACACACAATAATGGCCAGTCGTTATACGAATCGCTGCTGGAAATGACAAGTACAGACGTCTAATTTGGCTAACACATCTTCAAAAACAGGTTAAACTGTCATTATTGATTAGCATATTTTGGTACGCAATATTATTATAGTTTACGTTCAGATAAATTAATTAGCAGAAAATGTGAACTTTCATATATTGGTCAACCTCAGTGCACACAATGTACTGAACCCAAATTTCTGAAACATATAAAGGTTACATTGTATGGTCCAAAACGTGTAGATTATAGTTTATTCTGGGAATTATACATACAAAATCTTTTCCTAATTTGTAATATATTTTCAATACTTTTTATAAATCTCATTTTAGCCGATGCGAATCTGTGTGTGAGAAATGTATACCCAGAGAGTTTTCCAGCCTTATAAAAAATACTGTCCTTCGGATGAGCCAGCAAAAACCGAGGTTCCGTGTCACAGTTGGTGTCGGCACGTTAAATAAAACCCTCACTGCTCTATGGCCGTAAGAGCCGAGCATAGGCCAAAATTTGAAGCCCTTCGCCGATATTTGGTGACGTCTCCATATGAGTGAAATATTTTTGAGTGGGATGTTAAACAACAATACAACAACAGCATTACCAAAATAATTATTTTTGTCTTTTACAGATTTATCTTTTTACACGGACTACAGAAGTCCAATATAGTTAAAACATATTGCTTCCAAAAGTCTTCAACTACAGGCTAACATATCATTATCGATCAGCATATCTTTGGTACACGATATTATCACATTTATTTGAAGATGACAAAAATATAACTTTAATATCTCTGTCAACCTCAGTGTGTAGTGTTATAGAGTATATGTTTATCATACTAAATGATAATTTGTTTGAGAGAAAAAGAAAAAACAAACACTTCAGTGCCTCATATGGCACACTAAAATCACACTCATGTGTTAAACAAAGTTTTTTTCACAGATATGGCACGTCAAAAATCACATTAAATATTTAATCCTAGTTCCAAGGAAGATATATTTACCTGATTTATTTTATTTTTGCAAAGCAATTTGAATTAACTGGAGAGAAATTAGGTTTAACTCATCAACCCTTGAAATAATGGATCCCACTGTAAATCAATGACTTGGACGAGTTTAAATGTGTCTCCAGGGGATGAATGAGTTAACTGAGAACAACACGATTTTAACAGTGCCAATATGACATCAATACCAATTAATGACATTTATACTTATTAATCTTTTTCTAAATTAAACTAATTTATTTCAATATGATTCAAGTTGTGAGAAACAATAGGTATAACTCATACATGTGATTTTTGTGTAGGGGTTTTTATTAACTTCAGAAAAACTAGGTTTAAATGAGAAGAATTAGATTTCACTAAGCAAAATGACATTAATACCATAGGTTTTACTAACAATAATAGGATTCAGTGAGTTTAAGTCATTTTCGTTATTTTAACGCAGTTAAATCTAGCTTTTCTCAGTTTAATGTAGTTTTCCTCAACTTAATCGAAACAATGAGAAACAACAATATTGATGGGAAGAAAAACTACAGTAATAAATGTGATTGCCCGTGTCATGGCCCTATTAAGAAATAAAATGAAGATTATTAAAACATGATCCAGTTGTAAAAACAATCAACAATTCCCGAATACGAATGTATAAAGAAAAGAGAAATAACAAAACAGGAAGCTAATTTTATAGTTATTTGAAGATAATTACGTTTAGATGGATCCTGATTTCTGCTGCAATAAACATTCAGAAGACATAGCGCAAAATCGCCAATAAAAGCCTCACCAAGTCGGTAACTTATTCCAATAGGTGGCGTTGTCAGTACGCGTAAAGTAGATTGTTTGAATTGACATATTCAAGACTATTGGGTAGTGAAAAGGTTATATTTTATGTTACACAACTGTAAGATATATACATTTGTATATGCACGATTCCTTGTATATTCCTATATTCCTTGTGATTATCAGGTCTTGGATTTGGTTTTAGGACTACAGGTATTGTGACTAAATAGATAAAGAAGTAGGGAGTAGGTCCTGTCTTCATGTGTAGTAAGAGGCTGTTCTTCGATCAAAGTTAATGTTGTAAATGTCATAACTGATTTTCATAAAGGTGGCAAGTACATGTATTCATGAAGGGTCGATAAAACGGCCCGCCGTTTTGTTTACGTTAAATAAACGTAGAATCTACGATATGAGACTTAAAGAATTTTGACGAAGTGGGACCTTGGATTTAACTGCAGATTTATGATGGGTGTCAGATCGTCAAGAGAAGCTTCATTACCCTATAACATCTGATCCAAAGTCCATGGTTTTATAGGATTTTTATGCAAATTACCATGGTTACCAATATACTTGCCATGTCATTTGATTGTGGGTCCTTACTATGGGAATGTAGATTAAATGTAGATTTATCTATCATTTAAAACTCAATATACATCTGTTTCCATTATATTTTAAGTGTTATGTTTGGTCTGTTCAGACATAAAACACTTATCAAGTTAAACATTTACTTAATCTTTTCGCAAATACCTAACGTAGGCTAGGTAGTACTGTAGCCAAACATTTAGATAATCACACACACACACACACACACACACACACACACACACACACACACACACACACACACACACACACACACACCACACACACACACACACACATTCACACACGTAAGAGAGAAAGAATACACAGAGAAATTAGACAGAAAAACGCAGCGAAAGAAGATAGAGAGAATACATACACAGGGAGAAAATAAAGAGAAAGTATACATAGCGAAAAAAGCCGAAGAGAAAGATACACAGCGAAAGAAGACAGACAGAATACAAAGCAAAACAAGAAAAAATGAAAACAGAAAGAATACACACCTAACGTAGACAGATGGAATATTTTAAACATAATACCATATTTTTATTCTCAAGACGATCGTTTCTGTCAATTAGACTTCCTCATTAGAAGACAGAAAGATCACACAGCTTAAGAAGACAGATATAATACACAGGTAAAGAAGACATATAGAAGACAGAAAGAATACACAGGTAAAGAAGACAGAAAGAATACACAGCTAATGAAAACAGAGAGAAGACAGAAAGAATACACAGCTTAAGAAGACAGATATAATACACAGGTAAAGAAGACAGATAGAAGACAGAAAGAATACACACAGTCAAAGAAGAAAGAGAGAAAGAACACACAGCTAGAAAAGACATAGAAGACAGAAAGAATACACACGTTCATACTTAGACATTTTACTTAAAATAGACACAGACGGGAAATTAGCAACTAAGCTATACGACAAACGCGACGATTTCGGCTTTCCCATGGTAAATTTTCCACATTTAAGTAGTAATATCACTCAGTCACCCGCATATGGAGTTTATATTTCACAAATGATCCGATATGCCAGGGCGTGTACAACATATGAATATTTCATATACAGAGGTAAACTACTGACTGACAAATTATTGACACAGGGATATCGAAAAACGCGTTTAACGTCAACGTTCCGCAAATTTTACGGTCGGTATAATAGTCTTGTTTGCGATTACTCTGTTTCACTAGGTGCAATGTTGACTTGCCTTTTCGTTGGCTGTTGTTGTGACGTCTGTACCAGTTGTGACGAGGATACATTCCTAACATATTTCATTGGACTTGACTGTGGACTCACGGCGGGTGTGACCCGTCGACAGGGGATGCTTACTCCTCCATGGCACCTGATCCCACCTCTTGGTTTCCAGGGGTCCGTGTTTGTCCATTTTTAGAGGATGTGTATCTATGTCCTGGACATTGTATTGATTTATACTTTGGTATCTTATATAGAGAGAGAGAGAGAGAGAGAGAGAGAGAGAGAGAGAGAGAGAGAGAGAGAGAGAGAGAGAGAGAGAGAGAGAGAGAGAGAGAGAGAGAGAAAGTAAGAGAGAGAGAATACACAGCTAAAGACGACAGAGAGAAAGAATGCACAGCCAAAGAAGACAGATAGAAGACAAAACGAATACACAGCCAAAGAAGACAGATAGAAGACAAAAATAATTCACAGCTAGAGAAGACAGAGAGAAAGAATACACAGCCAAAGAATACAGAGAAAAAGAACACACAGGCAAAGAAGATAGAAGACAGAAAGAATACACAGCTAAAGAATACAGAGAAAAAGAATACATAGCTAAAGAATACACAGCTAAAGAAAACAGGTAGAAGACAGAAAGAATACACAACAAAAGAAGACAGAAAAAGAACACACAGGCAAAGAAGACAGATAGAAAGAATAAACAGCTAAAGAAGACAGATAGAAGACAGAAAGAATACCCAGCCAAAGAAGACAGAGGGAAAGAATACTCAGAAAGAAGACAGAAAAAAAGAATACATGTACAGAAATGGAAGACAACGAAAGGAGACAAAGAGAATACAGACAAAAGAAGACAGAAAGATAGGAGACAGAGAGGAAGAAGGTACATAGTGAGACAGACTTGTGAGTAATCAATTTTCTCATTCTGCATTCATTGGTTGAAGAATTCAGTCGAATGTCACAGTGAAACGGATTGAAATTTAATTACAATTAATTACTTTGCCGTGCTATCGATATTATACACATGAAAGCCTGACCAAGCTGTACGCTAATATACTTGCACCGCAATATATTCGATTTCAATACCATTAATTAGGACATTCATGCAAAGAGACGAATTATCGTAGCTGGAATATTTCACTTAACTCTTTCAACAATGCCGACCATAATATACTGGTCTTAAACAATAGAAAGACCATACCACTCAATTATTTAGGGGTGAGCTGCCTCTGATCACAAACGATGACTTGTTCCGAGGAAAATAAAGTACATGGAGAACCTATGACTTTTTGATCGATAAACATTAACAAACCCTTTATTAATGATTGAGAAATACCATAAGGTGTATATATATATATACGTGTTTGAGGATTGTATTTAGTTTCATTTCCATATTTAAATAAGTATAAGCTTGTTAGTTAAATAAAATGTAAAAAACGGATTTCGTATTTGAAAACATTTAATATCTATCTATCTATCTATCCATCTATCTATCTATCTATCTATCTATCTATCTATCTATCTATCTGTTCGTCAAATCTAATGGGCTTATAGAATAATATAAAGATAAAAGGATAACAAGACCTCAGCTCATTACTTGAGGTATCTAGGGATTTATAATCAGATTTGAAAACGATGAAGTCATGGACCAGTATCACATACGTTTACAAACATGGCATAGGTCAATTACTTCTACAACGTCTATGAACAATACTTTGTTAAAGCGTGTCAATGTGCTTTTCCTGAACGACAATAAACAAAACTAAAGTTTTATTGGTAAGCCTATTACCTTTTTATAAAACAGTTTTAGCTTCTGGGAAATGACAAGTTATGTATTAGACAAAACATTTTCCTTTGGCAAAAAGACGAATTGATTATCAATATTTCAATGGAAGATGTGTAGATTCAGAACGGTTTTTAAAATAAGATTTTAATCATGTAATTTATGGCTAATTAACAATGTGGAATTTATAAACGTTTATCTACAAGACAAATACAGTGCCTAAAAATAGATGAAAGTTTAAAACATTGTTTCCTTCAGCGATAAACATATAAACAAAACAAATAATGAACCCCAAAAAGTTCATTTAAAAGCTATGTTCACGAGATGCAAAAAAACAAAAACCAAAAATGCATGCCGTCTTTTTCCCGTGTCTTCTGTTCATATACCCATTTTACTGGACAAATAATATCATATATTAATGCTACTACTAAAAAGAATACACCAGATAAATTGCCAGTGGATATCTTTAAAAGTAGATGACTATCTGAAATTGATATGAAATTGATAATAGCTTACACTTGTTACATGACTGTAAAGTTTATATTTCACTGATTATGACTTATTAAGATTTCTGTTTGATCCTGACCATATTGTCCAGGAGAAGACAATTATAGGCCACCCTACTGACCAGCCCCTTTGTTTAAATGTATCATATCAATAGTTTACAATTTGAACAGAGAAATGAAAAGAGAATAAATAATTGTAACACTCTGCGATATTATCGCGTCTACCTTTTTCTTGACGAATAGTTGAGACTTGTTGCGCATATATTGATTAGAACCGAGGACATTAGAGCTATTAACGCTTTTGTCTCTGAGGTGGAGGCATGATTGTCGAACGACACGCCATGTTATAAAATTGGAATCATTGATTAGTGCAGAACTAAAGTATATAAGAACACTATATTCGTCAACTGGTCAATTAAAATGCCTTGTGATGGAAATAATTTAAAAGGCAGAAAATTCAAAACAAGATTTGATGTATAGACAGATATTCAATTCAGATCACGTTTTATCAACCAATAATAATGTTTTGTGGACATTTCAAATAGATGCGGGTTGTTTACCTTATGAGCTTTAAATTCACAAGTGCGTTATTCATAGATCTATTAATATGTGATTTTACAAAGAAACAATGTAATTGTTTGGCAGATTATTGGAACCAATCTGTTTCATGATTTGCATATTGGAAATTAATCAGTTTTTAAAAATTCCATTAGAGTCGTGATAACTGTATGCCCATTAAAGGAATTAAATCACGATTATATCTGTGATGGCCATCTATCAACAAACACAACGAGAGCTTTAATGAAAATTCATCTCATGTTTTTTTCAAAGGACAGACGTTTTGTATTCAAATACTGAAACGATTGTTTCTCAAAAGATCGTTCATTGAATATTAAGAATCAAAGGCGGACGAGATTTACTTGTATGAACGAGATTTAAGCAGGCGCATCAAATTAAGTTCCAGATGCAGGTTCACTGTTTACCGGACACAGAAATCATGTCATATAACGGCACAGAGGGAAATCATAATCTGTCGTCTGCTGATGGCGGGACGTTTGGAAAAGGTTTGACAGTGATTTCTTGGAATGTAGAGTATATTTGTTTTGCAATTTATTTGGGAATATTTTCACTTGTTGGAATACTAGGTAATATCCCCGTTCTAATTGTTTATTTCAATAAACGGGAGCAGACAGCATCTAACACATTCATCAAAGTTTTAGCCGTTCTGGATTTGACTGTTTGCTTGTTTATTATGCCATATACGATGGTTTACGAATTACATTTGGTAGAATCTGATATTATGTGCCGATGTTTTGAATTTCTAAGACACTTTATCGTCTGTTCGTCAAATATTACTCTAGTGGCGATAAGTGTAGAACGGTACATTGCGGTGTGTAGACTAACGAAACGTATGTCAGTACAACACGTTAAAAAGGGGATGTTTTGTATAAGCATACTTAGTGGCGGTATTGCCGCGCCTGCTATTGGTACGTTCGCCGTAGTGTCCGGGGACGACGTGACGGGTGTTTCCTGTACCTACGTACATGACATGCACAACGACTTCTGTCACTTCACTTTTCATATTTTAGGAAAAACGACAGTTTTGTTATATCAAGGTATGTTAATGGTTCTGTTTTTTATAACCTTGGTTTTGATCGTTATATTCTATTTGATTGTTTATATCGTACTGTGGAAAAGATCAGCGCGGAGAAGAACAACTTACTGCAAGTCAAAAGAAATCTCAGATCATATCTCATCCGTTTGTGATTTAGCAAAAAGTAAAGAAAATTGTGCTTGCTCAAAGAGTCAGAGTTTGGATGTCGATACATCGAAAGGTTTGTTAGAGCCTTTAGAAATGAACTCGGAGAGAGAATCTGATCTTTCTAACAAGGAAGAAAATGTACAAACTGGTTTCAGAAAACATCGGAGTTTTCGAAGAAAAAATCTAAGACAATCCAAGCGACCATCTTCAGATAGAGATAGACTTCGCAGAAAAATACATAGACGAACGGCTAAGATGTTGTTTTTATGTACAGTTATTTATCTATTAACTTGGTTGCCGTTTTGGTTTGACATATTTGGTGCTACAAAGAGTTTGATTTTAAGATATCTATTTTTCGTTGGAAATGCTACAAATCCAATCGTGTACGGAATAGTCAATGTACATATACGAAAATCGTTTCTACGAGTGCTGGGGTGTTACACGCAAAATATATTTATATCTAGGACAACCAAGGATCTTGAAATAAAGTAAAACTGAAATTAGTGGAATAACTGAGTGTTACATAGCATATTATTACAGACAATAATAAAAACAGTCCATAAAATGCCGTCTATGCGAATATGATGATGGTGTCGTATCGAAACAATACGCATGTGAACCATACTAGACTAAATTACGTCGACGTTAGACGAAAACGAGACATCAAGGAAAACGGAAATCCACGACGTCAGGGAAAATGGGTCAAGGCGATGGTTTTATAGATAAGACAAATGATTCTTAAAGCTTTGCTTTTAAACAAATTATGAATTATCTCATTTATATCAAATAAATTTTTTAATTTAGAATAAAGTTAAAATTTAGGTCATTGTGTTTCAATGATGCCATTGACTCTATTTGTAAAGTATGTAATGAGATGACATTCGTTGCATACAATGCAGTATACTTGAATAACATTAATTTGATCTTATCAGCAGAACAGTGTTGGTTACATGAAACAGATTGTATATTTTTGTTGACTATGTTTTTGTTTCTGTTGTGAATAAATTCTTGAAACTATAAGATGTTCTGAAGTGGTCGAAGAATAATAGTATTTAATACTACTGCCGTAATGGTTGACATTAATCGTTTTGTAGTTTGTGTTGCAGATAAGACTTGAATTAATTCATGATCGACCGAGGACTTGCGTGATACTCAATCAAATGGGCATCTATTTTCTGACAATATCCATATATATATATAAATTAATAAAATATCGCTTTGTTCCAAATTTAGAAAAAATACTGTAATTCATAGCTGTCGCGGAAGCAAGATATAATCGAATTTAAAGAACAACACATTCATAAAGTAAACATGATGATTGTCACTGCCCGATAAAAACGCACATAAATCTGGAATTTGTCTGATAAATTGTTATCAATTTCCTGGATAAGGACGACAAGAGATCCACAACTAAGAATTATCCGTATTGTTGACGTAGAGATATCGGTTTACATTTTACACAAGAGAGCTTCATAACTTAGTTGCTGGACAGAACTATAACTCGTCCATGTTATAAGTGATCTACGCTATGACAAAAATAAAAATATCGTACACGTGCGTGGCATAAGGGTAAATCGCATGCATTTAACCAGACTACTTCTCGTGGATTTTATCATTCCATTTAACATGATAGTTAGCCGATGAAATGTTATATAGTTTGTTAATTCAATGTTTCCTAGTATCCACGTGACCTGGTAGTTATTTTCATTACTTGCTAGTTCAATGCTTAATTAATTCAGTGTATATGGCATGCCAAAATCACATTAATGAGTTAAACCTAGTTTTTCTCCCTTAAACCTAGTTTTTCTCAGTTAAATTAGGTTTTTCTCGAGAAAAACTGAGTTTAAATCAACTTTGTAATTTTGGTGCAGTTAAATGTAGTTTTCTTAGCTTAACCTAGTTTCTCTCCAATTAATATGAGATACTGAAGAAATATATGTTTAGCTGGGGAAAAACTAGATTTAACTGAGAAAATCCGGGTTTAACTGATAAAGCATGCCGAAAGTACAATAACGAGTTAATCCTTGTTTTTCTCGAGATAAACCTAGTTTTCAGTTAAACCTACTTTTTCCGTTAAAGTGGATTCAGTTAACCCTATTTTTTCCCCAATCAATCCTAGTTTTTCTCGTAACCCATATTAGTGGTGAAAAATAGATTTAACTGAGAAAAACTGGGATTAACAGCGCAAAAGCATATCAATACTCATTAATGTGATTGTTGAGCAGTATAAATCTAGCTTTTCTCATTTAAACTTGTTTTTTCTCGAGAAAAGAACTAGGTTTACTCATTTTTGTGCGCTTTTGGTGCAGTTAAACGTATTTTTTCTCAGTTAAACGTATTTTTTCTCCAGTTAATATGGGTTACTGAGAAAAACTAGTCTAAAATTTAACTCATTTATGGTAATTTTTCGTGCCATACAAATATATTCAGTTCATCAATTTAAAAACGTTAGTATCCTTTAATTTGACAATTTAGATATATCGACGACGTTTTGTCAATTAATAATGACAATTTTCATACATATGTCAATGCGATATATCCCAGCGAACTAGAAATTAAAGAATCAACAGAATCAAGCACACACGCTTCATACTTACCCATTTTGCTTAATATAAACACAGACGGGAAATTAGCAACTAAGCTATACGATCGTAAATTTTCCACATTTAAGTAGTAATAACCCTCAGTCACCCGCATATGGAGTTTATATTTCACAAATGATCCGATATTGCCAGGGCGTGTACAACATATGTGCCATTCGGTGACATACATGCTCAAGTTAGTTACATATAAGATATACATGAAAATATTCATTGGTTAATATTGCCATTTGACATCATTTGTCCAACTGAAATTATTGTAATGACAATTTGAGGTGACTCGCGGCGTTTCTGGGTACGTCACCGTGTTTATCTTGTATACAGGACCATGAGATTTTACATACCACAATAGATTGAAGTAAGACAAAAGAAAATATTATACCATTTAGATATTTAAGGGTGACTTTTCCCTAGCCAAGCGTCCGAGAAAGAAAGTGATAAGACATGAAATCGGGTTTCCGTGTTACGTCATATGGCCTTCGCTGCATGGCATGGTAGTTGGTGGAAACGTCTTTATTCTATGAATGTGTTACCTGTAAGAAATCCAGGTTTATTATATGTTGATTATGTTTAACATGTTGAACCCTTTTAACCCTACATACCATAATAGACGAGTCTAAACAATAGACGAGAGCATTCCATTTAGATATTTAGGGATGATATTGTTTAGCATTTCTTTGAGATGTTGACCGATCATGCGTCCAGCTTCTCCGAGTGTCATCATACACCTTCCATTATAAATTTACATAACAAGAAAATTAACTTAAACGGGCAAAGTGTGACATACTAACATTATGGGAACGTTACGCGAAGTGAAGTGTCAGGTCTTTTGTTTCGTTTTCTGTGGTTTATTTCCTACACTTAAGTGAAACATCCGAAGGGTAAATTTTGGATTGTGTACATACGGTGTTCCCCTTTTGCCAATCATATAATATGAAATAACCGATGGCCTCTCGCAGAATTTGACCTTTTAACTAATCTCACGAGGTTTCTATTGAACATTTGTGTCGAGTGTGACATGCTAACAGGGGGAAAAGACTTCGGGATTGTTCGCCATTGTTCTTCATACTGAGACCGTTTTTATATCCAGTTTGTTGTATTCTAATGTAACGTATACTACCACGAAACATTTTGTTGAAATTTTTATCCTTCGGATGTCGTGTCACAGTAGGTGTTGGCACGTTAATGAACTTGCACTGCTCAATGACCATAAGTGCTGAGAGTAGGCCAAATTTTGAAGCCCTTCAGCGGTATTTGGTGACGTCTCCATACGAGAAAAAGATTCTTGAGTGGAACGTTAAACAACAATACAACTACAACAATCGAAACTTTGATGATTAGTCCTAAATTGAATTCAAATTCTAAAACATCAACTGACCTACATTATAAATGTAACTTATCAACGACATACCTTATATTTTATGTGTACGCCTGATTTAAGATTGTTATTGTATATTTGTAAATTTAAAAAAAAAATGAGAAATGTGTGTTTGACGTTTATCTCAAGTTTTAAAATGTAAGAGGCCCTAAGTATACATCAAGTAGAATCATTTTGCGTTTTGAAATTAGGCCGAAATAGTACACGTACAGTAAAACCTGCTATAGCGGCCACCTCTATATAAGGATAACCTGTCTATAAAGGCCAGTTTGTTCAAGTCCCTTGACTGCATACTTCAACCTGTGTATAAGGGTCACCTGCACATAGAGGTCAATATTTTCTGGTCCCTTGGGTGGCCCCTATACACAGGTTTCACTGTATTTGAAAAAGTAACGCTTTTAATGACTTTACTGTGATATGGTTTAATATATTCATTCATTTGTACTACGAGGGCTAACTATAATAAGTTATCCGTAAATATCTTCTCTCATTTGGAAATGGAATTGTGTACGACGATATTGATAAAGGTTTTATTTGTGAGACACCCACAGGAACTTGTGAATATTTGATAGATAAAACACAATAATATAAACTGCCTATATATTTATCTAGATATGATTGAAACAAGTCATGTTGCAAATTAATATCTCATTTCCTACGTAGTATTCAATTAGATAAATTTGTTTCCAAAACACACTGACGATTTCGGTCGAAAATTTTGTTTGAACAATATGAAGCAATGTATTAATCAATACAGCTTTAATTGTCATTCTAACCACATATTCACTACATGTCGTCCCAGCAGGCAACTCGGTAAATTTTATGGAAAGAATTTACAATATTTCAAAAGAATTTGATTTTAACAAAAATTAAATAAAAGATCCGGTTAGTATGAAGACGTCTTGCATTTTATTTGAGTGTAACATACAAACTTAGCAACTAACGTTGTTTGGTCGAAAGACTTGATATCTTTATATTTATATATATATATATATATATATATATATATATATATATATATATATATATATATATATATATATATATATATATATATATATATGTGTTTGTTGTTTTTTTTCCGGATTTGTGTCTATGTCCCGGACATTCTATTAATTTATACTTTGGTATCTGAGATATATATATATATATATATATATATATATATATATATATATATATATATATATATATATATATATATATATATATATATATATATATATATATATATATATATCAGTCTATTTCTCCACTACAACGTATGGGAATGGACATAATTAGCTTCAGTTGGTGATTATATGGCGTCAAAGGAACTTTGGAAAGTTGGATCGCTCTTAATGCAATGACAATTCTTACTGCAATCCAAATGACAAGACATTATTGGATAATGATATATTATTGAAACCTGATCTATTTTCACATTTATGTGTCCCAATCAGATATCCGTTCCGGACAATAATATAATCTAGGCATTGTCTATGAGAGAGCGCTGTTCAAAATATATATATTTCTTGATTTAGTTTTAAATGGTGTTATATCACACTCAAAACAGTAGGTAGATATTGATCTGCTCTCAGATACCAAAGTATAAATCTTCTAGATGTCCAGGATACACATACAAATCTGATAAATATTGGACAAACATGGATCTCTGGATATCCAGAAGTTATATCAGGTGAAATGGGACGTCCCTGTTGACCGGTTGATATGTCATGGAGCAGCAAAATGGATGAGCTTCCTCACCGGGTTTAAGATACAACACTGGTAATTCACCACAAAACATGGCGGTGACCAGCAATGGTGTATCCCACAAAGAATTGTACTTAACGGTACTTCTCACTTGATACACCAATTGTTTAAAACTTGTTTGACAATAGCTTGTATGGTTTTTAGTTCATTTGAAACTCTTTATCACAATGTTCGCTTCGAGAATGTGCCGATACGCTTTCTAAAATGATTAGGCATTGCCTGTGGGAGAGAGCAGTTCAAAATGAATGTTTCATATATTCTAGATTTAGATCGTATGATGATAGCATACACAGAATAGTAGGTAGATATGAAGCAGCAAATTGAATGAGCTTCATGATCGGGCTCAAGACACAACATTGGCAATTACCCATGGTTCAAGACAAAACATGGCGGCGATCAGTATAGTCAGTAATGGCGTTTTCCACACAGAATTTGACTTAACACTATATCTCATTTGGACTCAACACACTTCCTGGAAATCCTACATATACTCTCACCGATATTTCTACCTCTGAAGTGTTAGATAATCCAAAATCCGTTCTCACAGCGTTTGGAATACCCACAAGCGACGCGGAGCTTGAATTACCACACATTTATTGGATTCCAAAGATGCACAAAATCCCTATAAACATCATTTCTTGCGGGGTCATCTAAGTGTTCCACCGAACCTTTATCTATTTTACTAACCAAACTTCTTACGCATATTAAACAAGGTCTTCAGAAGTACTATACAACAGCCTACTCAAGAAGCGGAGTCAATTAGATGTGGATCCTAAAGGATTCAAAAGAATTGTTGGAACAGTTAAAGTCTCCAAATTTCGAACATATTATAAGCATCAAGTCTTTTGATTTTTCGAACCTTTACACAACAATTCCTCATCAAAAACAGGTTAGCATCTAGTATACAAAACACCTTGGTATACAAAAATGGAAATTGCAGATATAGATATTTAGTTTTAGGTCATGAGGGACCTTATTTTGTGAAGGAACACTCGGATTTCAATACCAAGTACACGATACTATCAAGCTGCTGGGGTTTCTGGTGGACAACATATTCGTGGTTTTTGCAGGAACAGTTTTCCGAGAGATTGTCGGCATTTCAATTGGTACCAATTGTGCACCTGTTTTGGCTGACAGGTTTTTGCATTCATATGAAGCGGAATTTATAAAGTCTCTGCTCTCCAAAGGAAACAAACAGTTAGCATCTTGGTTCAGTTTTACTTACAGGTATATCGATGACGTCCTGTCCATAAATAATTCAGAATTTCAGAATTTACTCGGTCAGATATATCCTGTTGAGCTAGAGATCAATGAGAAGACAGATAGGAAACATCCATCTGCTTCTTACCTAGATTTACTCGGATGGTCAACTTAACACCTCCCTTTATGATAAACACGACGATTTCAATTTCCATATCACGAATTTCCCATTTCTAAGTAATAATATTCACTCTTCACCTGCCAATGGCCTTTTTATTTCACAACTTATACGTTATGCCGGGTCATGTTCTTCTTTTGAGTGTTAAATTCTGAGAGCGAAACGACTTGTCAATTAACTACGTACACAAGGTTAAGTTATTGAACTCTTTAAATATAAAACATCTTAGATACCAAAGTATAAATCTTTATGATTTTCAGGGCACAGATACAAATCCGGCAAAAATGGGCAAACACGGACCTCTGGAAACCAAGAGGTGGGATCAGGTGCCATGGAGGAGTAAGCATCCCCGGTCCATATGAAATACGTGAATAACGAATCCTCATCTTAATTGGTACAGACGTCTCAACAACCGCCAACGAAAAGGCAACTCAACATTTCACCAAGTGATGCAGAGTTATCGCAAACAAGACTATTATACCGACCGTAAAATTTCCGGAACGTTGACATCAAACGATATCCCTGTGTCAATAATTTGTCAGTCAGTAGTTTACAACTGTACATGTATTGTTCATATGTTGAACACGCCCTGAATCTTTGTTTAAGAGGTTTTATGGTCGATGCGGGGATCTTGAATTTTATGATGTCCCCCTGTCAATAATTTTAAACAGCGACTCCTTTTTGCCAATCATGCTTTTCATCGAATTTGACCCGTTTATCGCACTAGAAAGGTTTCCATGGAACATTTGCGACGGGTGTGGCATGCTAGCAGAGGACCCTGACTCCTTCCGGACACCTGGTCCTATCCCGTTTGGAATTCGCAATTGTTCTTTATGTTGAGACCATTGCACATCTAATTCGTCGTGTTTAATGGACTTTAGCTTAGATTATTAATTGGTATTTTTTCGTTTCATTATATCTGTGCGGTTCTTATATATATATGTATTCATTTTGAAATCTGTGACAGAATTTATATGCAGACTTCCAGTCCATAATAGTTCTGTGACAGATTAAAATATTACAACATAGATTGTCGATATGCATTTCGCTTGGTTTTCCACTCAGCACTAGTGCTAATGATTTTAGCAAAACTATCTGAGAATAGTGAAATATCAATCGATAGATGTTTGTTTACATACGCCCTGTACATCCGGGGTCTAAATGTAACGCGCCAGGCCTACTCAAGAGTGTTAAATCTAAGTCACTCACTGACTATTGACTTCGTCGGATATAGATATAACGGAAGTAATAAGTTGTTAGAAATAAAAGTTAAATATGATCGATACGGAACAATATAAAAAAAAAAACAGGCAAGAGTACGAAAGATTAATTTCTCAATGATACGAAAGATCAACGTCCACTGGCTACATATAATTATCAATTTTCTAGAAAAACATAAAAGATAAATTTTTGTATGTTTTCAAAAGTATTAACAAAGATTTAATAGATAGTTAATAACTGATCGTGAATTCGAAGGTGTAACAAAGTGACCAATTACAAATCCATCGATCTTTGTATTGTAACTGGATCTCGAATTAGCTACTGTTGGCGTCAAAAGAAATAATGTAAACATGATACTTCCAGCCACATTACTTCCAACAAAAGATACAGTAGGTTACTTCATGTAATTCGAATGGCAGTCAAGTTTGGAGAAGATTATGAAATTCAGCAAAGTTTACTCAAAAGAGGTCTGTGATTCTGGAGAGAAGGAAACATTTCACTTGTTGAAAACATATTGGGATCATCCTCAGAAACATTCTGAGTTGAAGATTATTAAAAGTAAAATTTGAGTTTGGGTAATAATAAACTAAAATGTGTAAGTCACAAATTGCTCATGATGCAGCTATTCACACCTGTATTTCATTCAGCATTCATCATAAAAGAGACTAAGACGTTGTGCTACGCTTATTTCATCAATGCAATTCTCTTCTTCTTTGGAATATATTTCCAAACGATTTTCGAGTTTTAGGTAATATCTTCTTAATCTTCGTCATCTTTATCTTCAGAATTAAGTGAAATTTGACATTTAAAAAGCTTTACATTTTACTCAACTGCAGATGTAAAATAACTGAATAAATCTTATCCCTAAATTCTATTTCAAGGGAGATGAATACCAGTTTCTTCGAGCCATGATTTAACAATGGTGGAAAGATAAATGCAAACGATTAAAACATTCAGCTTTCAGGAATATTTAACTAATGGATGAAGTTCAGTCAGAATAATAAAAAAATATTTTTAAACCTTAACTAGACTGCTTTTAAACAAAATATAGAAATAATAAACAGATCCTATTCCAGCAAGTTTATTTAAAGCACTGACTCAATCACTCCCCCAGCAAGGAAAAACAAATGAGCAAATCAGTAGGATAAGTGAAATTATAAAAAAAATCCAGATACTAAAGTATAAATCAATAGAATGTCCAGGACATAGATACAAATCCGGTAAAAATGGACAAACACGGACCTCTGGAAACCAAGAGGTGGGATCAGGTGCCATGGAGGAGTAAGCATCCCCTGTCGACCGGTCACTCCCGCCGTGAGTTCACAGTCAAGTCCAATGAAACACGTGAGGAGTGTATCCTCGTCACAATTGGTACAGACGTCTCAGCAACCGCCAACGAAAAGGCAACTCAACATTTCACTTAGTGAAACAGAGTGGTCGCAAACAAGACTATTATACCGACCATAAAATTTGCGGAACGTTGACATTAAACGCGGTTTTCGATATCCCTGTGTCAATAATTTGTCAGTGAGTAGTTTATCTCTGTATATGAAATTTTCATATGTTGTACACGCCCTGGCATATCGGATCATTTGTGAAATATAAACTCCATATGCGGGTGACTGAGGGATATTACTACTGAAATGTGGAAAATTTACGATGGGAAAGCCGAAATCGTTGCGTTTATCGTATAGCTTAGTTGCTAATTTCCCGTCTGTGTTTATATTAAGTAAAATGTCTAAGTATGAAGCGTGTGTGCTTGATTCTGTTGTATCTTTAATTTCTAGTTCGCTGGGATATATCGCATTGAAATATGTATGAAAATTGTCATTATTCATTGACAAAACGTCGTCGATATATCTAAATATCAAATTAAAGAACACCGCTAACTTTTCCTTCTTTTGATTCAGCAGTTTCTGAATGAAGTCTGCTTCGTATGAATAAAGGAACAGGTCGGCCAATAAAGGAGCACAATTGGTTCCCATAGGAATGCCAACAGTTTGTTGAAAGACCACGTCTCCGAACATTACAAATATATTGTCTATTAGAAATTCCAGCATGTTTTTTATATCAACTTCAGTATATTTATGTGTGGAATCAGAGTGGTGTTTGACGAAATAAGTATCTTGATAGCCAATCACTAGATATTTAAAATTTCGGGTACCACCTTTAGTGAAAAAACAGTTGTCTATGATCCTGAAAAGTCTTTCAATTTTTTATGTGGAATAGTAGTGTAAAGAGTAGAGAAGTCATAAGTTTTGATACTGTGAATTCGAGAAAATTTGTGTGCCTTCAAATTTTCTAAAAGCTGTTTTGAATTTTTAAGTATCCACATCTGATTTATACCGCTTCTGGAATAAGCAACTGTACAGTATTGTTGAAGTTTCTCCTTAACGGCTGTCAATATCTTGGTAAGGAGTAAAGATAAAGGCTTGGTAGAACATTTGCTGGATCCTGCTATGTATCTTTGCTTATATGGGGTTTTAAGAAGTTTAGGTATCCAGTATAAATGTTGTAGCTCGAAATCGGTATCCGTTGTAGGTATATCAATTGAGCGTAATACGGACACGTGATTTTGAAGGATCTCGTCCTTTGAAAGTGAGCTATGTGTGTATGAAGGATTTCCAGAATTCGTATTAAACCCAAGTTCTTCAAATAAACAATTATAGTAATGTGTCTTACAAATAAAAACTATATTATTTGATGCTTTGTCTTCTAATACCAGTACATATTGGTCATGTAATCTATCCAGTTCAGTTACTACTTCTGGATCACTAAATACAGAGGGATAACGTGTTTTCATAGTCCCTTTAAGTTTTTGAATACGAGATTTTATCAACCATCGTGTGGCTCTTAGCCATTCAGACAAAGTGTCTGGTTCTACGTCTTTATATTTGGCCCGTCATCTGGCTTAATCTTCGACAGAATTCATTACTAAACTGAAATTCTGATACCAATTAAAGGAACGGGCTTCTTAAAGTAAGATTTTTTTAGGCTTTCATTTTCAACAATAGAAACGTCGCCGGTGATGACATGCCATGTGACAGTATTGTGTAGAAGATGGTTGATGTCCAGGCACTGCAAAACCTGTTTGTAATTGAATAGCTTGGATGCGATGCTACGTGTATACGAAATGCAAGACGTGGTCTTCAGTTTAAAATATGGTGGAACACAGGACTGAACTTTTATGATTTAGAACATTGCCAATGTTTAAAGCGTCTATGCCTTTATTTATAAATTTAAGTTTAAGGAAAAGACGTTTTTGTTCAGAACAGTCATCGTTTGTAACGCGTGCAGGATTAAACAGTCTGTGATAAGCGATGTCCATTATAACGGAGTTCATTATGTATTCTGGGGTTGAAGAATCCGTGTTGGGATTCATTCTTGCTTCCTGAAAAAGTTCATTAATTATTGTAAAAGGAACAGAATAGAGTTTGCTGTGAATGTGAATTCTAACACCAATTAAAGTAATGGGCTTCCCGGTATTTAGGGCCCCTTAAAATAAGATTTTTGAGGCTTTCATTTTCAACAATAGAAACGTCGCCGGTAATGACATGCCCGATTGTATTGTATTTGAAAGGGGATGAAGCACATGAACATGTGACAGTGTTGTGAAAATGACAAATAATTTGAACGTAAAATACTTATTTCTCACAGATTTTGTAGGCTTGTGTAATTAATGTCAATGAAACATCAGAATACATACGTCTCTGTGGATATGAACTATAAATGCTATAAAACATCTCAGATACCAAAGTATAAATCCTTAGGATGTCCAGGACACATAAACAAATCCGGCAAAAATTGACAAACACGGACCTCTGGAAACCAAGAGGTGGGATCAGGTGCCATGGAGGAGTTAGCATCCCCTCCAGTGAAATTCAATGAAAAGAAATATAAATTATTCAGAGACAGCATATATTATTGTTATGAGATAGCTGATCTTGTACCCTAGAAATTCTACAACGATTGTTAATCGATTAACATGTTTATCTAACTCAAGTTAGTTAATTTTCAAAATTTGAAAAGACACCGACACCAGGTATACCGAGTGTCTTTTCAAATTTTGAAAATTAACTCATTAGATTTAGATAAACATGATACTAAACTTTTGTTGAATCTGTTTCTACCATAACTGAAACACTAAATTGATTTTTTAAAGATCTATTTTGCAAGTCATTTATGTGGAAATTCAATAGAAAACAGACAAATTTTTAAAATCTTATCCGTCCTATGACCTCAGTACAATTAACAACTAGATGCCTGGAAATCATTTTGCATACATTCAAGTGAAGCATAAATTGATTTGCCTTTTATTCACAACCTTCTTAATCACATCCTCTATGACGTCACAGAAATCAACACCTGTTTAATATAAGGGAACGTGGAAGCTATTATTTACTCTATTAACAAGGAACACCATTATTAACGTGAAAAAGTCTACTAACGAATAAAGACTAATAAAGATTAATGATTAATATTCGCCCTAGAATTACTTATAGCCATGCGCTTCTGTGGATTTATTGCCTATGCGTGCTAAAGCAAAACGCCCTGTCGTCGATTGATATTTTACATGTACATTTTATGCAATAGTTTATCTCTTATATAACAGAAATAGATCATCTAATCGTCAAAAGAACAAGTAACCCGTTGTAACCGTTAGTATGAACCTGTCATCGCAAATTAACTATCTGCATTTTACGGAAGTAACAGACACGTTGATTTAGCTTAAAAAATATTTGAACGTGGATTGAAAAGATTCTCTAAGTGTTTTACGAGATCACTGGTGTATTACGACAAGGTCGGAGACACACTGTATTATAATACAGTAGTTGGGTGCTTACCAATTACAGCAGATAGACCAGGTTTTGTCAATATTCCATTAGTCGAACAAAAGTATAACAAACAAGTTGAAAATCGTTTCATCATCAATAAAAGATGCATTTTTCTGGTCAGTTTTGTATCAATCATTTGATTTCTTGAGAAAATAAAAGTTCTAAATTAAGTTATGGCAGTGTCTGTAACAATTATACTGTTGAATCATGGGAAGCAATCCAATTTCCATATTTTAGTTCGTAAACTTTTCTAGTAAGTAAGTTCAAGGAAATTTTCTTGTTTACACGTTTTTTTCTGGTAATAACAATGTGTCGGTCACAGTTACTACTTCTCAATTGCCCTAACTCATTCATGCTATCTCCTTTTATAACACATATGCCAACCTCACTGAAAACACCCATGCGTCTCTCACATCAAGATAGCATCACACATCCACATCTATCATTCTGTGCCTTCATACTACAACAAAACTAAATAGCACTCTCATTTTTACTTTTACATAAGCAATCAAAATATATTACATATCAAGTACATAAACATTCCCTATAAAGACATTAATTACATGTTTCTATTTATAATACAGATAAACTTGTCATCAAAAGTGTGAAATTATATAACTAATTTGCGATGTTTTATAATGATTTAACTAATAATTCATCAAATGAAAAATTACTAATATTAACTGGAAGTGCAAGTTTTCATCTTTAACAGGAAGATTTGTTTTATATTTATAGTTTATAAGCTTATATCAGTATTTTATGACATTTATTTAGATATAGGCTGGCAACACGGCCATAACCGCCTACCGTGATACCTTCAGAGACCAGTCTCTAATAACGACTCTGAAGCTCTAATATAAACATATTCAAGGTAGATTTGACACTGTTACATAGAACTTACTGGTACTCTCTAGTCAGTTCTAGTGAATGGTAAGCACCTTAAGTGTCTGACGAGATCACTGGTGTGTTCAGAGATTTTATCGTATTAGAATGGTTAAGATTTGATTTGACAATTAAACCTGCCATTGTATACAGCCGATATTGGTTGAATTCATAAAATTTTGCACAGAGGTCTGATTATATTACTAAAATCAATATATAATTAAAACTTTAAAAAGTACATTTTAATACTTTTATTTATATCCCAAGCAACAATATAGACTAAATTCGATTTATAATTCATTGCGGCGGGTAAATATGCCGTCCATAGTGGTCTCAATGCACTCTGGTCACATTTAATAAATTCTGAAGCACGGGATCGTCGAAGTGGAATTCTGTGTAAGTCCGATAGGGTTTAAGATCAGTAATCAATAAACAAAGTGCATCTAGAATTGCATATGTAACAATTGTTAACCTAAATCCCCAAAGTCAAGTACTGAACAAAAATAGATATAAAAAATCTCAGATATCAAAGTATAAATCTTCAGGACGCCCAGGATATAGATACAAATCTGGTGTAAACACGGACCTCTGGTAATCGAAAGGTGGGATCAGGTATCATGGGGAGTAAGCATCCGCTGTTGATCGGTCACACCCGCCGTGAGTCCACAGTCAAATCCAAATGAAACACTCGAGGAACGAATCCTCGTAACAACTGGTACCGACGTCTCATCAAACGTTATCGAGCAGGCAACTGAACATTTCACTTCGAGCAATCGCAAACAAGACTATCATACCGACATAACATTTGCACAAAGTTGGCATCAAACACGGTTTTCGATATTTCTGTGTCAATAATTTGTCAGTGAGTAGTTTACCTCTGTATATGTAATGTTCATATGTTGATGACGCCCTGGCATATTCAATCATTTGTGATAAATAAACGCCATATGCAGGTGATTATGCCATTACTACTTAAATGTGGGAAATTTCCGATAGGAAGGTAGAGAGTATGAAGCGTGTGTGTTTGATTCTGTTGTATCTTAATTTCTATTTCGCTGGGGTATATCGCATTGACATATGTATGAAAATTGTCATTTTTAATTTACAAAAGTTGTCGATATATCTAAATGTCATATTAAAGAACAACGCTAGCTAGCCTTTCCTTCTTTTGATTCAGCAGTTTCTAATTTTCGTGTCACAGTAGGTGTCGGCACGTTAAAGAATCCTAAATGACCGTAAGTGCCGAGCATAGGCCAAAATTTGAAGCCCTTCACCGGCATTTGGTGATGTCTTCATATGAGTGAAATATTCTTGAGTGGGACGTTAAACAGCTATAAACAAACAAACAAACAAACTTCATATGAATAAAGGAACAGGTCAGTCAAAAATGGGACACGATTGGATCCCATAGGAATGTCGACATTTGTTGAAATACCACGTCTCCGAACATTACAGATATATTGTCTTTTAGAAATTCCAGCATCTTTTTATATCAACTTCGGTGTAATTATGTGTAGTATCAGAGTGGTGTTGAACAAAATAAGTATCATGATAACCATTGACTAGATATTTAAATTTTCGAGCACCACCTTTAGTACAAAAACAATTGTCGATGATGCTAAAAAGTCTCGCAATTAATATTTCCTGTGGAATTGCAGAGTAGAGAGTAGAGAATACATTGTTATGCGGATAGATAGGTGCTTGTTTACAATTATTTGTACTTGTTGAACATAGTGCATCTGGACCTTTCTGGAAGATAAGTTGTTTGTGTATTTATTCAGCGAAAAGGTGTCCTTCTGTGAAGTCTATAGGGAGCACAGACTCGCAGAGATTGTTTGGTGATCCTCGGGTTGTCCTTCGGGACATTACCAACTTATCATTTATACAGTCAAAAGATGACCAGTTATGGTATAAAAAATAATGCTTATGTTCCCATAAAAATTAACAGATTCAACTTGATGACATTTTTGACAGTTCATTTTCTAATAATGTATCAAAAATTTCAAAATGTTCTGTCAAAAATTGTAAAACATGTCACATATTAATAACTGATCAAGGGTTCACCAATTTGACAAATAAGCATTACAACACCAGAAGCTGGGGTCATCTGGATTGCAAATCATCTATGGTTGTTTACGGAATTGAGTGTACCTTTTGTGGTTTGATTTATAGTGGCGAGACAAAGGGGCCCTTAAATAAAAGAGTATCTGGTCATCGATTCGAGATTAATAATGGGGGTAACCAGATACTCTATCTACATTTCAACTCCCCTGACCATTCTACCTTGTCTATGAGAGTGGGGTATAATTGAAAAAATATACCACTGGACCAACAATCCCACCTAGAGTACCCCTTTCCGTACACAACGTGAAGAATTTTGGATTAAACAGCTTGGCACTGCGTACCACTATGAATGTAATGATAATATCCAAAGTGTAGGCAATCTATCAAGCTCAATGTGTAATGGTGTTAATGTGATGGAACTTTTTAATTCTAACGTAAGACGTAAACGAAGTCACGGACATCGTTCATACAACAGACCCTACATACATGATGTCACTTTTTCATCTCTTTTACCTTACGTTAACAAAAAATTCGCAGCAAATTTTATTCTGTTCCTTTTACAATAATTAATGACCTTTTTCAGGAAGCAAAAATGAACCCCTAATCGGATTCTTCAACCCCAGAATACATACTGAACTCCGTTATAATGGACATCGCTTATCACAGAATGATTAATCTTAAAGGGACTATGAAAACACGTTATCCCTCTGTATTTAGTGATCCAGAAGTAGTAACTGAACTGGATAGATTACATGACCAATATGTACTGGTATCAGCAGACAAAGCATCAAATAATATAGTTTTTATTTGTAAGACACATTACTATAATTGTTTATTAGAAGAACTTGGGTTTAATACGAATTCTGGTAATCCTACACACACGTAGCTCACTTTCAAAGGACGAGATCCTTCAAAATCACGTGTCCGTATTACGCTCAATTGATATACCTACAACGGATACCGATTTTATATTGGATACCTAAACTTCATAAAACCCCATATAAACAGAGGTACAGCTTTGAGAAAGGTACACAATTTTTCTCGAATTCAATATCAAAACATATGAATCTCTACTCTTTACACAGCTATTCCAAATAAAGAATTAAAAGAAAGACTTTTTAGCATCATAGACAACTGTTTTGTCACTTAAGGTGAAAATTTAAATATCTAGTGATTGGCTATCAGGATACTTATTTTGTCCAACACCACTCTGATTCTACACATAAATACACTGAAGTTGATATAAAACATGCTGGAATTTCTAATATACAATATATTTGTAATGTTTGGAGACGAGGTCTTTCAACAAACTGTTGGCATTCCTATCGGAACCTATTGTGCACCTTTATTGGCCGAACTGTTCCTTTATTCATACGAACCAGACTTCATTCAGAAACTGCTTAATCAAAAGAAGAAAAAGTTAGCGGTGTCCTTTAATTTGATATTTAGATATATCGAAGACGTTTTGTCAATTAGTAATGACTATTTTCATACATATTTCAATGCGATATATCCCAGCAAACTAGAAATTAAAGATACAACAGAATAAAGCACACACGTTTCACACTTAGAAATTTTACTTAATATAGACACAGACGGGAAATTGGCAACTAAGCTATACGACAAACGCGACGATTTCGGCTTTCCCATAGTAAATTTTCCACATTTAAGTAGTAACATCCCACAGTCACCCGCATATGGAGTTTATATTTCACAAATGATCCGATATTCCAGGGCGTGTTCAACATATGAACATTTCATATACAGAGATAAACTACTCACTGACAAATTATAGACAGAGGGATATCGAAAACCGCGTTTAATGTCAACGTTCCGCAAATTTTACGGTCGGTATAATAGTCTTGTTTGCGATTACTCTGTTTCACTAAGTGAGATGTTGAGTTGCCTTTTCGTTGGCGGTTGTTGAGACGTCTGTACCAATTGTGACGAGGATTCACTCCTCACGTATTTCATTGGACTTGACTTTGGACTCATGGCGGATGTGACCGGTCGACAGGGGATGCTTACTCCTCCATGGCACCTGGTCCCACCTCTTGGTTTCCGGAGGTCCGTGTTTGTCCATTTTTTACCGGATTTGTATCTATGTCCTGGACATTCTATTGATTTATACTGAGATTTTTTTTTATTCAAGGACATTCTAACTCTGTCATCATGTTACTATTTTTAGCCATAGTGACTTTCCTGTATGCGTTAGAATTTTGATTATTCCGATGTAGTGATTTTCTAGAACTGTTTTAGAGTATATATACAGAGATGGTCAGGTCTTCAGGCAGAGCAAGTTTAGAACAAGTTTAGAACAGCTGAGACTACCGGTATATAAAGACCAAGTTACAAGACCACATTTTTATATTGGGAGAATACGAGAATAGTGCACATCAATAGTACATACAAACTGGAATTCATTGTGTATTCGAGTGGATCCTTTTAATATTACATTCGAATTGAAATTTGTTGTGTAATCGTGTGGGTCTCTGAACTGGAATTGAACTGTGAGTTGTGCTTTTAATTACTGTAAACTGTCATTTAGATTAAGTTTTTATTTTTGTTATTGTTAATAAAATTTATAAATTTACTTAGTGTTTTTAATTTTTGCTGGCATATTTTAGGGTAATTCTGACCTCATAACAAAGTAAAAATGAAGAAATACCAATTAATAATCGAAGGTCAAGTCCATTAGAACACGACGAATTAGATGTGCAATGGTCTCAACATGAAGAACAATTGCGAATCCCAAACGGGATATAACCAGGTATCCGGAAGGAGTCAGCATCCTCTGCTGGCATGCCTCAACCATCGCAAATATCCCATGGAAACCTTTCTAGTACGATGAACGGGTCAAATTTGGTGAAAAGATCAAGTTTGGTGAAGAGGTCAAGTTCGGTGAAAAGCACTATTGGCGAAAGGGAGTCATTGTCTGTGGCCGTGCTCCAGAATACCATCTAATATTATTGAGAAGGGGACGCCATAATGTTTAACAAGATCCCCGTATTGACCATAAAACTTCTTAAACGACGATTTCAAGCTTTCAACAACGTAACTTTGTGTAAGTAGTTTATTGGCGAGTCGTTCCGCTCTCAGAATAAAATATACACCAGAAGAGCATGCCCTGGCATAACGTATAAGTTGTGAAATGAAAACGCCATAGGCAGGAGAAGATGGAATATTACTACTTAGAAATGGGAAGTTTGTGATATGGAAATTGAAATCATCGAGTTTGTCATAAAGGGGGGTGTGATGTTGACCGTCCTTTCCGATCGACAGGAGTAAATCTAGGTAAGAAGCAGATGTGTTGCTCTCTGTCGTCTCATTGATCTCTAGCTCAACAGGATATATATGACCGAGGTAATTCTGAAATTCTGAATTTTTTATGGACAGGACGTCATCGATATACCTGTTAGTAAAATTGAATAGAGGTGCTAACTGTTTGTTTCCTTTGGAGAGAGACTATAAATTCCGCTTCATATGAATACAAAAAAATGTCAGCCAAAACAGGTGCACAATTGGTATCCATTGGATTGCCGACAATCTGTTGGAAAACTTCCGTGAAAACACGAATATGTTGTCCACCAAAAACCCCAGCATCTTGATAATATCGTTCCCAGTGTACTTGTTATTGGAATCCGAGTGTTCCCTCACAAAATAAGTTTCCTCATGACCTAACAATATATATATATATATATATAATATATATATATATATATATATATATATATATATATATATATATATATATATATATATATCTGAAATTTCTATTTTTGTATACAAAGGAGTTTTATATAGCAGATGCTCCTGTTTTTGAGTTTTTGATCAGGAATTGTTGTGTAATGGGTTGAACAATAAAAAACACCTGCTGCTTGTAATATATTTGAAATGTGGAGACTTTAAATGTTCCAACAATTCTTTTTGAATTGTTTAGAATCCCCATTTGATTGACTCCGCTTCTTGAGTAGGCCGTTGTACGATACTTCTGAAGACCTTGTTTAATATGTGTAAGAACGTTGATGAGTAAAATAGATAGGGATTTTGTGCATCTTTGGAATCCGATAAACGTATGGCAATTCAAGCTCCGCGTCACTTGTGGGTATTCCAAACGCTGTGAGAATATAAAAATTTCAGAAACAAAAGTATAAATCAATAGAATGTCCAGGACATAGATACAAATCCGGTAAAAATGGACAAACACGGACCTCTGGAAACCAAGAGTTGGGATCAGGTGCCATGGAGGAGTAAGCATCCCCTGTCGACCGGTCACACCCGCCGTGAGTCCACAGTCAAGTCCAATGAAACAAGTGAGGAGTGTATCCTCGTCACTGAAAAAGTTTAAAAGTGTAAAATTAATTGAATAATGTTTGCTGCGAATGTGATGGAAACTGAAGTTTTTGTTAACGTAATGTAAAAGAGATGAAAAAGTGATATCATGTATGTTGGGTCTGTTGTATGAACGATGTCCATGACATCGCTTACGTTAGAAGGAAAAAAAGTTCAATCACATAGACATTACTACACTGTGGACTTGATAGATTGCTTACACTTAGAATGGTGTCATTACATCCATAGGGGTATGCAGTGCCAAGCTGTCTTATCCAGTATTCTTCACGTTGTCTTCGGAAGAGGGTACTCAAGATGGGATTGTTAGTCCAGTGGTATAATTATCTTTTCAATTATACGCACTCTCGTAGACCAAACGGAATTGCAAGGAGAATTAAAATATCGATGGAGTATTTGGCCAACCTCACTATTGACCTCGAATCGATGACCAGATATTCTTTTGTTTAATGGCCCCTTTGTCTCGTCAACATAAAGTAATCCACAGGAGCTACATTTATTTCCGTAAACAACGTTAGAAAATTTTCAATCCAGATAACCCCAGCTTCTGGTATTGTAATGCTTATTTGCCAGATTACTTGTGAATCCCTGATCAGTTATTAATATATTGCAAATTTTACATTTTTTGACAGAACATTCTGAAATGTATGGTATAAAATGAATTGTCAAAAACTGTCATGAAGTGGAATCTGACAATTTTATGTTCACTTAAGCATCATTATCTCTGTACAAGAATTGGTCATCTTTAGACTGTACAAATGACGAATTGGTTATGTCGACTAGTGCTAATAATTAGCCGTATAGAAATTTCAAATCCAATTTTCACGATACTAGAAGTTATTCTGATGCAGAAGTCAATGTTGCTTTATGTGCATTAAAATTTCATGAGATTTCAATAACATGAAGTTTTTCTGAAGCAACAAACAGGGAGATGATAAAACAGTCAATGCAATCTTTTATTTTGAATTTTTAACATAACTTGTTCTTATGTATTGTCTACATAGATAACTGTAAAATTGAACGATTTCACTATTGATTTCCAATTAATGTGGATAAATCATGAATTTGTAATTAAGTAATCTAAAGATAAAATTTGCTACAGACTCAACTCAAATTATCATCTTGCCATAGTGCAATAGGTTTTGGCAAAGACTGTTTTTCCAAAGTTACCAAATAAAAGGTGTCCAGGCTACCAAATGCAATTCAATAGACCAGGCAATATATAGCTCATTAATATATGTATATTATTTAAGTTGTTTGATATTTTATTTTATCCGCCAAAATTTTTAATCTGCAATGTGTGTTTCGCATACATGTTGTCCTAACTTGTATTCTTAACATCCTGTAAATAAATACCCGACAAAATTTTTTTTATAGTGTTTGAAGATGAAACGTTGAATTTAAAATTGGGGAAAAATTCCATGCGAAATAACTGATGTATGGTTTTACATGCCATCCTCGCATCTCTGATAATTTAGGGTGACGTATAGACGGGGGAATTTTTCTGTTGCAAAAAAGTTAGGTATATACCTGTTCCCACCTCTGGATTTCCAGAGATCCGTGTTAGTCCAATATTCACCAGATTTGTAAATGTATCCTGGAAATTTATACTTTGGTATCTGGGATTTTTACACACACACACACACACACACACACACACACACACACACACACACACACACACACACACACACACACACTCTCTCTCTCTCTCTCTCTCTCTCTCTGTTATCGATATTCTAATCGAGTGAGCTCTCTCTGTCTGTCTGTCTGTCTATCTCTGTCTCTCTATCTGTCTCTCTGTCTGTCTGTCTGTCTCTCTCTGTCTGTCTATCTCTGTCTCTCTATCTGTCTCTCTGTCTGTCTGTCTGTCTGTCTCTGTCTGTCTGTCTCTCTGTCTGTCTGTCTGTCTGTCTCTCTCTCTCTCTCTCTCTCTCTCTCTCTCTCTCTCTCTCTCTCTCTCTCTCTCTCTCTCTCTCTCTCTCTCTCTCTCTCTTTCTTTCTCTCTCTCTGTTACCGATATTCTGATCCAGTGAGCTTATTATTCGTTATACGTCACTACATATATATCATATAAGGACAACTGTTAATGGTTATCATATTACACGTAGTAGCGTACAACATCACAAGAGGCATTTACAATTACCTCTCCATCAGAAGTTTCCCTTTCGTGAAATCGTCAACTTTTCACCTAAATAGTGTAGACTCTTATTAAATAAGAATATATAGACATTTTGACCGACAGTAAATTCCGGTCATTTTTTTCTCGGTTAATTAAATTGAATGGAGATGGAAGTCATTTGAGATTTAACAGCATGCTGTAGATTAACAGCAAATAAATGACATTACGGTTATTGAAATGTAGTTAGTCTTCCATACAAAGGTATTAACAACTGATTATTGAAGACAGGACAGATATCAGGGAAATATGTCAACAATATTTCTTAATGAACACCAAATTTATAACGATTTCCCGGATACCTCTATATCACATCTCAACAATTCTAGAATCCTTTTTAGACTTTAATTACTCTGGTAAAAATCGGATGTTTACGTGACGATAATTTATTGCTCACTTATTTCATTTGACTTTGACTGTGGATTCTCGGTGGGTGTGACCAGTCAACAGGGAATACTTACTCCTCCATGACATCTGATCTCACTTCTGGATCTCCAGAGGTCCGTATAAAGGTTAAACAATATTTCGTCATCCCGTAATCAATGCATGTATGTTATAATAACACATTCCAATCAGACAGACGATAAACTGCGGGCAACTATTTATATTTTTGTTGATTTGTCAGTAATTTGACAAATTTGTATGTAAATGTATCCGTATTGTTGTTGTTATAGTCAAGTTGTGTGTTATATGTATAAAATAGTTCTTCGTAATTCGAAACTAAATCAAACAAAATATCGATCAATAGCTTAAGTTCAGCTGAATGTTAAAACCAGAGACTGAACATGACATGCGTACGTCGTAAATTGGTCAGTGATGATTTATAAATGTCTACAACAACAAAAACATCTGCTTTACAGTATTCAGTGTACAAATTAAGGTCTAATAGTTGAAAATGCATCGCATACCTCACGTAGACATGGTATTTGACACTTTTTGCTTTTGTTTGTCCTCATAACCTCTACAAAGTGCAATTATATTTTCTACTTTGATAAGCACAACTTTATATTATATATATATATTATTTTTGGGTGATGGGGTTAGTGACATACATGAACTTCTCGAAAATCCTGATGTGGGGACAGGGGTCACAGACCACTGTAACGACTGATTAATTTTACTACGTAAAATACTACATTGAATTTTACATTTATGGAAGTTCCGACTTGTCATGTAATTAACAATGATGTGTACTCTAATTACTGGTAATAGTTCAGCATAATTATCACACACACACACACACACACACACACACACACACACACACACACACACACACACACACACACACATACACACAGACAAACAGACAAACAGACAGACACACACATACACACACAGACAGACAGACACACAAACATACACACACAGACAGACAGACACATACACAAACACATACACACACATACACACACAAACACACACACAGACAGACAGACAGACACACACAGACAGACAAACAGACACACACATACACACTAACACATACACATACACACATATACACACACATACACACACAGACAGACACACAAACATACACACATACACACACAGGCACACACATACACACACACGCACACACACATGTAGGACTGGGTATATAGGTGCATGTGTGTATGTATGACTGGATATGTAGGTGTATACGTGTGTATGTAGGACTGTATATGTAGGTGTATGTGTGTGTATGTATGACTGGATATGTAGGTGTATGTGTGTATGTATGACTGGATATGTAGGTGTATGTGTGTATGTATTACTGAATATGTAGGTGTATGTGTGTTTATGTAGGACTGGGTATGTAGGTGTATGTATGACTGGATGTGTAAGTGTATGTGTGTGTATGTATGACTGGATATGTAGGTGTATGTGTGTATCTATGACTGGATATGTAGGTGTATGTGTGTATGTATGACTGGGTATGTAGGTGTATGTGACTGTATATAGGATTGGGTATGTAGGTGTATGTGTGTATGTATGACTGGATATGTGATTGTATGTGTGTGTATGTATGACTGGGTATGTAGGTGTATGTGTGTATGTATAACTGGATATGTAGGTGTATGTGTGTGTATGTATGACTGGATATGTAGCTGTATGTGTGTGTGTATGACTGGATATGTAGGTGTATATGTGTGTATGTATGACTGGATATGTAGGTGTATGTGTATGTATGTATGACTGGATATGTAGGTGTATGTGTGTGTATGTATGACTGGATATGTAGGTGTATATGTGTGTGTATGTAAACTGGATATGTAGGTGTATGTGTGTGTATGTATGACTGGATATGTAGGTGTATATGTCTGTATGTATGACTCGATATGTAGGTGTATGTGTGTGTATGTATGACTGGATATGTAGGTGTATGTGTGTGTATGTATGACTGGATATGTAGGTGTATATGTGTGTATGTATGACTGGATATGTAGGTGTATGTGTGTGTATGTATGACTGGATATGTAGGTGTATATGTGTGTATGTATGACTGGATATGTAGGTGTATGTGTGTGTATGTATGACTGGATATGTAGGTGTATGTGTGTGTATGTATGACTGGATATGTAGGTGTATATGTGTGTGTATGTATGACTGGATATGTAGGTGTATGTGTGTGTATGTATGACTGGATATGTAGGTGTATATGTGTGTATGTATGACTGGATATGTAGGTGTATATGTGTGTGTATGTATGACTGGATATGTAGGTGTAGGTGTGTGTATGTATGACTGGATATGTAGGTGTATGTGTGTGTATGTATAACTGGATATGTAGGTGTATGTGTGTGTATGTATGACTGGGTATTTAGGTGTATGAGTGTGTATGTATGACTGGTTATGTAGGTGTATGTGTGTATATGTATGACTGGGTATGTAGGTGTATATGTGTATGTGTATGACGGGATATGTAGGTGCATGTGTGTATGTGTATGACTGGGTATGTTGGTGTATATGTGTGTATGTATGACTGGATATGTAGGTGTATGTGTGTGTATGACTAGATATGTAGGTGTAGGTGTGTGTATGTATGACTGGATATGTAGGTGTATGTGTGTGTATGTATGACTGGGTATGTAGGTGCATGTGTGTGTATGACTGGGTAAGAAGGTGTATTTGTGTATGTGTATGTCTGGGTATGTAGGTGTATGTGTGTATGTATGACTGGGTATGTAGGTGTATGTTTGATGTATGGCTGGGTATGTAGGTGTATGTGTATGACTCAGCATGTAGGTGTATGAGTGTATGTGTATGACTGGGTATGTAGGTGTAAGTGTATGACTCAGCATGTAGGTGTATGTGTATGACTCGGTATGTAGGTGAATTTGTGTGTGTATGTATATGACACGGTATGTAGGTGTATGTGTGTATGTGTATGACTTGGTATGTAGGTGTATGAGTGTATGTGTATGTCGGGTATGTAGGTTTATGTGTGTATGTGTATTACTGTGTATGTAGGTGCATGTGTGTGTATGTGTATGAATGGGTATGTAGGTCTATGTGTGTGTATGTGTATGACTGGGTATGTAGGTATATGTGTGTGTATGACTGGTTATGTAGGTGTATGTGTGTATGTGTATGACTGGGTATTTAGGTGTATGTGTGTGTATGTATGACTGGATATGTAGGTGTATGTGTGTATATATATAACTGGATATGTAGGTGTATGTGTGTGTATGTATGACTGGGTATTTAGGTGTATGAGTGTGTATGTATGACTGATTATGTAGGTGTATGTGTGTATGTATATGACTGGGCATGTAGGTGTTTATGTGTATGTGTATGACTGGATATGTAGTTGCATGTGTGTATGTGTATGACTGGGTATGTAAGTGTATGTGTGTGTATGACTGGGTATGAAGGTGTATGTGTGTATGTGTATGTATGGGTATGTAGGTGTATTTGTGTATGTATGACTGGGTATGTAGGTGTATGTGTATATGTATGACTGGGTATGTAGGTGTATGTGTGTATGTGTATGTCGGGTATGTAGGTGTATGTGTGTATGTGTATTACTGGGTATGTAGGTGTATGTGTATGATTTGGTATTAGGTGAATTTGTGTGTATCTGTATAACTGGGTATGTAGGTGCATGTATGTGTATGTGTATGAATGGGTATGTAGGTGTATGTGTATGACTCAGCATGTAGGTGTATGAGTGTATGTGTATAACTCGGTATGTAGTTGTATGTGTGTATGTGTATGACTTGGTATGTAGGTGTATGTGTGTATGTGTATGACTTGGTATATAATGTATGAGTGTATGTGTATGTCGGGTATGTAGGTGTATGTGTGTATGTGTATTACTGGGTAAGTGGGTGTATGTGTATGATTTGGTATTAGGTGAATTTTTGTGTATCTGTATGACTGGGAATGTAGGTGCATGTGTGTGTATGTTTATGAATGGGTATGTAGGTCTATGTGTGTGTATGTGTATGACTCGGTATGTAGGTGTATGTGTGTGTATGACTGGGTATGTAGGTGTATGTATATGACTGGGTATTTAGGTGTATGTGTATGACTGGGTATGTAGGTGTATGTGTGTGTATGTGTATGACTGTGTATGTAGGTGTATGTGTGTATGGGTATGACTGGGTATGTAGGTGTATGTGTGTATGTGTATGACTCGGTATATAGGTGAATGTGTATGTCTCGGTATGTAGGTGTATGTGTGTATATGTGTATGACTGGGTATGTAGGTGTATGTGTGTATATGTGTATGACTGGGTATGTAGGTGTATGTGTGTGTATGTATGACTTGGTACGGAGGTGTATATGTGTATATTTATGTATATGTACCATAACCATAGGACAAATAAGCAAAGTTACCTCAAAATAATACTTATTGATATAAAAAGTCTCAGATAAAAAGGTATAAATCACTAGAACGTCCAGGATATAGGTACAAATGTGGTAAAGAAATGGACAAACACGGCCCTCTCAAAATCAAGAGTTGGGATCAGGTGCCGTGGAGGAGTAAGCATCCCTTAAACTTCAATTGAACACAGAATTACAAAGTCCATTTTATATACTAGTATTATGTGTATGTATATGAATGTATATGCATATGTATTTTTGCATATATGACTGTCTATATATAAGATAAGAAGTGCGGTCGTACGTTGTCCTGCTGCAGAATGACGTTACGCTGGTTGTTTTTAATGAATTGAATTACGTGTTGACGTACAATCTCGTCACGCTAGCGTACGCCGGTCAAATTGCCCTCCACGATCACCAAAGGGGATATTCCATGTGTTGTAATTCCACCCTAGACCATAACGCTCTCTCCGCTGAATTGGCGGCGCTGATTAACGTCTCCGGTACGACGGTAAGCCCGAACACAGCCGTCACTACTGTCGAAATGAAATCTCGACTCTTCCTTTGACAGAACTTCCGCCCAATCTCTGATATTGAAACGACGCTAACCTCACAACACGGTGACACCAGAGACGGATAGCAGGACGTCGAGAACGGATGTTGGCCTTTCACAATCTGTTTCTTACGGTGTGAGGACTTATCCGTCGATGCCCAGGGATGCTTTTAGTGGTCAAAGATTGGAATCGATTACGCAAATGTGATGTCCGTATATACGCCCTGATTGTGGGCGGTCCCGAAAATTGCCCGTTTGCTGATATCGTCTCCATAAGGCATTTACATGGTTAATATGAACTCCAAACTGCCTTGCCACATTGGTTTGAGACACCCCAGCTCCCAGCATCCTAATAGAGCGCAAACGATAATGTTTAATCAAGTGAGACATCCCTGAATCAAAACTTTATTCCAAAAACCAATGTTTTTTTCTGTTTTAATACATTGAATACTGTCAATGAATGCAAACATTTCTAAATGATTAAAAACCACGTGTCGCCTAGGCTCCAAACTCCAGAAAAGTGTGCTATGGCCATCAAGCAAGTCGAACGCGATATTTAACAAATTGAGTACTCATACACGGGTTTAGTATACTGAACTATGCCTTTAAGAATAAAGAGAGATCAATGAATACTTTCATGTTTTTATTTAACTTTTGAGTATACACAGTTTCTTTTTTCCGCTAGCACACACACACACCACACACACACACACACACACATATATATATATATATATATATATATATATATAATATATATATATTATATATATATATATATATATATATGTGACAAGTTGGAATATTCCTCTATAAAAATCATTTGATAAGTCAGTTTACATGTTTTGAAATTGAAGACATGGGTCCAAATTGTGTCATACCTGGTTATTGCTGTGGGGTATTTTAAAATATTTTTGAATACTTTGGTTCTCCAGAACCTACAAGATAATTATACACTTAGTCTCAGGGAGTAAAATTTGGATCTGAGAACATACCCTGGTTCTCCAAAACCTACTGTGAATATGCAGCTAGGTTGACTTTGTAAAAACTAGATGTTAAAACATGACCTGGTTCTCCAGAACCTACACAGTTATTATACTTAATCTGACAGAGTAAAAACTAGATGTTAAAACATGACCTGGTTCTCCAGAACCTACACAGTTATTATACTTAATCTGACCTTGATACCCTAGTTCTCCTGAAATTATATACCTAGATTAAAATCTAGATGTTAAAACATGATCTGGTTCCCTAGAACCTACACGGTAATTATACACCTAGGCTAACGGAGTAAAAACTAGATCTTAAATGATGTCCTGGTTCTTCAGACCCTACAAGCTAATCATACACTTAGTCTCATAGAGTAAAAACTAGATCTTTAAACATATCCTGGTTCTCCATTAGATCTTAAAACACACCTTGGTTCTCCAGAACCTACACGGTAATCATACACTACGTCTGACGGAGTTAAAAACTAGATCTTAAAACACACCTTGGTTCTCCTGAACCTACACGGTAATCATACACTACGTCTGACGGAGTTAAAAACTAGATCTTAAAACACACCTTGGTTCTCCTGAACCTGCACGGTAATCATACACTACGTCTGACGGAGTTAAAAACTAGATCTTAAAACATACCTTGGTTCTCCAGAACCTATACGTTAATTATGCACATAGTTTAACAAAACTAGATCTTGAAATATGCCCTGGTTCTCCAGAAACTAAATGACTTTCGTGAGCTCATAATTACCGAACATCGAACTTTACCTAAATTCATTAAAGCTGGCATTGAATGGGTTCATGACTGGTGAATCTAATGATTCCTCGCCTACTGTAAATAATAGATTTTGACAGAATGACAAGTTTACATACTTTACCAAATAATCACAATACGTAAATGGGACAATTTAACTATCTGTAAAATATTGCTTAATTTGGCTTAATTTTTGCTTACTTTTCAGTAAAATATAAATGATATAATTGGAACCTATTAATTATATTTTGAAATACTTGTTCTTCAGATTCCCTAGGTTTGATTAACATCCGTAAACTTCTCAACCTTTCCACTGGAAGAAGTACGATTGGAAGGACATTTCTTTTGTTTATATTTTAATTTTTTTTTTTTTGTAATGAGATAAACATTTAGGTGTACAGTTCATACAAAACCAATGTGTATGATAAAGCTGAAAATTGTGTACATGTATTTTTAAAGGGATTGATCAATTGATATCTGCGATATAAACAGTATCATAGAGCTCATTGTAATGAAACTATAGCATCAGAATGATTATTATACATGGCGATAAAAATGTCGATAAGAATTATAATAATAACTAGAAGATAATGTCTGATGAATCAAAAGCATGATCATGCGATGTAAAATCTATCAAGAATTTACAAAACAGCTGTAATTGTAATGATGACGATAACCTTTGAACAGGTGAATTGAAACTTATTTTATCGATCAATGACCTTCACACGGTGACTGAGTACGGTCCACATCACTATCTCAGTGGAAAAAAATAAAATATTTCATTGATTACCTGGAATATACCACAGTATCAATCTTCAGTATGTTTAGGAGAATAGATAAAATAAATAAAACTGGTGAACATTGGACAAACACCAATCTCTGGAAATCCAGAAGTGGGATCAGGTGCCATGGAAGAATAAGCACCTCAACTTGACCGGTCACACCCATCACGAGTCCACATACAAATGTTATAAACATGAAATATCAAGCACCACTGGTCGAGTTATACTAAATAAAATCGCAAGAGAAGTCAGTGATAACCAAAGCCACCACATTCTAGTTTGGTTTTTGGAATTTTATAACTATCTTTTGTAATGTCACATACATGGATGGAATTAGCCTGACATGTTTATTCGTGGTTGAGCTGTTTAAAAAGATTAACAGATCCCGTGGAATGATTGAATCGTTTAGATAATAAAGGACAATTTATGATATTGAAAATAAAGTAACTATAGAAGTATAAATATGACACAAACAAAGTAATCAATAATAACGGGTGCAAGCACAAGATAAAAAACACGAAATAAAGTTTCATTTCAACTCGGAACTGATAAATGATGTCGGGTGTTAAAATTCCTTATTTGTTCAATTGATGGACTCAATCTGAATATTCCGTCTATCACTACACACAGAACACATTTGTTATTGTATCTAGATTAACGACCAGACAAATAGAAAATGCCAGGTCTAAATCAATGAACATATAATGTGTGTAGAAATATATAATATCAATATTACTATCTCCATTTATAAATCAATTATTAATTACAATGTTCCCATGACAAATGATCTTTTCGACTTTTCAAGCTGTATCCCGAACTGTTTAGTGTAGTATGAACATTAATAATGAAGATTTTATGAACAATTTGAAAATATAGTAAATAACATTGATGTGTAACTAATGTTTGATGTATTTATTTTTATAAAACATATGTCTATATTGCGATCAATTACACACACAGACAGACACACACACAGACAGACACAGACACACACACACACACACATATATATATATATATGTATGGATATATATGCCGACTTGATATATATATATATATATATATATATATATATATATATATATATATATATATATATATATATATATATATATATATATATATATATATATATATATATATATATCAAGTCGGCATATATATCCATAAAAATAGGGATAATGTCTCTCTCAAAACTCGAGCAGTAGAAATTTAAGAAGAGTCCTGGAAAGAAATTTTTAAAACAGTTGTAACCGTTTGTAGTGGTTTAGTGGTAGAGCGTTCAACTCGCAAAAGGAAGTTCCCGGGTTCAATAACCACGCCGGGTCATACCAAAGAATTTTTTAAATGACAGTGACTGTCCCTTCGCCAAGCGGTCTGCATTCGTAGTGAAAGAAGGTTCTTTGAAACGAGACATAAACCCGAGGTCTAACATCATTGATATATGTCTATAGCACAGGTCAAATTATATGATATTTCACTTAAAGCTAATGACATCTCCATATAACTGAAAATTCCATGTCAATATGTAGAAAAACAATGAATATAACAAAATCTGTTTGCAAAAATAGTCTTGTCGGTCATTTTACAAACGGTATACTTCGTATTTGCTTAGCGTGACTTGCGTGCATTTATCAATTGCTTCCGGAGATTCCCAGCGAGACAAAACACCGCATAAAATATCGCGAGGAAATAATTAGTTTAAGTTACTTTCCTATTTCTTAAAAGTTAGCCTATTTACTCGACTAATTTATAATAAAATTTCGAAAAAAATCATTTCTGGAAATAAGGAAAACAATTTAAAACGAGTGATTTTGTCCAAACAGAACGGCATTAGCTAAAACCGTCATCTTCAACGTTATGGATGATTTACATACATACATACATACATACATACATACACACATACATACACATACATACATACATACATACATACATACATACATACATACATACATACATACATACATACATACATACATACATACTTACATACATACATACATACATACCTACATCTATACATACATCTATACATACATCTATACATCTATACATACATACATACATACATACATACATACATACATACATACATACAGAAATACAGAAATACAGAAATACAGAAATTTACAATTTTAAATGACATGTTATTTCACTTGAGCTAATTTTCATGTGAAGATAAGGGCTCGGTGACTTTAAAATTTTTGACATTTTGCAGTAGAACATTTAGATAAAACGCTTTTTTGTAAATGAAATTAACTTTCATTAGTGAATATACATATATGAGTTTATGACCATTAAGTCGCCAAAAGAGAAAAGCTACAAACATGAGAGTCTTCTGACGAAATGAAGATTTTCTAAGAAAATATGCATAAATAAATAGGTAGTTATATCTTTTTTGGTTCATTCATTCCACATGTTGGTTTGTGGGGCTCTGTAGAGGAATGGATATAGCATCGCTTGTTAAACCTTGAAGTCTCTTGACTCTAGAGTCCAGTTATGTTACAACCAGGCTTTCTCCCCACCGTTACAAACTGGCCACCATCGTGTAAGTGAAAAATATGTTCAGTGTGGCGTAAAACACCATTCATACAAAACAAGCATTTGGACAAGACAATATTTTAAGTTCCTTGGCCATTTACATCCCAACAAAATTAGAATTTTACTCTGTTATCAAATTCTGTTATCTGGGTTATTATCCTCATACTGGATGATTCAGTATTGATTGATAATAACTATTGCCACCAACTTATTACGTTAAAAATGAAATAAGATATATCTTAATTAAAGTATGACTGCATTGTAACAACCTGGTTTGAAAAATAATACGCATTTTGAAAAATTGTTTCAAATGTATGGTGGCTGATTTGTACTATGTTGACGCCATGTGCAAAAAGACGACAGAACGAAAAGACGACAAATTAACATTGTGTCATCTTTTCGGGACGCAAAAGATGATAAAACGAAATGACGACAAAACTGAGGCGAAAAGACGACACAATAACCCGCAAATTAGCGACTTTTATTTGTCGTATTTTTGTCTTGTCGCTTGGAAAAGTGAGACAAACGTAACACATTTTGAAAATTCAAATTCAAATTCAAAACAAGACCAGGGCTATTCGATTTGTTTTCAAATTTTGTTATAAACATAGGAGTCTTCTGAAAAAATGGTGGGTTTTTAAGAAAATATACATAAATAAATAGGTAGTTTTATCTTTATTTGTGTAATTTATTCCATTCGAACTTATTCCGTTACAATGAAATAAAAGATATCACAGATAGAGTGTGGCTAAATCATATCTGATTTAACATCTCTATCAGAATTGAACTAAGATGAATAGTAAATACCCTGAATCATGATACACACCTAGAGGAAGTTGATAATAACTTTATCTTATGACATATTTAAAACATTAACTCACAGTGAATATTCACTCCACTGTAGTTATAAAAAGATACAAAAAATACAGATATAATATTCATCGAATTAAGATTTAAGTAACAATAACTAATAACAGGATACGTCAAACGCAAGACAAAAGTTGCATTGTTCAAGGTTCTAATGTATTTTGATTAAATTCTATTTTGAATTTCAGGAAGCACATGGGGTCCATATAATGTATACTAATAGGGATCAACTTAGGAAATAAACCAATCAGAATGTGCTTTGCATCCAGTCATATATACTTGCGGAAGGTCGGTGTTCTCTTCTCGGGTACATTGTAGCCGGGTTCTGTCCTCAATCATTACAAACTGGACACCATCATGTAGCTACAAAATTGTTGAGTGTGGAGTAAAACACCATTAAAAATTCCAGCCATATAACAGAAAGTTATATTTGAAACAGAAAGTTATATTTGAAACAGAAAGTTATGTACAGAAACTAGAACACAAGGACAATGGTGAACAAGCAAACAATATAAAACAATGTAAAACAATGTAAAACAGTGTAACACAATGTAAAACATGAACAAATAAGTTATTGTTCATGTATATTGATCATTTCATGAACTTTATTACATCGGCGGTTTGACACCTATAGCAGGAGAACAATACCGAAAAAACAAACAATACTAAGGAAAAATAGATTATATAGAAGGAATAGTGCGCCACATAAATAGATAATTATTTGTTGTTCGTATACATGTATAATGATGAGTTCAGTTCCTGATGTTTGATATCTCGGCATTTTTCACACCTATGACATTAATTGCTTTTATCTTTAAATTTACAACCACAAGGTCGTTGTGGCTGATGATAGCCGTTTGAATCCGGACATACATAAACCTAGTAGCTGATATTCTAACACCTTGGATGACTGATACTGTCTTTAAACCGCGTTTAATGTCAACGTTCCGCAAATTTTACGGTCGGTATAATAGTCTTGTTTGCGACTACTCTGTTTCACTAAGTGAAATGTTGAGTTGCCTTTTCGTTGGCGGTTGTTGAGACGTCTGTACCAATTGTGACGAGGGTACACTCCTCACTTGTTTCATTGGACTTGACTGTGGACTCACGGCGGGTGTGACCGGTCGACAGGGGATGCTTACTCCTCCATGGCACCTGATCCCACCTCTTAATTTCCAGAGGTCCGTGTTTGTCCATTTTTACCGGATTTGTATCTATGTCCTGGACATTCTATTGATTTATACTTTGGTATCTGAAATTTTTATATTTAAAAGTACTGAAAAATTATAACCTGAACTAACTCCAATAATTACAGCGCCCTCTTCCGGTCAAAGTTCTCCTCAGGGTTTGAACGCGTCATGCGGTAGAAATACTTCAGCTGCCCTGTGAATCAGGTGACCAATCCGAGACGTTCAATAAGTGATTTGGCGCAGTTTAGAATTCCGTTTCAAATTTGAATGAAAACAAAATGGATATCAACAATGCACTGCATATTATCGAGGGAAAATACTCTTTTGTGATCTTTTAATCCACTTCTTGGTTTCTCTTGAAGATTATCTCCATTCTCTGTTAAAAACGTGTATAATGACGTATCCCATCGATCATTGCTCATATTTGTAAATATTGATAACCACAATCCAAAGTGGATTCATACTTCCGGTTAAAGGATTTCATGGGTGATTGCATATATGCGTTAATGAAGCGATCGTAGTGAGCGGAATATAACAGCTAAATTATTCGGGTTAATACGGAACAGCTGATCTAGAAAATGGTTATGGCACGCGAAAATCCTAGTTTTTCGCAGTTAAATTTAGTTTTTTCTCCAATTAAACCTATATTTGTTTAGCTAAACCTAGTGTTTATCTAGTTAATGTGGATTACGGGTAAAACTAGGATTTACTTAGAAAAACGAGGTTTAACTGCACCACAATCACATATATACTCATTTTGTTTATGGTGCAGTTAAACCTAGTTTTTCTCACTTAAACTGGTTTTTTCTCGAGAAAAACGAGATTCAATTATTTTTTGGATTTTAACGCACTTCAACTTATTATATTAGTTAAACCTAGCTTTTCTCAGTTAATGTGGGTTGCTGAGAAAAACTAGGTTTAACTGAGAAAGCACACTAAAATCACATTAATGAGTTTTGTTTTACAATTTATTCGCAGTATACACCAAAATGATCCGATATGCCAATATGGTCAACGTACGATCGTATGCAGAGGTCACCTAATTAATAACATGAGGAAGCATGTTAAATTTTACGACAAATAATGACCTTGTTTGCAATAGATCATTTTCGAGTTCTTATGCAATTCGGTTTTGGATCCGGATTTATTATTATTTTTTTTTTTTGCACCGCTTCAACTTTGTTATGCTTAGCTATTTCCGGTATGTGTTTTTGCGTATATCAAAAATTAAAATGATTGATTTCAAAGAATGCATCAAAATGTTACAATATTTCATTTCTGGTGTAGAGTTCAGAGGTTGACCTCAATTTGTTTTTGACATAAATGGACTAGTGACAATAATCTGGCCTTCAGATATAACTGCGTTGTATTTCTTGATCGACGCAAAGACACATACCGGAAAACCTTAAGCATAACAAAGCTGAATCGGCGCATGAAAAATCAAGATCCAAAAACGGACTACGTAAGAACTCGAAAATGGTCTATTGACCTTTCCATTTATGCGCAAAACAAACATTGAAAATGCATTGTGACGGAAAAAAATTCGACTAACTTCCGCAAAAATGCGATATGTTAATTACCATATTTCACTAACTGTAATGCTGAGTTTTCTGTTAGGAAATCTTTTATAAACCTAGTACTTAAACCTAGTATTTCGATACCAGCTGATAATCTTATACTAAAGTAATATTTCGTACTGATAACGCCATTTAAATTTTGAATTTTTCAAAAGCTAAGATAGTCACCATTTTACAGTGGTTACTCTTAGACGGACTTGGCTATGCATATAGATATATTATTAGACCTTTTATGATACCACTTTCCCTTTAAAAATCTATTTTAAATTGGAGCATTATAACGTTGGTATTATGTTTTTAATATTTATACCGTCCTGAAACATGGAGTTATTCCTTTCTTGCTGTTATTTGGATTTGACCGATGTGACCTGTTGACAGGGAGTGTTAACTCCTCTAGATCTCCTGACCCCACCTTCAGAGGTCCGTGACTTCTATTGTTCACCTGATTGTATATTGTCTCCTGAACTCCCTGACAGTTGATATGATGTAAGAAGTAAGATTTATACAGTACGATTTAATCTCTATGTTTCGTTATTTACTGTTTTTTTTTAAATCCCAGACCTTGTGCCAACAGACTCCAAATCACGTATTAACATATTCCATATATCAGACTCCAGATCTCGTGCCAACAGACTCCAGATCTTGCACCAGCAGAATCCAGATTTCGTACCAACAGATTCCAGATCTCGTACCAACGGATTTCAGATCTTGTACCAATATTAAAACTCTCAGATACCAAAGTATAAATATCAAGGATGTCTCGGATATAGATACAAATCTTGTAAAACAGGACAATCACGGATCTCTGGAAATCAAGAGGTGGGATCAGGTGTCAAGGAGGAGTAAGCATTCCGTTTCCTGGTCACACCCGCCGTGAGTCAAATCCACAGTCAAATCCAAATGAAATACGTGAAGAACAGATCTTCATCACAGTTGGTACAGACGTCTCAACAACCGCTATCGAACAGGCAACTCAATATTTCACATAGTGAAATAGAGTTGTCGCAAACAAGACCATACAATTTGCGGAACGTTGATATCAATAGCGGAATAATCTGTCAGTGAGTAGTTTGTCTCTGTATATGAAATTTTCATATGTTGCACACACGGATTATTGGTGAAATATAAACTCCATATACATATGATTGTGGGATATTACTGTTTAGATATGGAAAATTTACGATGGGAAAGTAGAAACCAACGGATTTAAACTATTCTGAATCATTAAATAATATGGAATATACTTAGAATATACACAGTCAATTTGCTGGTATGATTAATCGCAGATGCAAAGCATGAAATAAATAATGAATGATAAAATGTGAATGAATGGGTTGTACAAATTGCTATAGAATTATAATTTGTATATATGTGTTGTGCTTCGATAAAAATATAGGTCAATCTTTGTTCTATCTGGAATGAAATACGTGTTTACTAACCTAACAGATACGAAGTAATTACAACAGAAAGACTAGACTACATAACCAGTTTTCTGTCAATCGATCACACCAACTCAAGTTCATAGCTATCAAGACCAAAACATGTACCCATGGAAAACGTAGAGTTGAGACCAGGAGCCACGGACGACCCCCACTATCCGGCCATACCCGCAATGAGACTATAGTCATAATTATCAAGATAAAAAGACGACTCCCCCCAAAACACAGAGTTGAGACAAGCAGTTGGGAGGATCCCCCATCCAACCACACCAACTTTGACTATATATACTATGTCAAAAGCCCCAAAATGGACTCACGGACAAGCCAGAGTGAGACAAGGGATTAGGGATGATACCCGCCACCCGAACGAACACAAAACCTGTTACACAAGCCAATACCACAATGAAATAACTTTAACTGCAGTTATAATAGGCTCTGAAAATGTTACGGAATACCTTGTTATTGCTAGACAATTTCCATCACAACATCACTTCCTTAATGATGCTTTGAAATGATTGATGTTGACTTCATGTGAGGAATTTCTTTCATTAAAACACGATTTAAAGTAATGAGGCCAGGAAGTCGATTATGATTGTTGCATTTGTTGAAAACACAAATATCCTTAAATTACACTTGATGAATACTGTCATTTTGTTTTGTTTTATTATTGAGACAAATGAAACACTAGCGGTATAATCATGGCGGAAATATTTGAAAACTGACGAATTTGACAACTTTCACATTTACTGAACTAAATCACATTTCATGCTATGACGCCTATGCAGTTTATAAATCGTCGGTATGCAGATTGACTGACTTTTAAGAAGGGATGAACAAATTTTATCGAGCACATAGAAAGCAAGTACATTTGTTCTTATCATCATCATCATCATCTGTTATAGCTCTTTGATAAATTGGTCGGAGCAAAGTAATCTGACTAATCAAAGAAATTTTTAGGCGCGCTTTGAGTGGAAGCTATTAGTTGTCAACATGGTAGCACTGATTTGAAATGTTTTAGGGGAAGTAAATAATATACATGCACCTGCTTCTAACGTCCTGCAACTGTCGTACCACCATAGCTTCCGTAGAAAAATGGCACGGTATCAAACTAAATCAATGTCTCACAAATGGCCCTGAATAGGTATTGAGTAAACCCACATGTCACACAAACCTAACCGTTTGATTTGAATATATTTCATTCGATAATTACCAAAAGGAAATTGGATTTGAGTTATACAAATTAATAACTCCCTTTCCCATATAATATGAACATTATAACTATTTGGCAGAGATTTTAGTTTGTGGATTTCCTTTCATTAAATGAAATAATATTTAATGTAAATGTCAGAATAGTTAAAAAAAATAACCAGAAGAAAACTAGGTTTAACTAATGTTTGTGATTTAGGCGCAATTAAACCTATATTTTCTCAGTTAAATCTAGTTTTTTTTCCAGTAAATACGAATTAATTAGAACAATTTATCAAGACCTACTGCCAAGAGAGGTACCGTGGTAATTGCTAGAGACCTACTGCCAAGAGAGGTACCATGGTAATTGCTAGAGACCTACTGCCAAGAGAGGTAGCATTGTAATCTGTAAAGACCTTCTGCCAAGAGAGGTACGATGGTAATTGCTAGAGACCTACTGCCAAGAGAGGTACGATGGTAATTGCTAGAGACCTACTGCCAAGAGAGGTTGCATTGTAATTGATTAAGACCTATTGCCAAGAGAGATGTAATTGTAATTGATAAAAACCTACTGCCAACAGAGGTTGCATTGTAATTTCTAGAGACAAACTGCCAAGAGAGGTGTCATTGTAACTGGTAAAGACCTACTGCAAAGAAAGGTAGCATTGTAATTGGTAAAGACCTACTGCAAAGAAAGGTAGCATTGTAATTGGCAAAGACCTACTGTTAAGAGAGGTACCGTGGTAATTGCTAGAGACCTACTGTCAAGAGAGGTTGCATTGTAATTGATAAAGACCTACTGCCAAGAGAGTTGTCATTGTAATTGATAAAGACCTACTGCCAAGAGAGTTGTCATTGTAATTGGTAAAGACCTATTGCCAAGAGAGGTACCATGGTAATTGCTAGAGACCTACTGCCAAGAGAGGTTGCATTGTAATTGATAAAGACCTACTGCCAAGAGAGTTGTCATTGTAATTGGCAAAGACCTACTGTTAAGAGAGGTACCATGGTAATTGCTAGAGACCTACTGTCAAGAGAGGTTGCATTGTAATTGATAAAGACCTACTGTCAAGAGAGTTGTCATTGTAATTGGCAAAGACCTACTGTTAAGAGAGGTACCATGGTAATTGCTAGAGACCTACTGTCAAGAGAGGTTGCATTGTAATTGATAAAGACCTACTGTCAAGAGAGATATCATATTAATTGGTAAAGACCTACTGCCATGATAGGTGTCATTGCAATTGCAATCATGGTAATTAATAATGTTGACAGAATCATAAGTTATAACAATAATTATTATTTTAAATCATTCTCATTCTTAAAGGAAGGACGTGATGAGTTGGCGATGATTAATATAGTTTGATATCAGATATTTCTACTTTTTCTGGTCTTCTCAAATCTAATCCAATAAAAATCGTAAGTTTACAATGGGAGGCATCATTTTTACAGTACTTGCGATAGATTGTTCTGTAGATTTGCATCAACTTCACAGGATGATGTTTGATAAAAAATAATTAAACTTTAAGGTATTATTAATCACTGTAATAGGTAAAGTATATTGAATAAAATCTCTAATCATTGCATAATTGAACCACCTTTTTATATTCTTACCAAATTCTAGTAATCCCTTTCTTAAAAACCTTAATACAATCTTATATCATTTTTGTGGAATAGTAAGACAGATAAAAATAAAAGAGATGTGATAATTCAAAATTATAAAGATGGAGAACTAAAAATGGTAGATTTATACTCATTCATAGATTCATTAAAACTTACCTGGATAAAAAGACTTTATAAAACACTAATAAGACAAGACAAGAATATTTATTCAGAACCAAATTTAATTTAGAATTGTTTTCTTATAATGGTAATGAATACATGTCAATTTGTAGTCGATTAGGCCAAAACAGATTTTGGAAAGAAGTTTTTGAGGCATGGACTAAGCTAAATAATACAGACCTTACTTTAAAGAATAAAATGAAATCTATCCTAAAAACTCCTTTATGGTATAATTCTAATATTTCTATTGGAAAAAAACCCTGTAATATACAATAAATGGTATACAAAAATGGTATCCATACTGTTAAAGATTTGGTTGAAGATATTGAGAACTTTTTGAGATTTTACACATTTCAAGTATTTTCAAATAATTATCAAATAGAATCTAATTTTATCACATATCATGGTCTAATATCAGCAATTAAAAAGTTTTGATACCGTAATAAACCGTCCATCCTTTTCCATCATATCACTTCATTTAGAACTATTTTTTTTAAAAAAAAGGGTCAAAAGATTTCATTTACCTTTGATATAATTTTCATTTTTCATTTTTTCACTTTCTCTTTATCTATTATTCTTTTCAAGATCTTGACCAAAAACAGTTCAAAACATGAAGAAAAAAGGCCAAGATTTGGCCCCTTTTGGACCCCTATTTATTTGTCACTCAGGTGTCTGTGACCTTGTCCTTTGATCCCATGACCTTGAAATTTTGTTAATATGATCCTTATATAATTCCTAACAACTTTCTCATATATCTTTGTGTACAAAAAGTCAACCAGTTTTGAGTCATTAAGCCATTTGTATAAAACTGTACCCTATGTTATTGAAACGACCCCTAGTGACTCGTTTATTGACATATTTTGTTTTCGTTCACAAATGTTGTATATTTTGCCTGAATAATCTTACATACAAAATTTGAAAGTTATTTAATCACTGGTTCATGAGATGAAGATTTTTAAAGATTTACCAAGTTTTCGTACTTTTTGGCCCCTTTTCATTCGCAAACTTTGTGTGGCTTCATATAGGGATGCTACATGCCAAGTTTAGTAAACATTGGCCCACTGGATTTTGAGACTTCGACAATTTCAGCTCTATTGACTTTTTTGTAGATCTTTGCGTTCTAAACATTTTTGCTTATTTCACTTACTCTCTATATATTATACTTTTCAAGATAATAGGACAAAACTGCCCAAAACATGAGAAATCCACTTAAAAGGGGAAATAACTCCTACAAGGGTCGACCAGGCAAGTTCGGCCATATCGACTTTTTGTAGATCTTTGTGCGCTGGACATTTTTGCTTCTTTCACTTTTACTCTATCTATTATACGTTTCAAGATAATATAAAATAAAACACCCAAAAACATGAAAAATCCATAAAATGGGGAAATAACTCACATAAGGGTAGACCTGACAAATTCCATCAAAATAAATATCAGTAGAATTTTTCAAACTGCTGATTTTAAGGTAACAGTTTCTATCTTTTCTATCTTTTATAATTTTGAAGATACATGTGTTAAATATAAATGACTTATTCGTTCTATATTTAGTCATGGAAGCCATGTTTGGTCCTAGCCCGACCTTTTCATCCACAAACTTTATGCGTCTTTACATGTTTATACTTCCTATCAAGTCTGGTTGAAATTGGCCTAATGGTTCTGGAGATGTAGTAAAATGTGTCGGAAAACTTATATTTTCCGTTTACTTAGGAGCCTGTGACTTTAACATTTGACCCAATGGCCTAGAAACATGTCAACATGAAAAATTGCAAACTCAATCCTTGCTTCACTTCCTTCAATTTATTAATGCCTATACAAAATGTTGACGGTATTCTAGCAAATTGGTACTTTATTGCTTTTTCGGGATTTTGGCCACACTAAAAAATTGCCTTACCCCTGGGGGCTGAAATTTGATACAGGGACTATGAGCAACTCTAGGACATTACAACCATAGCTCTGTTTCAGTAAGGTATTCCAGACGATAAGATTTTAAAAAATTATCGTATTTTTCATGGTTTGCAAACCGTCTCAGGGCTTCTTGGTGTGGGGACCCAAATTTTGCAATTTTCATGCACTTTCAGGTTTTGATACTAGTGATCAAGTTTAATTGGAATTTGCCCAGAGGTTCTTGAGAAGGAGCTGAAAATATGAAAAAGTTAACGGACGATGCAGGACGACAGACACAACAAAGAAGGTATATCCAGACAATTTAAGACTAATTTACATTTTTCAGTATCAGTTTCAGATGTTTTATTAAATAATATGGGCCTTGCTGTATATAAAGCACCTTTATGTACAGTGAGGATTCCGGGACAACCCAACCCTGGCCTAACTTAAGTTTTGTCTGGGTACCATAATATATATATATATATATATATATATATATATATATATATATATATATATATATATATATATATATATATATATATATATATATATATATATATATATATATATATACCGGGTGTTGTAGAAGCATTGGAGAAAGCACACACAGTTAATGTTAAAGAATAAATGCCAATAAAACCAAAGAGTACAACAATATTCAAATCATTTTTAAAAGTTTATCTGAAGACATTAACATTTGAATTCCTCTTGATGTTTTAGATATTTGTTTGCGATTTAATGTTACGTGGTTCCAAAGCAAACCATACTCTAGAGCACCAGGAAAAAACTACAAACTGCCGATTGCCGATTTCATTTAACGCTCGTAAAGACGGTTATCCAAGGAAATATTTTCTCTTAATGATCTGTCAATAGTAATTGGTAAAGCGCTGACCAAAGTAGAAGTTAAGACTATAGCGACACAATATGATTACAAACGACCATAATTAGATATAGAAAATAAGACTTTCATGAGAGCTAAGCGGAAAATCGGTAAAAATTAGACTTAATTTGTCATCTGTGTAATTGATTGTTGATTTCAGTATCAATGACATACTTCCACTTTAACGTCTCACTTTCACAGTTTGACGGGTGAAATATGATTATTTTTTATTTTTGGGGTCATTGGTAACTGATGAGTTGAAAATAACTACATTGACTTTGAACAGTAAAACTGACTAAAACGCCCATAATTCTACAGTTTTTTCTAAATGGATATTGAATTGGTAACTTGCATAAAACCTTAGAAGCCTTAGACGGTATGAATATTGTCATCAAATGCCATAAATTCACCAACCCCTGAAAAACAATGGACTTTTCTGTAAATCAATGACTTATACCAGTCCATGTGTCTTTAGGGGTGAACGAGTTCAACTCGGGACACATTTTGAAATACAAGGAAAGATATCTTTATAAAAACTTCAAAAATAGTCACGGTAGCAAAAATAAGAAATGGAACTTTGTGAAATAACATTTTAAAGAGATGCATCGGTATAGGTGAAGTACTGCAAATTTCAACCTAATCTATTTTCCAGTTCATATAACTTTGGCTATTCGGAGTAACCTTTCGATTATCAAATGGAAGATTCTCCCGACTTTCCGGGTATGAGATGGTTAAAAGGGAATGACAAATAGGAACGATTACTCTTTCTAGTGTAGATTGAAACAAGTACCAGATCAAGAAAGGGTTTACGACACACTGCCCATCAGGTTATATGCATTGTCAGAGTATGACAGTATGAACGATCGCCTATGCTTCGTTTTAGTCTCACTCGTAATACCGGTATCCTTCACTTTTAAAGTCAACCTTTCTTCAAAGAAACTGTCACTCAGACTAGAAGCTCTATTTGTAAATATCTCTTTAAGTTTTGACATAGCCGTTCTGATCTCATGTAATAATGAGAAAAAAAATAAAAGGAAAACAAGTAAATATTTTATAACTGTTTAATAGTAAGTGAATATTGCACTTTAATACAGCAATGAAATGTATGTAATAAATAAACATATTGCAACAGTTGATAAATTCAATTCAGTGAAAACGGAGTAACAAGGAGGACTTACGTCATTGCTTTGCAACACAGAAAAGTGCCATGAGGGATATCATGAAGGATTATTGCTGTCAAAAGATAACACATTCAAGAACACAGAGTTATTGTCTTACAAGATCTTTTAAGGTATCTATAATTATTTTGTCCAAACTAATCAGTGACAATTAAAGGATTGGAAGACACTCTATGCGCAGTCATGACAGATCATTTACGATATTGTAATAAATATACCTGCCATGACATATCATTTACAATATTGCAATAAACATACATGCCATGGAAGCTTTCTCATAAAATTGTAATAAACATACCCGCCATGGCAGATTATTTATAATAATGTAATAAACATACCAGCCATGGCAGATTATTTATAATAATGTAATAAACGTACCTACCATGACATATTATTTACAATATTGTACCAAATATACTCGTTATGACAGATTATTTACAATATTGCAATAAACATACTTGCCATGAGAGATTATTTACAATATTGTAATAAATATACCTGTCATGACAGATTATTTCCAATTATTTAATACACACACTTACCTTGACAGATCATTTTCAATACTGCAATAAACAGGCCAATCATCGCATTCGCAATATTGCAATGATTAGGTCGATGATTAGAGATTGTTTACCATATTGCAATAAATACGTCAGTCATGACAGGTGATTTATAATACTGTAATGCACTTGTAAGTCATAATATAAAACCAATACCTCTGTATCCAATATATTATTTGCAATACAATATTAAATAATTGCCATATGCTGAGACATTACTGTAAAATATTTACATTACTGCCAGAAAAAAATGAAGTTTTAAAAGAAACTGACGCATAATGATCAATCACGTGGATCAATGCCATAAGGTAATAAAGTACAACTAAAGACTTGAGGCATTGTTAGAAACTGATCAGCAATAATAAAACACCGACTAATCTTTTAGATGAATAGATAAAACGTGAGAATAACTTAAATTATTATTACTAAATCAATATACAATTTTTATCATAACAGACTCAAACCCCTTTCAACCCCAAAATATCAAAATGGAATGATCTACTCTATTGTTTCAGATCAGTTTATTATGGTTTATCAGGTTAACAAAATTAAGATATTTAATGTTGCTTTCAAGTTTGTACCAGAATCCGAGTTAACTAATATCAGTAAAATTCAGGAAGCCTTTTTCATATTAATCATGAGTATTTATATGATCACTAAATTATAAAGTCTGTGACGTATGCAAGATATATGATTCCTTCCAATGTGGCACTGTATTAAATATCTCATTAGTCATTGCTTCATTGGTGGTGTAACAAACCAAAAACCTCATGCAATTTAACTGGAAAACTGTATAAAATCAGCTAATATCCTCACTGACTAGAGATAAGAGATTGGTTTGTAGGGCTGGAGATAAGAGATTGGTTTGTAGGGCTGGAGATAAGAGATTGGTTTGTAAGTCTACAGATAAGAGATTGCTTCATAGGTCTAGATATAAGAGATTGGTTTTTAGGACTAAATATAAAGAGATTGGTTTGTAGGGCTAGATATAAAGAGATTGGTTTGTAGGGCTACAGATACAATATTGGCTCATAGGTCTAGAAATAATACATTGTTTTACAGAGCTACAGATAATATATTGGTTTGTAGGTCACTGCTCACATCATTTAATCCTAGACGTCCCTCATGATAAAATAATACCTTGTGATAATTATAAAATCCCCGCAGTAATACGCACATATTGTAGTGCTGTAGGTATTATCTACAAGACCTTAACAAAATTCACTGCAATAAACCAAGATCATTGTGATACACAGATACAACAAGATTTTGAAACACGAGTATTTGTGATGCTTGTGTCGATTTTGAAACACGAGTATTTGTGATGCTTGTGTCATTTTTGTAACATATATCGGTGAACATATACATTCTAATATTACTTTACTGACACCGATTCAACGTGATACTCTAAAACCATTTTGGTGGCATACTAAATTTACATTAAAATCATTCTAGGGATAGCATACACTCTGATACACTCAGTTCATTCTAGGGACATTTTAAAATCACTGTGACACACTCAAGTCATTCTAGTGATGTTTGAATATCACTGTGACACACTCAAATCAATATTGTGGTATAATCAATTTACTGATACATTTTTAAAATTCCAATGACAACATAAATCACTGTGAATGTGATGCTTTGATCATTCTTGTGATATTATCAAACCGCTGTGATCATTTTTTGTGATATAATCAAACCACTTTGATACTCTTAGATCATTCTTGTGATATTATCAAACCACTGTGATCATTTCTGTGATATAATCAAACCACTGTGATCATTTCTGTGATATAATCAAACCACTGTGATCATGTCTGTGATATAATCAAACCACTGTGTGATATAATCAAACCACTGTGACCATTTCTGTGATATAATCAAACCACTGTAATCATTCTTGTGATATAATCAAGCCACTACGAAACACTCAGATAATTCTGGTGATATAACCAAGCCACTGTGATCATTTTTGTGATATAATCAAGCTACTGTGATCATTTTTATGATATAATCAAGCCACTGTGATACACTCACATCATTCTGGTGACATTTTAAAGTCACTGTGATACACGTGGGTCATTTTTTTCATGTATTATAAAACCACTGTGATACACTCGGATCATTATTGTGATACTATAATACCACTGTGATACACTCAGATCAATTTGCTTATACTATCAAACCACTGTAATATGCTTATATTATTGTGGATATGCAGTCAGACCAGACCACAGTGATACATCTTGGTCCGTCTGTATATAACACACCACTGTGATACAACCAGATGGCTAGATAACAAGCCATGCACTCAGAGAATTAAAGTGATTATCATTAATTATAATAAATACAATTACACATACATTACATCCATCTTAAATCAATTTATAAAACACCCAACACCGTGACTGTTAATTCTGGTTTACATAGTCAAGGACGGATCATGGTAAAGATTATTGTAATACACTAAAATCAACCCCAGGAAATATGTTGGTGACTGCAATGACCTCAAAGATTACCATGGTGATAAACCCAGAGCATAGCAGTGAAATATTTAGACTATTGATATGATACATCTTAAGTCAATGCAGTGAATGTCTAAGATTACCATGGTGATAAATACAGAGCATAGCAGTGAAATATTTAGACTATTGATATGATACATTTTAAGTCACTGCAATGAAGGTCATACATTGCTAGGTCACTTTTCGGTGAAGGTCACTACAATGAAAGGTCACAGACTGCTGTGATGATAACAGTTAAGATATTTAGATTATTGATATAATACTTTTGAAATGACTGCAGTGAAGGTCACATATTGCCAGGTAACTGCAGTGAAATGTCACAGATTACTAGTGATAACAGTATAGCAGTGATATTTCAGATTATTGTTATGATACACTTAAAGTCACTGCAGTGAAGTTCACATGTTGCTAGGTCACTTTTCAGTGAAGGTCACTACAATGAAAGGTCACAGACCGCTGTGGTGATAACAAGTAAGATATTTAGATTACTGATATAATACTTTTAAGGTGACTGCAGTGAAGGTCACAGATTGCTCAGTCACTGCAGTGAAAGATCAGATATTTCTATGGTGATATACAGATCACTGATATGAAAAATTGTAATTCACTACAGTGAAGGTCACAGATCACTGTGGTGATAACAGTATAGTAATGAGATATTCAGATAATTGATATGATACATTTTAAAGTCACTACAGTGAAGGTCACAGATTACTGTTGTGATAACAGTATAGCAGTGAAGGTCAAAGATCACTGTTGTGATAATAGTATAGCAGTGAAGGTCACAGATTACTGTAGTGATAAAAGTATAGCAGTGAAGGTCACAGATTGCTGTAGTGTTAATAGTATAGCAGTGAAGGTCACAGATTGCTGTAGTGTTAATAGTATAGCAGTCAAGGTCACAGATTGCTGTTGTGATAATAGTATAGCTATGGCAGTCACAGATCACTGTTTTGATAACAGTATAGCAGTGAAGGTCACAGTTTACTGTAGTGATAACTGCATAGCAGTGAAGGTCACAGACTGCTGTTGTGATAACTGCATAGCAGTGAAGGTCACAGACTGCTGTTGTGATAACTGCATAGCAGTGAAGGTCACAGACTGCTGTTGTGATAACTGTATAGCAGTGAAAGTCAGATTGCTGTTGTGTTAACAGTAGCAGTGAAAGTCACATATTACTGTAGAGATAATAGTATCGCAATGACAGTCACAGATTACTGTAGTGATAATAGTATAGCAATGACAGTCACAGATTACTGTAGTGATAATAGTATAGCAGTGAAGGTCACAGATTACTGTAGTGATAATAGTATAGCAGTGAAGATCACAGATTACTGTAGTGATAATAGTATAGCAGTGAAAGTCACAGATTACTGTAGTGATAATAGTATAGCAATGAAGGTCACAGATTACTGTAGTGATAATAGTATAGCAGTGAAGGTCACAGATTACTGTAGTGATAAAATAGCAGTGAAGATCACAGATTACTGTAGTGTAATAGGGTGCAATGACAGTCACAGATTACTGTAGTGATAATAGTATAGCAGTGAAGGTCACAGATTACTGTAGTGATAATAGTATAGCAGTGAAGGTCACAGATTACTGTAGTGATAATAGTATAGCAGTGAAAGTCAAAGATTACTGTTTTGATCAAAGTATAGCAGTAAGGGTGTCACAGATCACTGTTGTGATAACAGTATAGCAGTGAAAGTCACAGATCACTGTTGTGATAACAGTATAGCAGTGAAAGTCACAGTTTACTGTTTTGATCAAAGTATAACAGTGAGAAAATTTTAGATATGATATATTAAAAGTTACTGCGGTGAAAGGTTTTTATAATACTGTGGCACTACAGTGATAAACTGCAGGTGATACGAAGATGATCAGATCACTGTCATGATCATGTTGGGTAATAATAAAGGTGATTGTGATGTACTCACACCACTGAAATAATCTACTCAGTGTACAATGACATCCTTAGAGTGTGATGACATACTTAGAGTATAGTGATCTACTCAGAGTGTGACTATATACTTAGTGTATGACGTAATATTTAAGAATGTGTTGACATACTTTATACTTGGTTTATGATGACATACTCAGTGTGATTATCTACTTATTGTATGATTTACTCAGTGATTATATACTCAAGTTATAATGACATACTCAGTGATTATATACTAAGTGTATGATGACATACTCAAGAGTGTGATTATATACTCAATGTATGATGGAATATTAAGAGTGTGATGACATACTTTATACTTGGTTTATGATGACATACTCAGTGTGATTATCTACTTATTGTATGATATACTCAGAGTGTGATTATATACTCAAGGTATAATGACATACTCAGAGTGATTATATACTCAGTGTATGATGACATACTCAAGAGTGTGATTATATACTCAATGTATGATGGAATATTAAGAGTGTGATGACATACTTTGAGTATCATTATCTACTTAGTGTGTAATGGTATACTTAGAGTGTGATTATATACTCAGTGTATGATGACATACTCAGAGTGTGTTTTTATATTTGGATAATGATGACACACTCGGTGTGATTATCTACTTGGTGCCGGATGACATACTCATAGTGTGATTATCTACTTGGTGTAGGATGACATCGACTATGTTGATCTACTAATATCAATGAAGTAACACAATGAAGCTATCTCAATAAGTAAAGATCATTGTTTTGCCTACACATTCTGATGACTCACTGAGATTAATATGATGATGACATACTTATAATATCATTGTGATTGTTATCATGATATACTCATGATACACTCACTGCAATGATACACAGAGATATCTAAGATAATATGTTGATATCATGATGATATATAGTATACTTGGGAATTTTACACTCTTGGTTATTTTTTTCCCTCTACAACAGAAATCATGTCTTCAATTTGTCTTTAACCACGATAGTCTCATGAATGGCAGGTATATCTGTGCACAATTTGTAACTTGAAAATTTCACTTTCAATTTAAATTCTCATTTAAAGGCGAAAATTAAACAGGAGCAGGTACTTAAAGTATTGTTACATTATACTCAAAGTAAGGGTATATACTTAAAGTATTGTTACATTATACTCATGGTATGGGTATATACTTAAGTATTGTTACATTATACTCAAATTAAGGGTATATACTTAAAGTATTGTTACATTATACTTAAAGTAAGGGTATACTTAGAGAATTGTTACATTATACTTAAAGTAAGGGTATATACTTAAAGCATAGTTACATTATACTTAAATTAAGAGTATACTGAAAAGACCAATAAAGTACTCATGGATGACTGCATAAGGCAATGATAACACTTAGGCAACAAATAAAGATCAGTGTTATGTACTTAAACCATTGACATATCATACTCAGATCATGTAATGTACTCACTGCACAGCAAAATGACTTACTGGTGTTAAAGAGCATTGAGATAATATACTCGGATTATGTAATGTACTGAGATCACTGAGGTAACGCAAGAATGTCCGACTGGTATGAAGGAAAGATCATTGATACAATATATCCAGATTACATAATGTTGTCAGATCTTTATCTGATGTACTCAGATTGCTGCAAAGTACACATAAATGTCTTACTGGTAATAAATAAAGAGGATTGAGATAATATAGCCAGATTATGTAATGTACTCAGATCGCTGCAGTGACACAGGTCATTTATAATTTACTCACACCATTGAGTTGAAATACTAAGGTTATATTGATGTACTTTGAAGTATTTCAGATTAAGTTCATATTACTAGGAATGTGCTGACAGCAGTGGTGATTGAATCATATCATTGATGATATACTGAACTCAAATATACATCTGCAGTGATTAATACAGTGGCAAGATTGCATCCTGTGATACAGTCACAATATGATTACAGATATGTTCAATCCATTGCTGTTATATACTATACCATAAATCAATCTTATTTCAAAAGTGATTAACATTTGGTAAATTCCCAAATGGACATTTTCACCAATTTAAATACCTAGTGAATATTTGTATGAAGTTTTACATTGATAAATTTATGTCCCCATAAATACTGTGTGGCTGTTAAAGAATTCTTTAAAATAAGTAAAGTATGCACGATATTGCATGTACAATTCTTTATCTAAAGAATCTAACACCTTGTTAAATGTATGCTATATTTATTTAAATATACAATTGTTTGCAATTACTCTTGTTTCAGTAAATGTAATGTGGATTCAACTGTTCGAAAGCAGTTCTTGAGTCATCTGTACCAATTGTGATGAGGATTTATTCCTCACTTATTTCTTTTACTGTGGATTTGTGGTGAGTGTGAACAGTCAACAGGGGATGCTTACTCCTCCATGACACCTGATTCCACCTCTGGATGTCTTATATTTACCAGATATGTATATGTATCCTGGACATCCTTTGATATCTGAGATTTTTATATAATACTTTAAATGTGTATAAACATAAGCATACATGTCTCTACTATGATAAAATTATTTTCATATTAAGATTATATATTTATTGCTAATTTCACTTGTTTTATCCTTGAAAAAAAAAACTTCAATAGCCAAACAGTGTAGTAATTTATAATTTCAATGTTTTAGAAAAACAAAATGATTTGTAAAAGTTAGTTTATCATGAAATAAAAGAGATTAAGAGTACATAGTTCTACAATTTCTTTTTACCTTTGATTTTAGATCATTTTGATATAACTGTGTATCCTTTATATCCTTAATCCTGGTAATATATCGTAAACGCTCTAATACAGTTCAGCGAAGTTATAAATAGTACAGAAAATGTGATGACTTTGGTTTTAAACAATAGTCTTTGTGATGTCATTGTGGTCATAAGAATAAACCTATGGACAAATCAGTTAGGAAAAGAAGTAGGAACCTGACATTATTGATTACTTTTCTTTCCCGCCAATCCAGTAGGTTAAAGAAGTTGAAAAGTTAATGTGATCTAACTCATCAAAAAAACAATGGACTCTTCCATAAAACAATAACTTAAACCAGTCCGAATGTGTGTATAGGGGTGAATGATTTGAAATGTTACCATGTTATCAGCATGAGTCAGGTTAGGTAAATCAAGGAGATGAGAGATATCAAGGTAAAAGTGGAATGTTCTTGATATTTGGCAATGGGATACACTCTAACAAGATAAAACGTACACTTATCAGAGGAAAACCTGAATAATATATTTACTGTTTCTATCATGAAGGCGAATTGTATTGGTAATTTTAAAAGAAGGGAAGATGAAAGACTAAAGATTACCTTACGACAATAGATAATTAATGACTGTATGGTTCACATTGGACTCTTCTCCAAAATTTCTGGTTTAAAGTTAATTAACTATTTTCTGGATATGCAGAATGGCTACTGTAATAAATGGGATGTTTCTACAAGCAATTAACAAGCACTTTAATACATAGACCAGCATCCCAGGGACGTATTTGTTAGCAAGCAATCATGTAATCCACACCATGCTTGATTATATATTGTATTATATTATTAATTATTCTACTTATAAATAACCAACCAACATTCGGACACTCAAAGTCAACTGCCCTACCTGATGATATTGCATAAATATTGTCACAGCTAATACAACAGTATCCTACAGTTTGTTGATGAACTTGTACTCTGTTGTAGAAGACAGATACAACAAGCTAGTGAAAACAATTCAGAAATTTGCAAAGATTTACCTGTGTATGTAATTATACAAGTTTTGAATATTTCATTAGTTAATTTGATCGAAGATCTTTTTTTGTGTAGAAAATTTATGAAAATCTACTTAACAAAACTGCATCATTATTTATTCCAAAAAGCAAAAACATTACTAACACGGCAATCCAAGATCAAAGAGTAAAGGTACAGTTGACTGTGAGTGTCCAAAGATTGGATCTGACCACAGCCTCTGATGAGGCATCTTCCCAATTTAATTACAAATGTTAAAATCATGTGAAACACTTGTGGTGACTGTGTGTTGTTGGAGTATTAATCATGGAACAATCATCACATATATGTCCTGTGTGTATTACTTGAATAACCACTGCAGGAAGATTTGAACACTTAAAATGATGGCCAGCATAAGCCAGTGGCGATTACTGGACATGAAAGTTCTATCTTCCTCCAAGTGTTGAGTGAGGTTGTATAAATGGCGCTGTAACTGGTCCAATGATTTCTTTGTTTCCATCTGTAACTGTGTAACTGGCTGCAAAGTTTTCATCAATGTTTCCTCCGAGAGCCGTGCTCTATTACTGGATGCTGACCTCTGAGCTCTTCTGTCTATAATAACAGATAATTATCATGTAACGATGATCATAAAAATGGTTAACATAATCATGTTACACCTAGGTCACAACAGGCCGTGTGTGTCTTTTACCCATGAACTGCAGGCATTTTTTTTAAAAAGTAGCGTGTAGCAAGTGGGGACATTGTACATTTTTTTTTAGAACACAGGCCACCTGGGGTGTCTATTGGACATGCATAACAATAGCTTTGGTCTTATGATGCACTAATATCCCCTCTCGATGTTTCTTGAGCTGTACAATCTGTCAAAGTGGCATAAATCACAGCACGTTCTCCAAACAAGCATAGCCAGTTGTGACTGAGACTGTAATCAACATAATTATTTACATACACACAAACACGCACGCACGCACACACACATACTCACTTCTCCCCCAATATACCACCGCCTTTGGCAAAATGTCAAGGTTGACTATTTTCAAGGTGTGGTCATTTTCATGTCTTTAATCCCTGCTGTATATCATGTTTACAACTCACTACTGTAAATTGGGATATTTTAACTGTTGTTTGATTTTGGACAATTTGACCACCCTATTAAAATGGCCAAAAATAAACCTTCCAAAATATGTACATGTCGAACATCTGAAAAATCTGGATCTGTTTCTAACATTAACCTGAAAATATTTCTAATGTTAACTCTCATCATTTCTATTTAAAATAAATCTTTGACAGGCTGGTAATACAAAGACTTTAAGTTGTCAAGGAAGTGAAATTTGGAATTTGTGATGCTCGATGTTCACGTTATCTCCCTTTGCGGTCATAATATGAAGTAATCAAATGAACATCGGCTATCAGTTTTTCTCACACCTGTTTACTGTCCTGGTCTGGTGATGTAGTCGAGGGATTTAACATGCATAAATGACCATTTTACCACAGAATCAGTGGCGGATGATGATATGCGGGTTTTGAAATTATAACGGGAATTATATGGTATGAAATTTGTTCTCCAAGAAATAGTGGCATTATGTGGGTTTTGCATTATATCAGGGGAGAACTGTATCTTAAATAAAAAAAACTGATTGACATTAAATTCCATTATAGTATGATAATGCTTAAAATTCCCAAAAATATACAAAACTTAATTACAGACTCTTACAAGAGCTAGGCTCAGGATATCTGTAAATCTTACAAGAGCTAAGCTCAGAATATCTGTAAATCTTACAAGAGCTTGGCTCAGAATATCTGTAAATCTTACAAGAGCTAAGCTCAGAATATCTGTAAATCTTACAAGAGCTAGGCTCAGGATATCTGTAAATCTTACAAGAGCTAGGCTCAAAATATATGTAAATCTTACAAATGCTAGGCTCAAAATATATGTAAATCTTACAAATGCTAGGCTCAGAATATATGTAAATCTTACAAATGCTAGGCTCAGAATATCTGTAAATCTTACAAATGCTAGGCTCAGGATATCTGTAAATCTTACAAGAGCTAGGCTCAGAATATCTGTAAATCTTACAAATGCTAGGCTCATAATATTTGTAAATCTTACAATAGCTAGGCTCAGAATATCTGTAAATCTTACAAGAGCTAGGCTCAGGATATCTGTAAATCTTACAAATGCTAGGCTCAGAATATCTGTAAATCTTACAAGAGCTAGGCTCAGGATATCTGTAAATCTTACAAATGCTAGGCTCAGAATATCTGTAAATCTTACAAGAGCTAAGCTCAGAATATCTGTAAATCTTACAGGAGCTGGACTTCAGCTACTGGTATTCTTATATGAAGTTAGGCTCAGAATATATGTAAATCAGAAGGATTGTTTATCTTACTTGTGCTGGGCTCTGAAGAATCACTGTCTTGTCTCATTGCTATGTCCTGATTTGAACTTTCACTTTCTTCACCAACAGCTCTTAGAGGTTTTAGCTTTATGGAATTTCTATGCATCCTAGATTTAGCTGTAAAAATGTCAGTCTGCTGTTCCAGACTTGTAATACTACAGGTTCTGACTACTGGGGTCTTGTGTCTGGTCCACGTGTGCATACGGTAATCAGATTCATAGTGCAGGAAGTCATTGCTAGGATCCCATGGTCTCATGCTAAGTATTGAAAACAGAAAAAATAGTAAGAAATGGTTTCCTGTGGTGTCTGTTTGCTTGATTTAATGTGAGTGTCTGTTTGCTTGATTTACTGTGAGTGTCTGTTTGCTTGATTTACTGTGAGTATCTGTTTGCTTGATTAACTGTGAGTGTCTGTTTGCTTGATTTACTGTGTCTGTTTGCTTGATTTACTGTGAGTGTTTGCTTGATTTACTGTGAGTGTCTGTTTGCTTGATTTACTGTGAGTGTCTGTTTGCTTGATTTACTGTGGTGTCTGTTTGCTTGATTTACTGTGAGTGTTTGCTTGATTTACTGTAAGTGTCTGTTTGCTTGATTTACTGTGGTGTCTGTTTGCTTGATTTACTGTGTCTGTTTGCTTGATTTACTGTGAGTGTCTGTTTGCTTGATTTACTGTGTCTGTTTGCTTGATTTACTGTGAGTGTCTGTTTGCTTGATTTACTGTGAGTGTCTGTGTGCTTGATTTACTGTGAGTGTCTGTGTGCTTGATTTACTGTGAGTGTCTGTTTGCTTGATTTACTGTGAGTGTCTGTTTGCTTGATTTACTGTGAGTGTCTGTTTGCTTGATTTACTGTGTCTGTTTGCTTGATTTACTGTGAGTGTCTGTTTGCTTGATTTACTATGAGTGTCTGTTTGCTTGATTTACATGTTTTGTTTTTAATGACAGTCATCAGCTATTTGTTAAGTGCTGTAGGCTTAAGCCAAGAATTAATACCAATGCTATTTCTCTACTGATATGCCATTTCTACACCTCATTTTATAGATCTTCTATATATGTAAGTCTCTGTCTTGTATTTTTATCATTTTTTGTTTAAGTGTTGTGTTTTGCCAAACTCAAAAAATAATTTCAGTTATATAGTTACAGCCAATTATAATTGGTGGAGCAGGAAATTTAATATACGTATGAAAAGACTTGACAAAGGCCGGTGGTCTCTTCCTGGGTACATTGTAATTGGGTTCCTCTCATCCACTATTAAAAACTGACCACCACCATATAGATGAACAATTATTGAGGGTGGCATAAAACACCAAACACGAAAAGAAGTAAACAGACAAACTTCAACACATAATCAGTTTTAGTTTCAGCAGAGCTCGGAACTTTGTGATGTAAAGTGTTACTGCTTATCAGTTGGCAATGACCCCATCCCCCCAAAAAAAAATGTAAGACCAATTCCTAAAATCATCATACCATAAATTAACAATCACTATAATGTAATACTTAGGATTATTATCTTTAATATGATCAGAAAAGATTCTAATATGAATAATATAATACCAATAGAAACAATAGTCCCGCTGAAACGTTATCGGGTATCACATGGTACATGAATTAGTTCCATTAAAAAGCATGCAAAATGAGTGGTAGAGAGATAACAGAAGGAAATTTAAGTGTGTCTGCAAAAATCTGAGTGGCAGCAAAAATTTGGGTGTGGAACACAACCATGATTAAATAGGTCATGGTGATCTCTGTATCTGTGATTAAACTTACTCTATGTATTTGTATAGCCAGTCACCAGTCAAGAGATCTCTTTCAAATAGGCTTGGTACCCATTCTATCAATTTAGCTTTCCGTTCCTTAGCTTCTGTTCTCTGACGTTCTTCTAGAATGTATTTTTCTTGGGTTGCCCCATGCATATCAGACGTAGCAATGGCATCACTCACATTTTTCCATAATCTGAAAGTGGAAATTGATAAAATCTTAAAATTACGGGTAACTGCATCACTCACATTTTTCCATAATCAGAAAGTGGAAATTGAAAAATATTGAAAAGTACAGGTAACTGTACACAAAACTAAGTAATACCAAAAAAAACCTTGTCATTACCCCACTATTTGTTCAACCCAAAATCTGGCATTATAAAGGGGTTTGGCAATAGGCTGAGGGACACTTTAAATGAAATTATAGGGAAAATTGGAAAAGTGGACTTTCAAAAACTGTAGTGAGGTGGCATGATAAAGAGGCTTTACTGAACGTCTTCTACTGGAAAAGAGAAATAAAGTGATTTGAATTTAGCCAGTATAATTTGGTGGTAATGGAACATTATTTTGTGTAAACAATATTTAATCTATCAACTTAACAGAATAAGACTGTTACCCACCTTTCCGACTCCATATCTCCTTGTAAATCTACAGGAACTGTGTATCTTTTGAGTCTTTTAGATTTTGTTTCTGGTGTTGGACTCCAGAAAATAGTGCTCTCCTGAAACAAATAACATATCCATTGAACTAAATAATAAATAAAAAGCTGAAAGGACCTCAACTGATTCACCACCATATCAACAACCCCCGATCCCAGGGCAAGAATTTAATAATTTTGGTAAAGGCCTACACATGACCAATAAAAAAACAACTTAAGTTTCAGCAAAATTGAAATCATATAGAAAATTGAAGTCAAAGTTAGGTGTAAAGTGTTCACAAAATAGAGATTACTAAATGATTTCAGCAAGTTTTCTTATGGTTTCAGTTTGCGGAGACCAAACATGGAGCATGCTGACATAATGTATTTACTTCAGATTGCTGCAAGTTTCTTTAGCGGTAATTGCCTGTAATTGTGGATGGCCTAGGTGTGTGCATGTAGAAACTAAGGAAGATTGCACACAAAAACTAAACAGGGTGTAAACTTAACTGGATTTTCAAGAAGCATTTTTCCACAAATGCTGGAACTGGATACCAGTATGTTAGCTTCATGTCCAAAACAAGAGATCTTTTAAATGGTTTTGTACCCAGCACTCTACAATTTTTCAGTTATACAGAGTCAACCAGTATTAAATGGTGGAGGAGCAAACCCTGTTACAATGTTCTAAGGAAGAGATCACCAAACCTCTGTAAGTAAACTGACAACTTTCCAACAAAGTCAACCAGCCAGGCCGAATCCAGCACTGAATAGAGACGATTCCAAAAATAGAGAATTGCATCTCTTACTGGCCCTACAGAGGAGCAGGAATAATGAAATTCACAAATGACAGAGTAGTGGTGTCAAAAGGAGTGATATATACTTACTCCAGTCACTTTATTTTTGATGTGTATATCCTGGTCCCAATGTCCTTCAAGTGTCGCTAGTGTGTCTGATCCTACCTTCAACTTCCCAGATATTTTATTGGATGGTTCTCCCATATTTAGAAATGGCTAAAAAAGCAACAACATTACATAAGAAAGACAAACTGAAAATTAAAAAAGAAAAACCACAAAATGAGCTTGAGGGAGATTTTTTAAAAAGACAGACTGGTATAATGAATATGGACAGTTGCATTATGAAATTCTATTTTTTCAGATGAAGGTATCACCTAGCACCTTTAGCATTGTACTTGTGGGTCAAACACTTTACTTCTCAATCACTGCCAAGAATATTTACTTGCTTTGTCCAATGCACTGAAGATTTTCACATTGATCTGAAACTTCCAGAGACAAATGGATTCTTCTTGGACAACACAAATGTGTCTTTAGAGATTAATGAAGGAACAGTTTCTACATTTTTTTAAAAATAAATTCTAGGCATGGATTGTCGATGAAATTAAGCCTGTGGAGAAGTGGAACTGGAACATGAATAACAGAAAAATATCAATACTAAATTTGTCTGATCATTAAAAATGAAAACTGCAAAAAAAAGTTAAAATCATTTGTCCAGAATTTTGTCTGGACACTTTTTGACTTCAAGGACCTAATTGGCACCTTAAAATTTTTGTTAATAAACATCATCCTTGTTTGTAACTTATAAATGCAATCTGATCATCAAGGTTTTTACAATGGCATTATAGTAGCATAAACAGCAGCTTTGTTGCTACTAAAAGTTTCAAAATCACACAAATGTAAGACAAAGAAGATACTGATTGGCAACCAACTGTTGCCAGGGTGATGGTTTGACAGGTGGTTGTTGTTGTTTAGAATCTTTCACTCATATGGAGACATGCTAGAGAAAGGCTTCAAATTCTAGCCTATGCACAGCACTTACTGCCATTGAGCATGTGCCAATACCTACTGTGACACAGGACCTCTGTTTTTTACTGTCTCATCTGAAGGACAGGAAAAGCCAGCCACCACTACTGAGGCTCGAAACCTGCCATCCTCTGGTTGTGAAATGAGCACTCTACCACGGAGTCACAATGGGTCTCTGGTTTGACAGGGATTATCAACCCTACCACAGGGTGCCAAATAAGGCCACATTACCCATGCAAAAAGAAAAAAAAAGCATCTCTCCCCCTGATATGCAGTCAAATTTGAAGAGATTCTTATATTTTCAAACAATTTTTTGTCTATTTTGTATATTTAGGATTCCAAATTTCAATGAAATGTTGTTAAAATTCCCAACTCAAAAGGTCCAGGCCCCATTCTCAAAAGAGTGTAGAAAATCCTTGTTTGAAGACAAATTACATTTGTGAACAGTATCTTACTATTATTTTGCTCAAACATGCTGGTTAAAAGATTTTCTTCAAATAACTAAGTAAGCTGAAATATTGTTTACTTATCATAAAAGCATACCTCTATCAAGATTTGGTATTGGGTGAGGTCACCCATCTGTGTAATGTTAAGAAGCAGGACACTGCTCGTTCTCCCTCTTACCTTTAGTTTAAATTCTAGGTCAGCTCTGTACCCTGTTTTCGGACAATTAATTGACACTTTTCCTCCAAGTTCCATCGTCAATGTACCAATCAATATGCCTAAAAAAAGTACAGACAAATTTTACATGAAAACTGTAAACATTCAATATAAATACACTTCTCATGTCACATTTCTCAATCAATTAATTTCCCTGTTTTGACATATCAATTTACATTGTTCTAGGTTCTGAGGTTCACTGTATATTGATCAGCAATATATTCAGTTTTAACTCATCAACCCTTGAAAAAAATGAACTCTTCCATCTTCAATTCACACTTAGTCATCATAATCTCATGGATGATATATATGCTTGTGATACAGCTATTTAGCTTAAAATATCACATTCATTTTAAATTTGCCCTCTCATTTTAGGGTGAAATGGTGAAAATTGAATGATTGAAGTTTTTGAGGTATATATATTTTCCAGGTGTATATATCTATATCTATATAAAGCACTAAAGGACTAACGACACAGACAAAATAAATGTCAAATTATCCGGACGGGTCGTCCGCTTTATATAGGGTTCGTGACTCGCATTGTCGAGTAAGAAATTGTTTCGGGCGAGTAAATTTTGACAATTAACTCACCCGTTTGGCGAGTAGGCCCACTGGCACTGATGCTGTACGGAAAATCCAGATTCCCTTTTAAGTTTCGAAAGTGATCATTTCCTTCTCTTTTTAGTTCAAAATACATTACAAAAACAATTAGAAACTTAAATGATTATTTTATTGACAATTAAACAAGTTAATCTTTACCTCACAGCCGAAAATGTCACAGAACACATCGTGTATTGACTGCTAATACTTGCATTTTGTGGAGGACGTGGAAGTTGAATGTGTGTAAATAAAAGAACCAATACCAAATGGCCCTAAATTTCAGGATTTGGTAAAATAATCATAACACTATACTGTTTTAAAAAAGTTGTAAAATCTTAATTAAATGTAAGTGAATGATAAAAGTAAATTAGTTACTCTAAATAAAAGTTTTAATGAAATACATAAAAATGGATGGCTATTGTTGTCATCTAACAATAGTGAAAACTTATTTTTATAATTTACATTGATTTAAAGACATGTCTGGTAGTAGCAACATCATAAAATAGTTATGATAGTAGTAATAATGATGCATTTACAGTTAATTTAGATGTGAATGCATCACTTAGAGACAATACATTGTATATATTGTATAAAAATTTATCTATTAGAATAACAATAAATTTAAAAAACACAAAATTAAATAAAATATTATTTTCTTTGATTTTCTTGGTGGGCAATCAAAATATCAGTCGAGAATTTGAATTCTAAAACTTAAAATGAGAGCAAACAAAAGTTGTAAGATTTTCCTTTGTAATAAGTACTTGATTAGAAAAAATGATAATTTGTCAAATCAAGAGTATCTTATCTGTTAAGTCATATACATGTAAGATCTTATACACTCTTAACATATCTACTTTGAAATACTATGGTTTCATACTTTGGTGAGTGCAAAATGAGTTCCGGCGAGTGCATTTTTACCAATTTTTCGAACCCTGCTTTATATATACTTTTCCTGACTTGTATCTATTGCTTATATCTGACACCCTAGGATATATGATGTTGTTGTTGGTTTTAGTGCTTTGTATATCTATATCTATCTATCTATCTATATCTATCTATATATACAATGGAATCTCTCTCGTAACCTCGAAATTCATGGACATGCCCTGTTTTTTTTTGAGATATCCAAAAATTGAGATAACCAAAATTTTCAATTCCCATTTTTTTCAGTCTTATAGGACAACAAATAAGCCTGCACAGGGTAGTGCTTAATTCAAATAGGTTTTAAGCAATTATTAATAACCCTGGCTCATTAACGGGTGTTCATTGTCCTGTTATTTGCAGGTAAACAAGTAATTTTGTACAGTGATTTTTGTGTACAAAATTTAAACCTTCAATCACAGAGGGTAATTTTGAGATAACAAGTGCCAATTCTCTAATATTTAGATACATCGGACCAGAAAAATACTTCGACTTAAGCGAAATTTAGAGATAAAAACTTTAAGATATCTGGAATAAAAACAGTATAAATATACAGTAAAATAATCGGAATCAGACATTTGACATAACCAGAATTTCAACTCATCAGATTTTTACATAACATGATTCCATTGTTTATAAAAAGGGGAGGTCACTGTTTCTTATTTTACCTTTACAATGGGCATATGGCATGGTGATAAAATAATCTTCTCCTCTTTTCAGAAATGTCAGTTTGGCTGTTCCATCCAAAATGGCTGACAGAGAATTTCCTGTGCAACAAAAATATAGACCATAAGATGACTGCAAAAAACTCCTTAATAGAATATAAGGAGGCATTCAATTCTAATATAAATGTAATTAAAGCATTGCATAATCAGAGTTTTTGTTTACCAACACAATTCATTTTCGCCATTTTACGACAGTAAACAAATTCACTGTCTTCATTCCAACCTCAAATCTCATGAATGTCATTAGCCGCATGTACATCCGTGCTTCAATTATTTTGTTTGATAATTTCCCTTTCATTTTAAATTCACCCTCTCACCTGCAGGTGAAAATGAAATGAGAGGTAAATTTTCCAGGTATACAGTATTTCATGACATCCCCTAACCAAAATGTTTATAGCACTCAATAATCACATTTAGCTACTATGAATCTACATCATAGCTAATGTTGGTATCTTTGTTGATAACATCTCTTGCTAGTATATATATAAGCAACATTGTATTGACATTGGGAACTCTAAAATTACACAAAACTGTTTCCAAAGAAAAAAATCTCTTCAAATTCATTCTCATTTTACTTCATTTGGATATTTTCACAGCAAATTGTGAAAAAAGCATTTTTCTACATTGGGAATGCTCATGTTGGTATCTTTGTGATCTCTTTCTAGTACATATACTAGCAACGATGTATTGAAATTGGGAATTCTGATGATACACAAAACTGTTTCATAAAAAGAATCTCTCCAAATTCATTCTAAATTGACTTCAATTGGGATATTTTTGCAGCAAATTGGGAAAAATGCATTTTTTTTGGCATTGGGAATGGAACCTTAACTCGATCCTCTTGGGAAGGGTAGAAAATCCCTGAGTATTATAACAAATTCATTGAAATGTTTATGTTGAGTAAAGAAATACATATAATATTTGCTTTTGTCTTACCATAAAACTTAGATTTGGCGAGAATGCTTCCACTTATGTTAAAGCCATCTTGTCTGTTTGTAATATGGAAAGCAGAAACGGGCGGATGATGGGAAATCTGCCATAAAAAATAAAGGAAATTGTTAAATGAGACATAGTCTAAATAAAACACAACAAATTTGTATCATATACTGATAAAGCCAGTTCTTTTGGCTAAGTCATCAGTGAAATTGATTCTCACTTATTACGATACATAACAAGTGGGCTACAGCTCATGTAAATCAGCATACCTGGACAATTATAATACTAAAGCAAATCTTATTCAGCTTTGTATCAACAGAGAAAAACTGTCTATATGTTTATATATCTTCAGATTTTGTTGTCTTGGTAACATCAAAGTGATGTAATGGTGATGGCAAAATTTTAGTGGTTGAGGAGAGAACCCAATTAAAATATACCCGGGTAGAGACCACCAGCCTTCCGCAATTAAACTGGCAAACTTTCTCACAAAATCAGCATAGGTTCAAGCACCATTCAAACTCCCTCTGATTTTTTCTCGCCATATGAGTAGAAGTATGAACAATACCTGTTCTGCAATATAGAATGTCCGGCTGTTTGTGACAGGATTCCTCCAATAACATCTAAATGTTTCCCCTAAAATTGGATTGTATGGTTTCTTCAAACCCTGAAAAAAGAACTTATTATATGTATATCTAAGAATTTTAAACACATTTTAACAGAAATTCTGAGAGTACTGATGAATCAATACATGTGTATTTATGAATCAATTCTAGCCCCTACCTGTGAAAGCATTATTAGCATTATTTTAAGCAAACTAATACCTGCACAGGCTGACAGATGCAGTCAAAAACCTATTAACCCCCCCACCTACCCCGAGTGTCATCAGCAGGGAAATTAAAATCGATATAGAATTATCAGCTATTGTAATTATTCATTAAAACCATACTAGAATATGTGACTTTATAAATAGAAATGATGCAATTGTCCAGAGATGGGTTAAAAATCAGTTTCACTTCTCTTTACCCTTCCAAGTTTTTAATTGAGTTTCTACTCTCCACTTGCTTTGATTTTAATCATATATGTTAACATTTTTATTCAGAAACTAATTTAAAATCTTGGTTTGAAAATGTCGTTGGCGATGATATTTTAGATTTTTTAAAAGAAAATAAATCTTTACAATAAATTATGAAACTGTTATTTGTTTTTATAAACGTTGTATTAAAAAGTATCAATTTTATTGAAATATATATATCTGTGTGTGTATGTATGTTTATATATTTATGTATGTATATGAATTATAAGTATTACAGTTTATAAAAGAGAAAATAATAAAAGTCAGTCATGCCACGATATACCTGAAATGTTGTTAAAAATGCTGTAAAACAATAAGTAAGTAATTAACTTCTACTCTCCACTAAAGAACTGACTTAGAAGTGTGTACAGTAAATAACCAATGAATGATCACTGCTGGTACATTTGTATACAGGTATTACTTATTTTTACTTCAAATATGTAACTTATAGTTGACCAATATTTAGTTATCCGAAAAGATTGAAAAGAGAAAATGAATGTTTGTGGATGTCAAATTCTAGCTAAATTAGTGTAAGGTATAACCCCTTTAATACTACACAATTATTGACTTCTGATGAGGTTAACAAATTAATTTATCAACCCCTGGGATGTAATATTCACTGAGGTGAATATCACCTTCCCTGGTGCAAGGAGTCAACTGATATCAGAAGTCAAAAATTGTGTTTCCTCTTATCTTATTAAGAATTATCATAGTGATTAACTCTTACACCCACAATTTACTACTTGTTGGATTGTTATATCAACCTAGGGAGCTATTTGGCGGTTGATATAACGATTGTGCAAGAACAGAAAGTAGAAAACAAGCCAATCAGCAACAAGAGAATAAGACAATAAACTCATATATATCAGACAAATGTAACATCTAATTTTCAGGTGACAATTTGAAGTATATCCACCTGTCCATGATCTGAAACCAAAACCAACAATGAAACCATGGACAGATGCAGAAGACCAACAGAATAGAGAATGGTATGAAGAGGAGAGGACTTGTTCATAGCCAGAACAGAGAACAGTATGAAGAGGAGAGGACTTGTTCATGACCAGAACAGAGAACAGTATGAAAAGACTTGTTCATGTCCCTATTCTCTATGGGGAGATAAGGAAATAAGAAGTAAGAAGAATTCTGACACATGAAAAGGTCATATAATTGCTACACAGCATCATCAATATTCTTACCTTTGGCTTTTTGTAAAACCCTGATAAGTACCACTTGACAACTGATTTCAACCTCATGTATGGATCTTCCTGAGTTACAGCTCTAAAAGCAAATAATGTATGGTATCATAGTATCATAAAATTAGGAAAAAATGTACTCAACAGTCTTAAATATAACCACTATATAATCTGAGAAATTTGATATAAATAACTTTGTTGCATGTGAAAAAGATTGAACTAAGAGACTACAAAATTATGATCCAGAAATCATAAAAAATTAGTTTATTGAGAGGAATATAAAATTAAAATTTGGAAGTAATGAAAATTAAATATTAATCGAATTACGGGATCATGAAATGTGAACAAAAAACAAGAAATATTAAAATCATATAATACATGTTTTGAACTTGATGTGAACTATTTTTATGTATAGAACTCTCATTACATTTGTCAGTAAAATTAGTGGTGCACAGTTTATCAACACTGTTAATCAACACTACTTTGTTAATGATAAGTTTAAAGCGTATTAGCTGTGTCTTTTTCCAAAAAAATTCACTAAAATTCTTTATTACTTAGATTGATGCACAATAACAAAAAAATCGATATACACAGGCACAACAGTTCTTATATTTCAATATATTTTGTGAAAATAAGCCATTAAGGTCAAGTCCAGTGCCATATGCATATATTAATAGTAAGGTCAAATTAATCATTTGCAAGTGAATAATCGCCAAACTTGGTTTCGCAAGTAATTTTCACAAAATATACAAGAATTTCAGAATTGTTATGCCTGTGTATATTTCTTTGTGTATAGCTTTTATTTCTTAATTTACGTCAATCTAAGAAGCAAACAGAGGATATTTGACAATTGTTTTTGAATAACATGTTTATTACATCGAGTGAGACAGGAGAATACATATTTAGCACTCGTGCTACGCAATGGTGTTAAATATTTATTCTCCTGTCTCACGAGATGTAATAAACATGTTATTAAAAACAATTGTTAAATATTCTATTTATTACATTTTCCAGTTTAGTTTCATTTGTCCGATGTTCTGTACATGTAGGCCACACTAGTCTACAGCTTGTTAAATGTAAACAAACCATGTTTTGACATAGGGGCTCGGAAATCTTTTTAAAGCGTAATGTGCTCAATGAAAACTAGAGCCTGGAGGAAAATATTACGCTGTAAAAAAGATTTCCACGCCCCAATGATTTGGATTGGACAGCAAACTCACTTTGATGTTAGCCTTATTCGATGTTCATTTTCTGTATTGTATCTCCAGTGTCACCGAATCATTTTAAAAACTGCTGAACTGTTGACCTAGATAGTGGATACATTAAACATTTCCACTGTCTTTCTATCACTTAAACACACCCCATCAAAACATAATAGCACCTGCTTTTCGGTCGAGACAGAACAAATCTGTGCAGAGCCATTTTGTTTAGCTTTGATACAGCTATATTATAAATAGCTCACACAAAAATCCTTTTTTGATACGTCATATCTACAGTACGTGTTCAAAAGGTTTTAATACGGCATCACCATTTATTGGCATTTGTTAGAACAAATGTGATCAGTTTATAATCAAACAATGATATGAAAATTATCATAACATTATCGATGGGATCAATTAATCGGATTTTCATTAGTGGCCTGGCACAGTATTTTGATTGGCTGTGATTAACAGGAAGTCAGATAGACATACTAGCCTACACTGTGGTTAACAGGAACTCATATAGAGAAACATCAAAAATATGGAAAATTCCAATGGTAACAGGATTATACTGTGATTAACAGGAACTCAGATAGACATACTCTAAGGAAATGGAAAATTCAAATGGCGACATCCAATATTGTGATGAACAGGACCTCAGATAGACATACTAGCTTATACTGTGATTAACAGGAACTCGGAAAGACATAATCCAGGGAAATGGAAAATTCCTATGGTAACAGCCTCAGTGCCTATACTGTGATTAACAGGGACTCAGACAGACATACTACCAGGGAAATGGAAAATTTCAAAGGTGATAACTAAATGCAAGCGAAAATTTCCTAGTATACAATATCAATGTAACTGTTAATTGACGACATCATTTAGAATTCTATATTGTAAATGACTCAACATGAAACTACAATACTGTATCTGACCCATTAAGTGACATGTCCCTATAAATGCCACACCCATTTTTACATACTATCAAGAATCTTTTCTAGATGGTTGACAAGGTGATGTGGACCTGAAAATCCGTGAGTATCAGTTTACCTGTAGTCCTAGCAACAGTTATAACTAAAACTTTACCACTCTGCCTTGATGGTGTCCTTGGTAATAACTACAACAACTTTACCACTCTGCCTTGATGGTGTCTTTGGTAATAACTACAACAACTTTACCACTCTGCCTTGATGGTGTCCTTGGTAATAACTACAACAACTTTACCACTCTGCCTTGATGGTGTCCTTGGTAATAACTACAACAACTTTACCACTCTGCCTTGATGGTGTCCTTGGTAATAACTACAACAACTTTACCACTCTGCCTTGATGGTGTCCTTGGTAATAACTACAACAACTTTACCACTCTGCCTTTTAAAAGATTAACTGTTTTACGACAATTTGATTGGTCCCATTAAGTGCCCACCCCTTTTTCCTGATTTTTGTAGCAATCTAGGCAATAAATGGGTCCAAAACAGTAATGTAAAACTTTAAATCTTGTTGGTGATAAGCTTTTCTTGGCAATTCTTGTTTTTATTTAAGAATGTTTTGTTTAACTTACTGGAAATAACAAAATCCAAACCAAACAAACCAATTAAAACATCAATAAAATATACAGATTTATATATAAAGCAAAAACAAACACACAAACAAAAACAAAATCAAAAAGCCACACAGACTAACACATCATCTGAAGCAAAATTAATGACCTATCACCAATTGTCGGACACATGGCTCTCCATGTCCACTATTTGACATAATTCGATTTTGATGTCATAATCACACATATGTTTGACAGCCAATTTAACAGTGATGTCATAATGGCAAAGTCTGCAAAAAGGTGCTGTCAGATCAATCATAATGAGTAAAGCAATATCAATCTGAGACAGTACCAATGTAAACTTACCCCCAAAACACAATAAACTTTGCTCAAGATCAATGACATAGACCAGTCCAATTGTGTTTTTAGGGTAGTTGAGCATGTTTTTTATGGGACTTCAAGAGTCCTCACCAATGATTGATTTACTTACATTGTAGTTTTGTTTTAGTTACCATATTATTTATGAGAATTGTGATGAAAAACAGCAATGAGGACAAGAAAAAGCAAAATGGCAAAGACCACAAGGTAGTTAAATTAAAGAGCAATATAGGCCAGAAAAAGCAATTAAAGTCATTAATATGCAGAGCATAATCTAATACATAAGCAATGTATATTTTGGCAGGACTTCGAGTGACTTCAGAAACTAACCTAGTTCAATCTTCTTAACTACTGGAAAATAACAAAGCCCAAAAATAGGTCAACTTGGGGGGAAAAAGTCCAGAAGTTGATCAACAAGGTAAGTTAGAAAAAAATATGTCACAGGTTAAAGTCCATAAGTATAAAATCAATTAATTCTAAGTATGAATTGGGTCAGGTAGGTAAAAGTACCAGCAAGGACAACCTGGTATACATAAATGTAGGTCATTTGGGAGGGGGGGACTATAGAAGCCTGCCTCTCTGTCTCTATCTGCAATATGAGAATTTAGCTGATAATGAGAAAAAAATAGCAGAGGGCTTAATACAATATTATGTTTATTTGTGATCAATCCCATTGCATTATACTTTAGCAAAAATTAATTTTTAATCAAACCATAAATGAAAAATAACTAATGATTTGCTTAAAAAAAACTATATACTAAGGCACAAAGACTTTTATGAGTAAGAGTTACATGCTTTCTGTCAAAATGCACCCGCCAGTTGAAGTAAACAAACAAGAACAACATCTATCTGGCAAAATATGTTGTAAGGTGTAACTTTTACAAGGACATCTAAATGAAAGACATTGTCATATCATGATAGGTCCATCTACAATGTGTGTATAAAATCAAAAAAGCAATTTACTCCTGCCATAAGGCGGATATGTCACAAATTTGAGAATACTCAGTATGACAGTTTGATCTTTACCTTGCTTACAAGATTTTTTTTCTTTTCAAAATTGACCTATGACCTTGACCTCTGACCATGAAAAAGCACCATAAGGAGTGTGTGTACCACAACTGAGAATCCTAGGTAAATTAGTTTGGTCTGTACCTTGTCTGATATTTTTCTTCAAAGTTAGTTCATGAACCTGACCTTTGACCAAGAAAAAAATACAAATGACGTCTTTCCTAGGTGCAACAAGTTGGTTAGTACATTGCCTATAAATTGTGAGCAGACAGACAGGCATATATACAGACAAAGAGCCCTGTACAGCAAAATGTCCTGTCTATGGCAGGCATACAAAAATGGAACAATATGCAAGTATGGATAAATACGATGTATATATATTGCTGTCCTCTTCAAGCATAATAATATCATACACTGTGATACAATTAGTGTCAGCAGGCAATACCAATTTATCTCCCCTTCCACAAGTTGACTTAATATCTTGTCACAGATGAGGCAAAGATCTCTGCTATATGTAACCATAAGACTACGAGCCTACTGAATAATCTCCCCTTCCACAAACGTTACCGTAATTTGCATAATCACTATATGTAACTGTTTGACTATAATGAATTATCAAAAACTACAACAAATTGACTAGGTATCTTGTGATTACAAATCATTAACTTGATCTACATCTCCCCTATCATTATGTAACTATTAGACAATACAAACTTATCTTTCCTTTCCACAATTTGACCAGATATTTTATCAGAGTTGTGGCAAAGTTCTATGATTTGTTGAATTGATCTAAATTTCTATTCTATGCAACTGCTCATTAGTAAATATAATTCATCAAAAATGCACTATGTTTGTAACAAACGCTTCTAAAAATCAAAATTATAGGATAGAGGGATCGGCTTTTGAAAACATTAAATACATATGACCCGAGTATTAAATACAAGGGAGATAAAAAAAAACCTGAAAATTATCATCTGAATATCTACTGTTAACAATTTTGAAATAAAATTCACACATATATAATACAAATCATATATATTTTAGTGGCAAAAATTTGGAAAAACATAATCTTTATTTTTTAGATTGAGAAGTCTAATAAGGTTATAATTCATACAAACAGAAACAGGTCAAAAATGCTCTTTTGTCTTTCCATGAGGCAATAAACATTAACCATCATCCCACCAAAACAATGGATTCTGCTATATAACAATGGTATCACCTTGTCCACCTGTGCAATTAGGGGTGAAATTAGTTAAACTGGGTGTAAATTTAAAGACTTACTGTGATAAAATGTCTGCATGATAGTAATAATCTGATAGCTTGTCTAAAAAAGACCTTGGTTCCAATATGAACGTTGGCAACACAACTTTGGACAGATCCATTCCAGGCCGCACCTGCAGATTACAATAATTTGTAAAATGGATGCAATATTTTGTATAAAAAACCTCATTTCCAACATTAAATTAATTTCAATATTACCACAAAAAAAAAGTTCCACAAAAGAAAGCAAACATTAATATGGACAAGAAAGGTCTGTAATCAGATACAATATCCTGCATTTTCAATTGTTTACATAGTGCTGTGTTATACAATTAACCGTTTACATAGTGCTGTGTTATACAATTAGCTGTTTACATAATGCTGTGTTATACAATTAACTGTTTACATAGTGCTGTGTTATACAATTAACTGTTTACATAGTGCTGTGTTATACAATTAACTGTTTACATAGTGCTGTGTTATACAATTTTTACACTGTTTTATACATAGTGCTGTGTTATACAATTAACTGTTTACACAGTGCTGTTTTATACAATTAGCCGTTTACATAGTGCTGTGTTATACAATTAACCGTTTACATAGTGCTGTGTTATACAATTAAATTAACCGTTTACAATTAACTGTTTACATAGTGCTGTGTTATACAATTAGCTGTTTACATAATGCTGTGTTATACAATTAACTGTTTACATAGTGCTGTGTTATACAATTAACTGTTTACATAGTGCTGTGTTATACAATTAACTGTTTACATAGTGCTGTGTTATACAATTAACTGTTTACATAGTGCTGTGTTATACAATTAACTGTTTACATAATGCTGTGTTATACAATTAACTGTTTACATAGTGCTGTGTTATACAATTAACTGTTTACATAGTGCTGTGTTATACAATTAACTGTTTACATAGTGCTGTGTTATACAATTAACTGTTTACATAGTGCTGTGTTATACAATTAACTGTTTACATAGTGCTGTTTTATACAATTAGCCGTTTACATAGTGCTGTGTTATACAATTAACCGTTTACATAGTGCTGTGTTACATAGTGCTGTGTTATACAATTAACCGTTTACATAGTGCTGTGTTATACAATTAGCTGTTTACATAATGCTGTGTTATACAATTAACTGTTTACATAGTGCTGTGTTATGCAATTAACTGTTTAAATAGTGCTGTGTTATGTAGTAAACAGTCGGTGCAATATCATCAACAGTTACAGCTGATATCGTGAAAGTCGGCCAATGCTAATAATACCTGGCCTTAAATGTAAAAAAATTGGCAAAGTCGGCCAATACGAGTAAACATGTATAGATGAATACCTGATTTACTTGGAAATCATCAGGAAGTAACTTTATTAGCAAAGAAAAAATCCAACTTGCCACTTCAGAGGACATATGTCCACAAGCATGAACATGAGAAAGTCGAGAATGTCACATAGATACACAAAAATCATTGGGTTTATTTTAAATGTCTACATAGTTAACTGACCTATCACAAATGTCCAACACGGCACGTTTTTGATAAATTTTTCCATTATGTAGTCACAATTAAATGGCCCTTCAAACATTTTTCTTATTATGACGTCACAGTTGAATAACATAAAAAAAAACACATGGAGAGCCACGTGTTAGACACTTGGCGATAGGTCAATTAATAAAAGAGTTAATGATTAGCTAAAACCATGTTGGCCGAGTTATTAGGCTGAGGTCTCTCATATTTGCCTGAGATCGCAGGCCTAGCTTATTTCGTAATACTAAACCCCTATATCATTACTTTTCATTTTCAACTTCAATGGCATCAACAAATATCTATAACACTGTGTAAGCAGTCACTCTTTATTTATGGTAATGATTACCACACTGATTAAATAGTAGGAGCATATGAGGTCTTATGCCTTCCTGGTTTTCTGGAGTATGGCAATTCAATAATGACTTAACATATCAAAATGTAATAGGTTTTCTGGAGTAATTGGCCTTTGGCATTTTATTTTTATTTCAATAATGGACAAAACAAAGACGATGTAGTATCTACGTAAAAAAAGGTGTATTGTTTTTTTAGTCGGCAATAAAATTTATTTTCATGTACGGAAAATATCGAAGATATCACCTGTTTAGGACTGAATACATGATCTTCCACGTCGACACTTTTTTGTATAAATTAGCGTTAAATTTTAACGTAAAAAAGATACCTGCCTAAATGCTGATCTTAATTGTTTGTCGTCGTCTGTAAGAATCAAAAAACATTAATTATGCCCACAGAAACCTTGGCATCCCAGTGCAGCAGCACCGCAATGATATAACCTAGATCGTAAACAAATCGATATACCTATCAATGGGGGATGCTGAGGTAAGCACGTGTTTTGATTAAGATATTTTTGGTTAATCTATCCTACATTGTAGACGGTCCTCTGAGGCTTTTATCATAGCATCGATCATGCTCCTTTCCAATTTTTCATGTTTATGAAAGGTATCTTGGTCTTTTGTTGTTCATTTTACGCCAGAACTTCTTGAAGGGTTTTTTGGACAATTTCTTTTTCTGATTCTGTCAATTTAACCACAGTGCGGCCACGATTTTGCCCCAAAGTTTTGCTTTGGACCCATGCTTTTCACTTATCAACAATGGAAATGCGCTTGTTGTTACATGGGCGCAAAACCACAGGTTTCACGCGAAGGTTATTGTGAAAACATCTTCTGGCGGGCATTTTTCTTCGTTGATATTCTTGCAAACGAATTTTTTCTGTCGTACCGACAAAAAATGTCAAAAACATACACGTGGAAAGTGTGAAGGATTTTCTTCTGGCTTTAATACATTAAAAACTATAGAGCGTTCTATACTCACATCGTTTTTTGGCATAATTCAACAATTTTTCGTTGTTTTATCTCCAAATATTAACAAGTATTTGACCCATTTTTTAACTTTGTAGAATTGAGATTGAAATCGATTTGAGGAAATTCAAAGAAAAACTTTTATGTCTTTAAAATATGAATATATGGTGGTTTTTGTTTTGCGCGCGGCGGTATCTGAGAACCAGAATATTAATTTTACATGTAATGTTCAATATTTATGCCTTACCTAAACTTATCAATAAGAACAGTTAAAAACAAGTGTTACCTGTTTGACCAGTGTCCAAATTAGACTTTTGTTCTCGTCATTGACCTCTTCTGTTTGGCAGGTATCTCCTTGCTATAAATAGAAACCTATGAGCTTAAAACGTAGAATAACAAGAGGCCCATTAGGCCTTAATGGTCACCTGAGTGATATAAGACCAAAATTTGACCCTATTTTTGGGGGGCCCCTATTGGTCCTAGTCCCTTTTCATTTGCAAACATGCAGTTTCACATGGGAAAATTTCCTATCATATTTGGTAAAAATTGGTACACTGGTTTTTGAGAAGTCAAAAATGTCTAAAATTTGACAAAAAACTGATATTTTTTGTTTACATGTACAAGGTGTCTGGGATTTTGACCTTTGAAATTTTGACAAAATGATCCTCTGATAATTCCTAAAAACTTTTTCATACATCTTTGAATATAAAAAGTTTATCAGTTTTGAGTTACTAAGCCATTTGTATAAAACTGTAACTATGTTATTCAAGCGCCCTCTTATTGGATGGTTTATTGACAGATTCCGTTTTCATTCGCAAACCTTGTTGATATTGACTGTACAATCATGTATACAAAAGTCATCTGATCATCACACCTACTTTCTACCTATCAAATAACACTGGACTACAAAAGACCAATTTAACCTAGACTGTATATGACACGGTCATTCAATTCATACCTGACCTAATTATTCACATCTAACCTAGATTGTAAATAACACGGTCATGCCACAAATACACATACCTGACCTAATTATTGACATCTAACCTAGATTGTAAATAACACGGTCATGCCATAAATACACATACCTGACCTAATTATTCACATCTAACCTAGATTGTAAATGGCACGATCATGCCACAAATACACATATCTGACCTAATTATTCACATCTAACCTAGACTGTAAATAACAGGTCATGCAACTCATATCTGACCTAATTATTCATATCTAACCTAGACTGTATAGAACACATTTTGTCACAAATACACATGCCTGAGCTAATTCTTCACATTTGACCTACATTGTAAAGAATATGTCTGTGTCACAAACACACACATCTGACTTAATTCTTAACATTACCTAGATTGTAAAGGACACATCTGTGTCATAGATACTAATACCTGACCTAATTCTTCACATTTGACCTAGATTTAAAAGACATTTGTGTCACAAGTACTAATACCTAACCTAATTTTTAACATTTGACCTAAATTTAAAAAGGACACATTTGTGTCACAAATACTAATATATAACCTAATTCTTCACATTTGACCTAGATTGTGAAGGACACATTTGTGTCATAAATACACATACCTGACCCAAATCTTCATCCACACACTCAACATATTTTGTTTCACTTGGAGGATTATGTTCATCAATGACCCTCTCCTCCTCTGACTCAGATTCTGTTTCTGACTTTAACTCTTCTCGATCTGTTTTACAATCTTCATCAAGTCCTTTTGAAAGAAAGAAAAATAAAAATTACAAAATATTAACACATGGTGAGATGGACATCAAAACAACTAGAACAGTCCTATTGGAACAAATATCCCTGCGACAGCAGAATTTTCTCTGATGTATATTTGTTATGTAGGAATGGCAGCAGGGAACATGTTTTTTTTTTCATAGCCAGTATTCATTCATGAACAGTAATCCCCTTCCTTCCAGCAAATATACTTATCATGATCTTTCATCGTGTGAAGTTTAATTAAAATCAAGTTGTGATGACAAAGTGTCACATGCATATGGATAAAAAATATTAAAGGTGTATAACTCAAACAAATTTTTTTTAAACAACAACCCTCACCCACCCAACCTTCATGCAAATATATGTCATGTAATTTTTCATTGCGCAAAATTTTGTATGAAAGGCAGAGTTGCGATAAGGTGTTACATGCCTATAGATAACAAAATTTACATTCAAAGGGCCATAACTCTTCCTCCTCTTCCTTCATGCAAATCTATGTATTTGGTAATGTGATTATTCATTTTGCAAAGTCTAGTCTTAAAAACTTCATCAAAGTAGGAATAGTTGATAACAAGGTGCCACATGCATACTGATAAAATATCTAAGACCAAAGGACCATAACACCCCCATCCATTCCCCACCCACCCCCCCAAAAAAAAAAATGTTTGAACAGCGATTCCCTTCCTTCATGCATATCTATGTAAATGGTAATGTGTTTATTCATTGTGCAAAGTCTAGTTTTAAAAAATTCATCGAAGTAGGAATAGTTGCAATAACAAGATGTCACATGCATATTGATAAATATTTAAGTCCAAAGGACCATAACCCCACCCTCCAAAAAAGATATTTGAACAGTAATTCCCTTCCTACATGCAAATCTACATAATGTTATCTTTCAGTGAGCAAAGTTTCAATGAAATCAATTCATCAGTGTATGAGGATGCAATGACAAGTTTACGCCTACAGACAAACAAAGTGATTCCAGTATACCCCCCCACCCAATTCCCACAGCTTTGTTGTGGAGGTATAATGAAGAGAATACTATGGCGGAAGGAATCACAAGAAAGAACAATAGCCGATTTTAAACTGACAGAAGGTTTCAAAACATTCTGCAGTCAATCTATTAATTTACCAGACATCAGGCTTCCTGAGCTGATTAGTTTATCTGTAAGAAATTGATAAGTGGCAACCTCTAGATAGAGTAAAATGGCAAAATCTTTCAGAAAATTATTCTTATGTTTATTTTGTGACTTAGTGATTTTTTTTTTATATTTCACTGAAAAATGAATAATGTTTTCACAAATAACAGTTAAAAGTTGATTCTTAAATATTTCTGACAATCTGATTTGTTTCTTTATGATTTTGACATGTTATTTTTGCAAAATTCTTGTTCATCTGGACAAGTGAAAAGAATTTTTTTTTGTACAGCCCTGATATAATACATGGTGAAGCGACAAATACATACAGAGACCAACAGATACACACAGAGACTAACAGATGCATACACAGACCAACAGATACACAGAGACCAACAGATACACACAGAGACCAACAGATACATACAGAGACCAACAGATACACACAGAGACCAACAGATACACAGAGACCAACAGATACACACAGAGACCAACAGATACATACAGAGACCAACAGATACACACAGAGACCAACAGATACACACAGAGACCAACAGATACATACAGAGACCAACAAATACACACAGAGACCAACAGATACACAAAGACCAACAGATACACACAGAGACCAACAGATACATACAGAGACCAACAGATACACACAGAGACCAACAGATACACAGAGACCAACAGATACACACAGAGACCAACAGATACATACAGAGACCAACAGATACACACAGAGACCAACAGATACACAAAGACCAACAGATACACACAGAGACCAACAGATACATACAGAGACCAACAAATACACACAGAGACCAACAGATACACAAAGACCAACAGATACACACAGAGACCAACAGATACATACAGAGACAAACAGATGCATACACAGACCAACAGATACACAGAGACCAACAGACACACAAACAAACCTACAGATATATACAAACCAAAAGATACTCACACAGCAACAGATACACACAGAGTGCAACAGATACACACACAGACCAACAGATACACACATAGACCAACAGATACACATACAGACCAACAGATAATAACAAAGACCAATGTATACACACATAGACTAGCAGATACACACAGACCAAACAGATACACACAGACTTAAAGATACACACACAGACTAACAGACAATCAAATGGTCAGATCACAATGTACATCTAGCTTTTGTTACAAGGGGATGGTGACCTTACCTTGATCCTCAAAATGTTTTTCACAGTCACTATCATTCATATGCTCCTGTGGATTGATTTGGAATGTGTTTGGCAGAAGGGACTCTTGATTCGGATCTAATGAAGGTATTTCTTGGAAGCCCTCTTGGTCCTTCTTCATAGATCGCATCAATAAACTTGTGCAGCGTAATGCAAGTTCTAATGCATCCATCCAGCACTTCCCTGAAAAGCATCACAGAGAAAATATCACTAGTGTAATTATCAACAAGACATCACAGAATTTTCTAATTCTACAGTAGCTTTAACATATATCAAGTTCTAACTAAGCAATATAAACATGTTGCCAGCAAAGCGATATAAAGTCAATGTTGACTTGTAATGCATCAAATAATCTTTCCAGAACTATCGTAACATTTTGCAAGTGCAGTTCTGTCACCAAGATTTATATAAGCACTATTGTGTAAGTATAATAAACTGATTTTTCTAATTATCCTTAAATGTGTTTAACAACTTATGTATAAAACATGTACATTCATACCAATATATAATGAAAGCACTCCATATCTAAACTCTTACCAGCAGATTCTGAAAAACTTCTAAAAATGAGGTATGAGTATGGTAAAGGCTGGAGAATGGCTCCGATTGTCTCCCCTTTTGGTCCCTGCAAAAGCCATGAAAAATACTTCAGACACAAGAGGAAGAAATCAGAGCCGAAAGGAATGTTGGAGTGTTCGGGAACAGAAAATGGTGAGTATTTGAATACAGAGTTACCATTTGAATCTAGTCAAATGTCTAGTACCAGTTTATCACGCAGTGTAACATCATTTCATCACATGTATAGTAACAGTATATTACATAGTGTAGCATCATTTCGTCACATGTCTAGTTCCAGTTTATCATGTAGTGTAGCATCATTTCATCACATGTCTAGTTCCAGTTTATCATGCAGTGTAACATCATTTCGTCACATGTCTAGTTCCAGTTTATTATGCAATGTAACATCATTTTGTAACATGTCTAGTTCCAGTTTATCATGTAGTGTAGCATCATTTCATCAGATGTCTAGTTCCAGTTTATCATGCAGTGTAGCATCATTTTGTCACATGTCTAGTTCCAGTTTATCATGCAGTGTAGCATCATTTTGTCACATGTCTAGTTCCAGTTTATCATGCAGTGTAGCATCATTTTGTCACATGTCTAGTTCCAGTTTATAATGCCGTGTAACATCATTTCATCATGTTATGTATAGTAACAGTATATTACATAGTGTAGCATCATTTCGTCACATGTCTAGTTCCAGTTTATAATGCCGTTGTAACATCATTTCATCATGTTATGTATAGTAAACAGTATATTACATAGTGTAGCATCATTTCGTCACATGTCTAGTTCCAGTTTATAATGCCGTGTAACATCATTTCATCATGTTATGTATAGTAACAGTATATTACATAGTGTAGCATCATTTCGTCACATGTCTAGTTCCAGTTTATAATGCCGTGTAACATCATTTCATCATGTTATGTATAGTAACAGTATATTACATAGTGTAGCATCATTTCGTCACATGTCTAGTTCCAGTTTATAATGCCGTGTAACATCATTTCATCATGTTATGTATAGTAACAGTATATTACATAGTGTAGCATCATTTCGTCACATGTCTAGTTCCAGTTTATAATGCCGTCATCATTTCATCATGTTATGTATAGTAACAGTATATTACATAGTGTAGCATCATTTCGTCACATGTCTAGTTCCAGTTTATAATGCCGTGTAACATCATTTCATCATGTTATGTATAGTAACAGTATATTACATAGTGTAGCATCATTTCGTCACATGTCTAGTTCCAGTTTATTATGCAATGTAACATCATTTTGTCACATGTCTAGTTCAAGTTTATCATGCAATGTAACATCATTTCATCACATGTCTAGTACCAGTTTATCATGCAGTGTAACATCATTTCTTCACATGTCTAGTTCCAGTTTATCATGCAGTGTAACATCATTTCATCACATGTCTAGCAACAGTATATTACAGTGTAACATCATTTCATCACATGTCTAGTACCAGTTTATAATGCAGTGTAACATATTACACAGTGTAACATCATTTCATCACATGTGTAGTAACAGTATATTACACAGTGTAACATCATTTCATCACATGTGTAGTAACAGTATATTACACAGTGTAACATCATTTCATCACATGTGTAGTAACAGTATATTACACAGTGTAACATCATTTCATCACATGTGTAGTAACAGTATATTACAGTGTAACATCATTTCATCACATGTGTAGTAACAGTATATTACACAGTGTAACATCATTTCATCACATGTCTAGCAACAGTATATCATGCAGTGTAACATCATTTCATCACATGTCTAGTAACAGTATATTACACAGTGTAACATCATTTCATCACATGTCTAGTACCAGTATATTACACAGTGTAACATCATTTTATCACATGTCTAGTACCAGTTTATCATGCAGTGTAACATCATTTCATCACATGTCTAGTACCAGTTTATCATGCAGTGTAACATCATTTCATCACATGTCTAGCAACAGTATATCATGCAGTGTAACATCATTTTATCACATGTCTAGTAACAGTATATTACACAGTGTAGCATCATTTCATCACATGTGTAGTAACAGTATATTACACAGTGTAACATCATTTCATCACATGTGTAGTAACAGTATATTACACAGTGTAACATCATTTCATCACATGTGTAGTAACAGTATATTACACAGTGTAACATCATTTCATCACATGTGTAGTAACAGTATATTACACAGTGTAACATCATTTCATCACATGTGTAGTAACAGTATATTACACAGTGTAACATCATTTCATCACATGTCTAGTAACAGTATATTACACAGTGTAACATCATTTCATCACATGTCTAGCAACAGTATATCATGCAGTGTAACATCATTTCATCACATGTCTAGTAACAGTATATTACACAGTGTAACATCATTTCATCACATGTCTAGTACCAGTATATTACACAGTGTAACATCATTTTATCACATGTCTAGTACCAGTTTATCATGCAGTGTAACATCATTTCATCACATGTCTAGTACCAGTTTATCATGCAGTGTAACATCATTTCATCACATGTCTAGCAACAGTATATCATGCAGTGTAACATCATTTTATCACATGTCTAGTAACAGTATATTACACAGTGTAGCATCATTTCATCACATGTCTAGTAACAGTATATTACACAGTGTAACATCATTTCATCACATGTCTAGTAACAGTATATTACACAGTGTAACATCATTTCATCACATGTCTAGTACCAGTTTATCATGCAATGTAACATCATTTCATCACATGTGTAGTACCAGTTTATCACGCAGTGTAACATCATTTCATCACATGTCTAGTTCCAGTTTATCACGCAATGTAACATCATTTCGTCACATGTCTATTACTAGTTTATCAGGCAATGTAACATCATTTCAGCATGGAAAAGATAAACTGGGTACAGGAGAAATTCTCATTAATGGTACTATTACACATATGGTAGTAAGGTCAAGAGTTCATTCTGCATAAATTATATTCAAATACAAATTCTAAAGTAGTTATGGGATTTCTGGTAAATAAGTTACAACTGAACTCTAGATGGAATGAATAAATATGTGAGATGATAAGCAAAGAATTAATTAAACAATCCAAGTTCAAGGCTCCAAATTTTTTTTTATTATTTTGCACATGTTACTTTAATACCTAATTGTTCAGTACACAGTATTTTTCTATTATATCAAAAGATTTCAAACCTCTGCCCTGGTATTTTGGTTTTTAAATTGCTCATCAAAATCCATCAAACATAAATAAAGAAAAGTAAGAAAATAACAAGATTTAAGGAAGGACAACCATTGCTCTAAAATACGAGTCCAAAACCAAACAAGAACATTAAAAATCATATACAGTCAACTCAACTTATAACAAAGTGGAAGGGAGATAGATTTAAATCTCCTTATAACGAGATTTCATTATTATGATTTATAAAAAATAATGTAAGAAGTGCAAGGGGAGAGCAATATCCTCGCCCAGTATTTCTTTATATATACGGTCTTGTTATAAATGGAATTAACTGTATTATTATACCTCATGAATAAAACACAGTAAGGGATTGGTTGAGAGCCATCATATGTCAGGGAGACTACACTTCATGTCTCCCTCACATGTGTCATATCTCCCTCACGTGTGTCAAGTCTCCGTCATGGGAAAACCCTTGCACCTTATTCAACAATTTAAATTGATTCTGTATTTTGGTATAATAAACAATTTAAATTGATTCTGTATTTTGGTAAAATAAACAATTTATTACCCTGGTTGTAGGGAGACATGAGGATTTGTTTACCTGCAGCACATCATATTCCCCTCCGACTTTGCCCTCGGGAAATATGACCTCCCTTGGATAAACAAATCCTCATGCCTCCCAACAACGAGGGCAATAAATTTATAATAGTCTTGTAACGCAGAATACTATATATCATACATTACCTTTGTTGCCCATATGGATTGATCTAGAGGATGAAAAAGTTTGAAACAGAACCCATCTTTTTTAGAAGGTCGTTCAATCAGTCTGCATGTGTTCAATAATACTGTTCCCACCCACTGGCTGCTCTGTAAAAAATTTTTTACAATAAAGATTAGACAGGACTAAAAACTATGAGTCAAACTTACACAAATGTATTGTTTTATTTAATGTTAAATGCACATGACTAAAACTACAGGGAAATATGAAGCAATCTAATCCTTTTAGAATATAAATCCATATCTCCATTGCTCATAATGTCTCTTAAACTCATTGTGTTACATGTAATATCACATAAAGGGTAACCTGTCTTGAGAGACCACTGTCGTGAAAGACCACTGTCATAAGAGACTACCTGTCTAGAGTTTTGTTGTTTTTTTGTTTGTCAAGAATCACTTATATTGAAATGTCACCAGCTTTACGTGAAGTGCTACTAATTTTGGCCTGTGCTATGGACTGTTGCCAATGCATTGAGTTCTTTTATGTGCCATGCCTTCCATGACATGGGACCTCGGTTTTAAGTCTCAATCAAAAGAAATGTGACTATGACTATGAAGAGCTTGGTGAAGGAACAGTCTCTACCATTTTAAAGTCTTTGGTATGACCTGTTCCAAGAATCAAAACCAGGAAATAAGGTGAGAAAGGTCGGCGCGATATTATCTGAGATCCGACGTCACTTCCTCTTCTGGATATAAACAAACAAATGGTTAACGATTAACGCTATGAAATTTTAACTGTTGCGTCTAGTGTTGTATGGAAATCAGATGTTACGCAGCTTTTTAGAAAAAAAAATTGAATTTTAAAGCCGCAGACGCGAAAATAATCCTGACAATCCTCTAAAAATCACATTGATTATACTGTTTTCAAAAGAGGGCTAATTCAGCAAAAAAAATATACTCAGTACTGGTCAAGGACCAGTCGTCGGCTAGGACCAGTAGTCGGTTATGGTGTGATTTTGTGATTAGTATCTATCACAACAATATTTCTTTCCTTTGGTTTGAGAAAAATACCCTACAACTGATGATTGATGTAAAAAAAATCACAAAAACATGTTGTATATAGGCGAAATAATATAACAGTTGACTACTGGTCCTAGCCAACCACTGGTCTTTGACCAGAAGAAAACCTGAATATCAAAGTGAAATTCAGCGACCGGGGGTAGGGCTAGGGGATTCGGCATTATGCTACCGAGATACATTGTGAAATTATCCAATTCAGAAGCCTGATCATGTATTCTGTCAGGCAATCTTTCGGACACAAAATCACCGAGGCCCAGGGCATGCATCCCAAAATGTTCAAATGTTCAAACAGCCCATAGGTTTTTAAAATTATCACACTGCGACTTGTTTTTACCCAAAGTGATGTGCATTAGATTGACTTAAATAAAATGCATTTCAGCAAACTCAAATATTATAAGATAAAAAGCAAGGCGATCCAGAAAATATTTGATTTTTAAACGTCTTTACAAGGTATGGTCTAAACGTCAGGAACATGGAAAATTTCTGTCACTAGTCCAAAGTGACACCGGAGAAATGTCACCTTCCTTGGGCTATATTTTAAGGAAAAGATATATCAACATGGATTTCATGCATATACTTGACCTAATTATGATATGGAGAACCCACCTTCAGCTCCCAAAGGCCAAAATTTGGTACACATCTAACTACCTTCTTCATGAACCAGTGATCAGACGTCTTTAAAATTTTGTATGCATGACTGTTGAGTCAATATCTACATGGCTTGCAAATGAAATCAAAATAGACCATTCCATTTTTTCTCTATTTCTAGTGTTTTCGGGTGGATTGTTTTTAAAAAAACAGTAGATACACAAACATTTTGAGAACTTAGCTCTTAAATGTAAAGTCAAACATGAATATCTATTTTCATCGATGTTAAAACTTTTGTTTTATAGGATATTTATCAGTAGATCCAAGTGCCAACAATGTGGTTTTGTAACACATCTGTAAAATACAGAAATGTACATTAAATTGGCATCTTTTGTTCTCCCAAATCATAGATCTCCTCTTTTTGTACATTAAATTGGCATCTTTTGTTCTCCCAAATCATAGATCTCCTCTTTTTGTACATTAAATTGGCATCTTTTGTTCTCCCAAATCATCGATCTCCTCTTTTTCTGTCATTTTGTGGTTTGGTTTGAAAGTGGACTCATAATTCGTAATGCCTGTTTTCTGATCTAGCAGTTCAAACAGTAAATCTTGACTTGACAGTAACAAATTTTGTTGCATTGTTTCTTTTCCACTATTAGTACATCATTTAATCAGTACAGAGAACTATATACATGTACATTATAGATAACTCTGCATAGTGGAGTATTTTAACATTTTTGCAATGTAATAAAAATTTGCATCATGAAGGAAAATTTTTTGAAATAAGGGCGCCCTGGCATCCTTATAATGACAAACATGATATTGGTCACTCTGAACTTTACATTGTGAACTGTATAATGCAAGGTCATCTCATGAACTTGGAATATCCCAAACAAGTATAGAGTAGTGAAAACTTAACGTTTTCATTATCGACCATTGTACTCCATCAGGCTATAGGTACCTGAATATACACACGACTGTAATACAGCCAAACAAATCAATTATGCATATCAATTACAGCAGAAGGTATTTTAGACATATAAAATTACCACAATGTTTATACTGGCATTAACTGTGTGACCAGTATATGTTTGGATCAGTGACCAGCACATTGAAATCTGAATGGCCATTCAATGGGGTCAACCTGATAACTGGTGAACATTGATGAAAATTCTCACCTGTCCTGCAGGACAAGTAGTATCTAAACGTACCTGACTGAATGTAAAAATGGCTTGTCTGAAAATCAAGTGTAATATTCAATGATATTTTTTTGTGTTTAAACATGAAAAAAATTGTTGAATTAATTTTTGTCTTCAATAATTTCACCTACTTATCTGAATGCGAAATGGATTTGTCCCGGACAAACCTTAATGTTGAACCCTGTATGGCATGGCCAGAAGTGCAGTAATTGTAAGTCAAATTTATCTGAAATACGAAAAAGCAGCTGATATATACATACTTTGGCTTTCTCACTTTTGTACAGAATCAGAAGGCCTGGCTTTAGAATACACCACAACTTGGTCCAACTTTTTAATGAACCCCGTACTTTTAACCAGTCTGCGACAATGATGACACTGGAATCAGTTAGAGTACTGAGTAGTTCTTTTGTGGCTTGCTTCTTTTGGCTTCTGTAATTCTTTTTTTGTACCTGACACAAACAACAAAATGCAGTGAGTCAAAATTGCAATATGTTGTAAAATCAGATTTTTTTCTCCATTTAACCGATTCCTATCCACTCAACACACCTTCCATATTCGACCCATTAAGCGAACAGGATGCTACAAAAACCAGGAAAAAGGGGTGGACGCTTAATGGGACCAATTAATACTCAAACTGGCGTAAAAGCAGTTAATTTCTATAAGACACAGTGGTAAAGTTATTGCAGTTATTACCAAGGACACCAATCAACATAATTCTGTTGCTTGGGGGCTACAGGTAAACTGTTATCAACAAGCTAGAAAAGATTCTTGATTGTGTGTAAAAAGGGGGAGGGGCGCTTATAGGGACACAGGCAGTTAATGGATTGAATACTGTATGTACAATTCTATTATCCTCCCATCATTCATAGATTTCCCTATTTTTATGGCAGGTGTTCCTTATCATCACACTAGGGTGTTTAAATACTTGCTATACTAGAAGTATAAATGCTACCAGGTTTTCAACCATGTGTTTTTGTTTACGGAATATTAAGCTGCAATGAAAATGAAGAGAGAAAAATAATCTAACCTTAGTTTCAGAATATGACAACAGAATCTCAGTTTGGTGGTAAGATTCTAGAATGCCAAACTCTTGGGAGCCTAAGACTTAGCATTCAATAATTTTACCCCTTAGGATTTGATTGTTACACGGTACTCGTACCCTAGGCAAGCTTCAGGTTCGGCATTCAATAAACTTATCCCTTTAATTGAGATTCTTTATCATATTCCTGGTAAGCTTCAGGTTTGGCACTCGAGAATATATACTACCCCTTTCATTGAGATTCTTTATCATACCCTAGGTAAGCTTTAGGTTCGGCATTTGAGAATACCACCTCTTTCATTGAGATCCCTGGTAAGCTTCAGGTTCAGCATTTGAGAATATATACTACCTCTTTCACTGAGATTCTTTATCATACCCTAGGAAAGCTTCAGGTTCGGTATTCGAGAATACTACCCCTTTCATTGAAATTCTTTATCATATACCTGGTAAGTTTCAGGTTCAGCATTCGAGAATACTACCCCTTTCAATAAGATTCTTTATCATACCCTTGGTAAGCTTCAGGCTTGCCATTCACGAATGAGATTCTTTGTCATCCCCTTGGCAAGTCTCAGGCTCAGCATTCGAGAATATTACCCTTCGGATTGAGATTCCTTTGTCATATCCCCATGGCAGGGGTTTATTTTACTCATGCCTTTGTCATATATCCATGGCAGGGGTTTATTTTACTCATCATTCTAAAAAAGTAAGTACCACATTTCCTAGCTACAGTACAAACCTGGTGTTTATTCTGTCAAACGCTCTACACCTTGAAAATGATGACAAAAAACACCAAAAAACACAGTGATTCTCTTTCTAACTGTAGCGTAATCATACGCAAAATTTCACTCTACACTATGGCGGCATATTTCTTTGACATCGAGAAACTCCATGTGACACCGTCAGCTGAAGCTTTTTGGATTAAACTTCTCCATGGGGTGCCTAGATTAATTAACTATCACTACAGCCTCGCACCATACAGGTAATAAACAAGATGTAAATCCATGTCTTGTTAGACAGAGAATATCACAGTCGCTTCAGTGATGTCATGTTCAGTTGTACCCATACATATAAATAAACTCTGCCCTTCACTAATCATTGTTAACTGTACTACTACTAAATTATGACATGAAACATTGAAAGTTACAACAAATTTGCTAAATTATTCCAAGCAGACCAAGGATGCTTGATGTGCCGATCATCGTTGGCTGCACGCCAAACTTTGAATTTGATAGTAACTGTTGATCCGTCTTGAAAAAGAACTTGTCAGATTAACTTTACTTACATTTGATTTCCGACAGAAATTACACAATTATTCTGTATTTCATAGGTGTCATAGTGGTGTAGTAAAACGTAAATCTCTCTCTCTCTCTCACACACACACACACAAAATCGAAAAATGTTGACAAATACCTTAATACTGTTGAACTGTTAACTTCAACTAGATTTAACATTGTTTATTTTATTCAAAATACGACTGACAGAAACATGACTCTAAAACTTTCAGTGCTCACCAGAAATTGACACCAGTCCAGTATGACCGTGTACATGTAAGAAATTGTTTTAAAAAGTAATACAGTCCGGCATTTCAGACCTACTATTTTATCGAACATTAAAAAGAAATAGTAACATTGCATAATTGTGGTGATATTGATTCACATACACGTGTATGTTCAAGTCTGTGGCAGAATACACGAGTGCAAAAGAAGTATACAAGTTATCTCCCTCAATTTCATAAGAGGGATATAAAAATCAGGTGTGAAATGTTGCATCTCTTTTTAACTAGATTTTTTAAATTTATGTAACCACATCAATAAAGATGCATATCTGCCCTTATTTTTATTTTCAAAAGTCAATAATTTTTAAGTAAATGATTTTAAGACATTCGGAAATGACAAAAAAAGGAATTGACATGGATCACCTTTAAATTGCGTCAGTGTTATTCAACTGGTCATCGACATGTCTCCGTCTAATCATTCATGATTAAAGAATACTACTGGCTTGCTACTACGATATGGACATTTAGAAATGGCATATTTTATGTTTGCCTATTACATAATTAGTGTTCTTGGATTTCGTCATTACTTACCCAGGAAAGTACTAGTAGGCATAGGCTTGCTTAATTTTCCATTACGGCATTTATTTACTGTTTAATTCACACGTGGACTGAACTAATGTGTTCCGTGATTGTTATACAATACACATGTAGCGATACATTTTTCGTTTTAGTCAAGTTTTACAGAATCTCAAAATAATAAATCTTCTATCTATACTTTATATACATGTAGAACAAATGTTGATATACTATTGCCAGCAACTTGATCCCGGATGAACCGGCGATATATTACAACTAATATATCGGAAATAAATTTCAATTTAAGTCTCATTTTGTCTGATCAAATTGCTCAATAAATAAATTATTATTTTTATCTTTAAAATATAACTTCTGTGTGCGACTTAAACGTAAATACCGGCACTGCCCTTTAAAAACAGGATGTCCAAAAAAGATAACACTCAGGAGATTAACTGCCCAGGTAAGCTTGTTACGCACGGACGATTTTTATTGCATATTGAAGTGTCAAGTCACTCATTTTGAGAGATAACCTTTACACTATTTTTCACGGAGTGATAGTGTTTTTCTAGAGTTGCACACCAAAAATCACCGTACTGTACCGTGTTTCACTCTACACCAAGTAGAGTGTTTGACAGAATAAACACCATGTTTGTACTGTATTAGCAGCACTACATGTATATATCCACACAACCTTACACTGTCAACAGACATCCTTAGTTTTCAACAGACATCCTTAATTTCTGATTACCTTTAGTGACTCTCTCTTTGATAACTTTGTGCCTGAGGTGCTAGACTTTTCTGCTGACGAAAGTGCAAACAATTTGGACTCAGACTGAAAAAGACAACAACAACAAAATAATAAATAAATAGCCATGATTTTTTAGTTAATACCTTTTTTCAACTGGACAGGTACAACTGAGCTAAGCACTTTCAGAGATTGTATCTGGTACCTAAAACATGAATACAGTACTTCACTATTTATTTTTGAAATATTTTGTTTAGACAGTGATGGATCCAGGGGATGGTCACCTTGTGCAAGTGACCAGTCCTGATTAATCTTAATAAAAATATATCTATCAGTAGGTATTTTGTACAATAAAACAATTGGTCATTTTAGATTATGACCATCCCCATAATTACTATAAAGACTACAATGAAGTGTATATAGAGGACATGATCACATCTTGGCTATTTTCTGGATTTGCCCTTTCTGAAGGATGCCAGTACATGTATTGTGAAGTTATTAGCACACTGGCTTTTGATCAATCCTATAACTGGGTAGATTTGGCAGTTGTCAACTAGGATATGTGACTTCAACATGAATCATGTAGTTCCGTCCCTTAGTAATCACCCCTGCCAATCTCATTATCTGAGTAAGACACATGAACATAAATTGAACAAAGAGTTGACAATCACTATGCTTTGACTATAAATATATGTAACAACAGACAAAACTTTCGGAGCCCCAAGATTGAACATTAATTTGCCTTAGACCAAACTGTTGTCATTTCAATGGGTACAAAGAGTCACATGACTGCCTTCTATGGTTCTATGGATAGTTAGAAGCCAAAAAAATACATGGCAATGGTGTATTATACATTTATTGCCCTGGTTGTAGGGAGACATGAGGATTTGTTTACTTGAGGTAAGTCATATTTCCCGAGGGCGAAGCCCAAAGGGAATATTAATTGACATGGGTATCCAAATCCTCGTCTCCCTACAACTAGGGCAATAAATTGTTTATTTTACCAAAATACAGAATCAAGAAAGACTGTCAAATAAGCTGCAAGGGTTTTTGCATGATGGGAACATGATGCACGCGAGGGAAATGTGACGCACGCGAGAGAAATATGATGCACACAAGAAAGACATGAAGTGTAGTTTCCCTGACACGTGACGACTCTCAACCAATCCATGACTGTAGGTATAATAATATCAAATATCAGCTTTGGCAATACATCCATCTCCCATGAATTTCCATGACAGTATTTCCATGAACAGCCACTCACATCACTGATATTAGGGGCCATATGGCTCCTGGTCTGTCTGTACATTTGACTGTTGCAACGTTATCAAATAATCTGAATTCCTATCCTAATACATATATTTCAAGCCTATCTGGTATGTTACTTTGTACAAATGAGACCTTGGATGTGCTCAAGTTTGGCCAACTTTCAGTGGTAATTGCCGGACTTAGTGTTTCTCAAATGGATTTTATTGACTGAAATTTTTTTTAAAAATCATTTATTTCCCCAATTAAATCATTTACTTCCTCATATCTCTATCTCACAAATAGTCCAAATTCTACTTTTATATAGAACTGTTGACCTTTGCAATGATAAATGTACTCAGTGGGCGACACTGTATAAAGGTTCCTGGTTTTAGAGTAATTTAATCATAAATGTATGTCCTAAGTCATCAGTGCTTACATGTATATAATATCAAATACCACACTTGTGTTTTATAATGCACTTGACAATCTTTCTTTATACGATGATGGCCAGTATTAAGAGAGTATAAGAAACCCTGATTAAAATGAATCTGGAGAGAGACCACCAACCATACAAATGTTAAACTGGCTAACTTCTTCACATAATTAGCTCACCTGTGATCATTTAAAAGCTCAATGCTCTATTCATCTGGCCACAGAACCATGCATAGTCTGTAGACATAGACTTTTATAATAATAAGTTTTATATACATACTATCTGATATATATATATATACATATATAACCTGACATCTGGAACAATAATTAATGACAAACCATGACAACAGCAACAACAACAATGACAATAACAACAACACATTTCTGTCACCTTATTTTTCTTCTTTAGACTGTAGTCACTGTCTGCCATGTCAATGATCTTATGTCAGATCTCTGTATCAATGCGATCCTTACCGTAGAACATCGGGACACATGATGACTAAGTACTGTTTCAGTTACATGTAGCTTACGTCAAGTGTTAATCAGCTACATGTACATGTAGTCTAAAGTGTTTATCATTAAGTGTCTACATTATACTTCATTTTTATCAGGGAAACAAAATTCTAGAACTATTTGTCATAGGAAGGAGGAAATCCGGATTAAAAAGTCAATCCATACTGATAAGTAATTAGCAAAAAGATATTCATAAAATTACAAGACCTACATAAACCATGTATCAGGGTAAAAGCCTACTGGCAGAGGAAATTTATCATTTTTTAAATCTTTTTTCTAATTTTTTTTTCTGGTTTCTTTTTTTTTTATTTGGACAAATCTAAAAAGACATATAAACTTGAAGAGTCAATTGTACTACTACCATTGAAATCTCCTTGTGCCGGTCACTTGGGATCCAAACATATCTTGCTCCTATAATTAATGCCAGTATAAACATTGTAGTCATTGCATTTGTTTAAAATACCTTTGGTGGTAATTCAAATGCATAATTTACATGCAAATAATTTCATGAAAAGTATGCTTTTATGCTTCACTAGCTTAAAAGATTATGATACATACTTATATCTTGCATTTGGGAGTACTTGTTTCTATTTTCACTTTCTGGTGGCAACACAAAATGATACATGGGTATCTAAAGTTTAACATATGTATACATCATAACTTGACAATTTTGAGACCCTAAATTTAGAGGTGATGTCTGTGAAGAGGTCACTTTCTAACAGAGGTCATGTTCATGATTTCCCTCAGGTGACTGCTTAATACAGGCTAGACTGTTACAGTACTTCCTTTTCTTGGCATTTGGACTTGGGAGTAGCACTGGTGTTAGATTTAATATATTTTCACTTTCTGGTGGCAACTCTATCACTATTTCTACCAAACTCAGATACATGGTGTATTTGTTCTTAAGATTAAATGTTTTTGTGACATTTCTCAACATATAGAGTATACCCATGATTTCAGCTTTTCCCTAATAACATTGCTGCTCTTTCCAAGTCCAACATTGCAGCTTTTCCCTACTAACATTATTGCTTTTCCCATCTAACATTTTTGCACTTCCCTACTACCATAAATCAGAATATTTTGGCATTGTTTAATTTTGGCCAATTTGGCTACATAATTTTTTCATTAAAATAACCCTGTGTGGATGCTAATCTTAATTAAGTACCATATGACGCATCGATTTTGGTTATTCTACCGGCACTTTTTAATATCCTGATATTTCAAACATCTGGAATGTTTGACATGACAAGACCGAGATATGATAGTACACCAAATTTAAACATGATATAAACATAAATGGCAAAAATTTAACTAACCAAAAATTAACCCTTCATTTTATGACCAAAGTGGCCAAATTTTAGCTATGCCAAAATATCTCAATTTACGATAACATTTCTGCTCTTTTTTACTAACATTGCTGCTTTTCCCAAATAACATTGCTGTCAGCACTAACATTTTTGCACATTAAAATACTGTTATTCCCTACTGACATTGCTGGTCTTCCCTACTAACATTACTGTTCTTCCCTACTAACATTACTGTTCTTCCCTACTAACATTACTGTTCTTCCCTACTAATATTGCTGGTCTTCCCTACTAACATTACTGTTCTTCCCTACTAACATTACTGTCTTCCCTACTAACATTACTGTTCTTCCCTACTAACATTGCTGGTCTTCCCTACTAACATTACTGTTCTACCCTTCTAATATTACTGTTCTTCCCTACTAACATTGCTGGTCTTCCCTACTAACATTACTGTTCTACCCTACTAACATTACTGTTCTTCCCTACTAACATTGTTGCTCTTCCTTATTAATATTATTGCTCTTATACACTGTACATACTAACACGTACAAATTTTTCTTTCAGATATGTGTCAGTCATTTTTAAAAACATTTCAAGAGCAGGCAAATATTCAAATAATCCTCCAATATATCTAGATTGCTATGAGTAAAAGTAATGACTCTATAATTACATGCCAAAAGTATGTTAATTTATGTCATTTCCCCATAGCTTTCTATGTTAAATCATTTTTTATAAAATAATTGGCCCAACTTATACATTCAATGTCTTATGAAATCTTGCAAACTTTTGCACATTTGTGTGGAAGTCTATGGACTATCTTTCTACACTGGTTAGGAATATGCCAATTTCTTTATACGAAAACTGCAAGTATTTATAATTAACAAGTGAAATTTGTAGCATCATTTCCTTCTTTGTTCATAGTAAGTGACATCAACAAAATATGTGCAAAGAAAATTTGCTCTGATCATAAGAAATATATATGTGAAATATCAAAGCCCTATCCCTCATGGCTTAAAATATATAGCCAAGGTTAAAGTTTTTGAAAAATAGATCAAAGTCCAAGGTCAAGGTCACTAGGTCAAAAGTCAAGGTACATGTACCAAATGAAAGCTCTCACCACAAGGAATCTATATGTGAAATATCAGAGCCCTGTCCCTTGTAGTTAAAAAGTTATAGGCCAGGTTAATGTTCTGTCTACGGATGACAACACCGGGGTATGACATTAGCTCTCTGGACTTTCGTCCCAATGAGCTAGAAATATTTGCATGTTCATATATAAGTGTGTCTATATGTGTATATAATGTATGTATGTGTATGTGAGTGTGTGTTTATATATATATATATATATATATACATGTATACATGTATATAAATATGTGAATGAAAGTCTCAAAAGACATAAAACAATTTCCGATTTCTACGAAATTAACAGACTTGAATTATAAATCCATGTAGATTTCATGCAATTAGTTTTTCAATCCACGTAGTAATTCTGGATGAGAACATTTTTTAAAGAGGAGTACTCCTGAAACCTATTCTGTCCCACCCTGGATCCAACATTAAACTAATCTGGCTGAAAAACACAAACTTGGTAGAGGGTAAATTAATAAAAAAATTAATTAATAAAATCAGATTTCAGCAAAATCCTTTCAAAAAGGTTTTTCTCCACTTAATTACAGGTAAAACACATAAAAATTAATACATCGTAATGAACAAAAGGGGCCAAAAAAAACAGTAGAGGACCTTGAGTACAGTTCTCCCACGATACATAACCCCCGTTATAATGCCAAAACCACAAAACACCACTATTTCTTGAAGATCAAATTTCCTTCCATATAATTCCCCTGTTTTAATGCCAAATCCTGCATACTGCCATCTGCCACTGATTCTCCAATACAAATGGTCATTTATGTATGCTAAATCCCTCAACTGCATTGCTAGACCAGGTCAATAAACAGGTGTGAGAAAAACTGTTAGCAGACCATCATTTGTTTACTCCATATTCCAACCACGAAGGGAGATAACTCGAACATCGAGTGTTACAATTTCTAAATCTCACTTCCATGAGTGTTGGAACAAGAAGCCCAAGAGGGCATCAATCGCTCTCCTGAGAAACATCTACAAATGTGGAAAGAAGACCAAGAAGAATATGTACATGTTGGTTGATCTGGCCAAGAAACATAAATATTGCAGTTTTTAGATACCTGTATTCACAGAAATATTTAAAAATTTTATTTCAGCAAAATTCTTGCATGAAAACATTTCTTCAACTATATACAAGTAAAACACATGAAATGAATGCATCACAATGAATGTGAGGGGAGATAATTAAGGAAATCATGCAAAAATAACCGAAAATGATAAAAGTCGGAAAAAACGCGTTAAAAAATTAATATTCCAATTTCTATAAAAAAAAAACATACTTGAATCATATATTCATATAAATCACTGAGAAATAATCTGTTTTTCAATTCATGTAGCTGTTCTGGAGAAGAAGATTTTTAAAGAGGGTTACCTTATATGACATAGTTTGTCCAACCCTGGAACCACCCCTGGGCTGATCTGGCTGAAAACTACAAATTTGGTAGAGGACCTTGAATACATACTTCCTCTTAAGTTTTGTCAAAATTCCTTTTGTGGTTTTGAACAAAAGCTGAAATATGCACCCTCTCCTCGTTTTTGCAGTCTTAAAAAATTCATAAAAAATTCTAGAAATTAAATTTCAGCAATATTCTTGTACAAAAAACATTTGTTCACCTAATTACAAGTAAAATACATGTACATTAAATGAAGGCATCAAAGTGAATACAAGGGGAGATAATCGAGGAAATCATGCAAAAATGAATGAAAATAACTAAAGCCTTAAAAGACCTGAAAAATGCCTAAATAATTTATATTCCAATTTCTATGCATTTGATTAAATCATACATGTACATCCATGAAGATAACTCAGAAACAATCCGTTTTTCAATTCATGTTATGGAACATATTTTGACCCACCCCGGATCCACCCTTTGGCCAATCTGGCTGAAAAGAAACAATCCGTTTTTCAATTCATGTAGGGGTACCTTATGGAACATATTCTGACCCACCCCGGATCCACCCCTGGGCCAATCTGGCTGAAAACTATAAACATGGTAGAGGATAGGACATTGAGTACAGTTCATCCCCGTTATAACACCCTCCGTTATAACGCCAAACCCGCATAACACCGCAATTTCTTGACGAACAGATTTCCTCTCATATAATTTCCTCGTTGTAATGCCAAAACCTGCATACTGCCATCCACCGCCAATTCCCTGGTACAAATGGTCATTTATACATGTTAAATCCCTCGATTATATCACCAGACCAGATAGAAAAAACAGGTGTGAGTAAAACTGTTAGCTGACGGTAGCTTGTTTACTTCATACTTTGACTGCAAAGGGAAATAACTTGAATATCGAGTGTCATAAACTGGTATTCAGTTGTATGAACAAAGTGTAGAAGTTAGACGGGGACCAGCTTACGAGTGTCACGCTTCCGTGAGAGTTGGAAACAATCAATACATAGTGTGTTTACACAGCAATTATCACACGTCAAGGAATAATTATGAGTAGATGAGGTATATAAACTTAAAGCCTTTGTATTACCGGCTTGTCAAAGAGTTATTTTAAACAAAAAAGATGAAAGTTAACATTAGAAATGTTTCCGGGCTAATGTAAAAAAAAATACATATAGATTTTCCGGCTGTCGAACATGTAGATGTACATATTTTGGACGGTTTAATGTTGGTCATTATAATAGGGTGGTCATATTGTCCAAACAAAAGACAAGATATCTGAATTTATGATATGGAGTTATAAACAGGATATGATATACAACAGGGATTAAAGACACGTCAAGATGAAAACGACCACACCTCGAAAATTATAAACCTTGATATATTGCCAAACCCGTTCTATTGCCAAATTTCAGGAAAACAAAAGGTGGCGGTATATCGGGGGTGAACTATACTTGCTTCCTGCCAAATTTCGTCAAAATTCCTTCAGTGGTTTCAGAGAAGTCGAAAATAAGAAAAATTTACGGATGGACGCCGGACAATGGACAGGGAGTGAACACAATAGCTCACTTGAGCCTTCGGCTCAGGTTAGCTAAAAATTAATTACGTTGTGTGTAAACCTAAATAAAGCCTTTGAATTACAATTACATATATTGGACCGTTTGATTTTAGCCATTTTAATAGAGTGGCCAAATTGTCCAAACTTAAACAATGGCCAAAATATCCAAACTTAAGGTAGTGAGTTGTAAACAGGATATGATATACAGCAGGGATTAAATACGTGAAAATGTGCACACCTTGAAAATAGTAAATCTTGATACATTACCAAACCTATTATATCACCAAAATTAAGGAAAACAGAAGGTGGCAGTATATCGGGGGAGAACTGTACTTGCTTTCTGTAAAGTTTCATCAAAATCCCTTCAGCCATTTGGAGAAGAAGTTGACAATGTGAAAAGTTAAAGGACAGACAGCTGGCAGACAAAAGTTGATCAGAAAAGCTCACATGAACCTTCTTTTCAGATGAGTTAAAAATTGCTGAGTATGGCATTAGATAAAAGTTAACAAAATGACGCACAACACACAACGTACCATCACAGACGAAGAAGATGGGAATAGGTCACTATAAAGGCTCAGGTGACCAAAAAAGGCATGAATTACAAAATATGAACTTACACTTGCTCGGTGTCGATTAAGGGAGAATGTAGGAGATGAGATTGATGGCTGCATTCCATGGCTGGCATCAAATGAGTCGCTTCCTTCTACTGAAATATATATAAAAACTTTGTTGTACATACTAATTTGTGTATAATTAAATGTAATTTACTGAGAAATATATATTTATATTGCAGAAATATGAACGTTTTTTGAATTGAAACAACATAAGCAAATATATAAAAGAAAATTCTGATACCATAAAGATTTGTTACTGTGATCAACATTTTATCTACATATGTACGGTATATACAGTAGGTACTCTGCAGGAACGTCATTAAACGACGTTGTATATCTGTCACAATGGTGAAAATGAGATTCGCATCGTTGCGGTATTTCAATACCAGCGTTATAATACTTGGAAATAAAAGGTGAAATTTATCTAAACTGTGGCTAATACGTGAAGAAATACAATGATAAAAATACAATTATAAAATGATGTTATACCTCGTGAAAATATACACTTAAATCCAGTGGATTTTTATCGCGAACATAGAACGTAGCGTCATTTTTATGAAACGGACTATAATTTTGGATCGCTCGCGCAGCACAGCAGACGTAAACAACAACAAGATATTGTCAACAAATGATGCTCGAAATCGTCAAGATCAAAACAGGTAAACCACCCTTAATTCCATGGTAGTTAACAGTTTGAGAATTTAAATTTTGAACGGAATTTGAGAATTGTTCTGTAAATACTTAGAGAAAATACATTAGGTTTATAGTGGAAATAGATGAAGTTACGAAGAAATAAAACTGTGAATTTCAGTGAATTCTGATTGATACCTGCGATGCGAAATGCATACAAAATAACAACGCACCCTTAAAAAATCCCGTTAGGCCTATCTCTTACCAACGTTCATTGCACATCTCCGCTGATAAAGTCCAAAACAAAGTCATGACTGACGCAACACACACGCAACACACACGCAACACACACCTTTCATACTTACACAACACCTCCCCCATTAGGTCTCGATATATTTTGTGTAAAATAACAACTTGATCTCGAGAAATTCCACCAGCTTTAACTTTTATTTAAATAAAATTAAACAGTATACTTTTCCTATCGACAGTTTGTTGAAATTTAGGCAGATATAGGGCATAATAGGTTCATCGTCAGTTATCGATACGACGATAGATCTACTGCATCAAGTCAAGCCTCCGGGGCCTACTGTCCAGTATCGAATTAGAATTAATATAGAAATATAGAATTCAATCAATAAATCTGTTTTCATATATCAATAATTAAAAAAAACAGATCAATGTTTTCATCATATTAAATGAATAAAATAAATCGTTCATCTATCGCTGTATTATGTTGCAGGAAACAGACCATAACCAATTGAAAACCATGTATAGTACATATACGACGCTCCGTGCAAATAAGTCTCAGTGGCGCAGTGGTTAAAGCGTTTAGTTTCCATGTTGGGGGTTGTGAGTTCGCTACCCATCTTCTCCATGAATTTTTGAAAAAATATTTTTCACTTTTAAAGGTAAGTGACACATACAGTCCACCTTTTTATTGTTTATTGTTGTTTAACGTCCCACTCAAGAATATTTCACTCATATGGAGACGTCACCAAATGCCGGTGAAGGGCTTCAAATTTTGGCCTATGCTCGGCACTTACGGCCATTGAGCAGTGAGGGTTCCTTAACGTGCCGACACTTACTGTGACACGGGACCTCCAGCTTTTACTGTCTCATCCGAAAGACAGGAAACCAACCTGCCGCCAGCGGGACTCGAACTCATGACCTCACGATCCAGAGTCGAGCGCGCTACCGACTAAGCCAGGCCGGCTTCAGTCCACCTTTTTCAATTCTTCTGAAATAATTGAGTTTAAAGATAAAATATGACATTACAGAACTGACAGGGAACATAAATCAAAGCCTAAGGATATATGTCGAATAACAAACAGTAAATCAAAACTGTGATGGTTTTTATTAGTTCCACTGTTCTATCAAGTTCTTTACTATACAGCCATCTGATAATCCTCTTGATCTAATGTCGGATTAACACGCTGAGCATGTGATCAAAACAACACACTTATCTTTCCTAATGATTTTCCACTTTTAATATTCCAACTCTGAACTGTGTGCATTCTTCAGTAACATTTTCTTACAAGTATTTTTTTTAAAGAATAAATATTTTTTACAGATGCAGAAAACAACAAGTTATCCGAACTTACTTAAGCTGGGATTCAGTGATTTTTTAACGGAACAGTCAAGTTTTGTCAAGTGAAAGATTTAAAGGCTGTTAATATAGGCGCTGTTTTGGAACTTAACAGACTCAAAGAATATTTTGGGTACACAAATAATGAACTTCTTAAATGGCTGCTCCAACTGAAGACCGATTCAACTACTAAAGATTCCCAAAGGAAAGATTCAAAATTGAAAATTGCAAATCTACTGAAGTATTATAAACAGAAGTACACTCTTTTAAATAAAAGTAAGACAGAAAAGGCCATGAACGAGATATTCAAGCAATGGGAGTATACACATCTTGGAACTATGCCATCAGAATCTGGTATTCTAAGGACTGTTAGAAATGTGAGTAAAGCTTTTGCAAGAGGTGCTGATAACAAAAATGGTGCTTACTTAGAATTCTTAACATACATGAAGAGAAAGGGTGTACACAACATTGAGATCAAGTCATTCCTAGGTAACCGCTTTAACATAGTTTTTCACAATGGAGGTGTGATTTATCACCTGAGAGATTGCATCATTGCCTTTCTGGAGGATGTCAAGTCTGATGGAAATCCTTTATCACTAAACCGGTTTACTGCATTCTATTCTATCCGACCTTAAAGTGACCGAATATACAGCAGGGCTGAAGGCATTGGGTATTTTCAACAAATTTATAACAGCTCCATTGTGGAAAATCTTAGACAGCAAATCTACACATATCCTCGACATGAACAAATATTATGGAGATCTTGTGGACTATCTGGAAGCCATCGCAACAGACGTGAAAAAGGCAGGTGAACTTCTCACAGGCGAGTATATTCACTTCTCCATGGAACCAAAGACAGATGCAATTTGGGCCACTCTAGTCAGCAAATCAAGTCACGATACATTGACAATCTCCCTACTGATGCAAATGTGTGCAGGTGTGTGCAAATTATTGAAAGAAAAAGTCAGGGACCATCTTTACGGAGGAAAGTACTATGATGTTGGCGACAACCATGATGTTCTAAATTCTGTACTTCCACATAACAAATTACCTGAGTGGGTATTTGGTTATCTCGATTGGCTACTGAAGCATAGACCAAATGCAACAAGACTGGCAAATGAAGCACACATATTATTTCAGGTAATTAAACTCATTAAAACTTTTGTTCAAAGAAGAGTTAATTCTGAAACACTTCTGCATGTATGTATGTATGTATGTCTACAAATATACTGAGTGTCACTATTGACCTTAAAAGGCTAGAGGACGAAACATATATGCAGATACTGGTCAACAATTTCAAACAATTTTCAATACCAAAGTCTATTATTATGGTCCTATACTTTAGTGAGCTCATAGTAATAAATTGATAAACAAGTTGTATCACAGACCTGTAAGCATTGTAAATATCATTTCAAAAAAAGATGATGCAGCTGATGCTGGTTTTTATCAACCTATTTACTATTCTTATCAACTGTAGTGAAACCAAATGATTTTCCATTCATGATTTATGATAACTTGCTTCTGTTTACATAGGTAAATCGAACCGGAGTTTGGCTGAAACAAAAATCTGAAGAAGAAATTAGAAAACTGATGGAATGGTCTAAGAACATTTTACCATCCATAAGACAGAAAGAGAAGCTGAGGATCAAACAATTAAATGAGGAGTTAGAGAAAATAAGTAAAGAGAAAGAGGAACGTGCTAAGGCAAAGAAAGAGAGGGACAGAAAGGAGAAAGAAAAGCTTATCCAAAACATATTACAGGAAGGACTATGGGAATCACGAGCAGAGGTGAACAGAAGGTAAATTTTAAATATGTGCTATACTTTACCATTTAAGTATGCTTGTGTTACCTAATGCAATTAAAACTTGTCTCAGAAGGTGAAGAAAATTATAAGAATTTCTGCACAATTTATTATGTTAATCAAGCCACGACACCATTTCTGTAAATGTGTTGACAGAAATATAATTATCAACTACTGATTTATAGAACATAAAAACTCCATGTCCATAAACTCACTATTGTGATGATACATTTTATCTAATAATGAAGCCTCATTCTACTTAAGATTGCAGGGTTGTTCAAAGAAGCAATCAAAAGACAAAATAAAGGTCCAGATAAAATTCAGACAACGTGTCCTACAACAAGATGCAAAGAAGGATCTCTTTCTTTTGACAAGGTGTGCAGGTCAAATACTGTCAGTTGACAAGCTGAAAGAAAATCTGTGTCTGCTGATAGACATGGCACATGCAGGTGATTATTGTTGTTATACATTTAGAAACCAAATCATTGTTATTTTGTGTGATGCCTGATATATTAAATGATCATTTATTTAAATGCTTTAATAAGATGCTGTAGTTGACTTGAAATATAAGTACATGTAACCTTAATTAAGCCAGTCGTCTATCCCCACAAACAGAAAGAAAATTCAATTTAACAAGATGTTCATTCCCATATGAAAAAATACTTGTTAGAATGTTAAATCTTTGCAATATGTCAAATAATGATAAGAGAAAAAAAAACTTAACTGTTTTTGCCATCTATATAAAATTTTTTGTTTATTTTGCAGAAAATGGCTCTGTCGAAGAGTAATGGACAAGGATTGATATTTGAAGATATGAGAAACTTTTTACATATATATATATGAGCTATTTTATTATAATATTTTATTTTTAGTAATAATTTAAAAATGTATATAAAATCACATTTATGATCCTTCTTTGCATCTTGTTGTAGTATCACAAGATATATTTATATATAATAACTTGTATCATATTTAAAATAATTGACAAAGTTTTTAAACAAATAAGGAATTAAAATTATCTTGTTCCTACATTTATTTGTTGTTAAATTTTTAGTGTAAAGGAGTCAAGAAATATATGCTGATTACCTCCCCTTACATTTTCCACTTAAGGTACAGCTCAAAGATGATAAAAGGGCACTACAATTTCTTTTTCACTTAATAATGATCATCACTTGTCTTTTCAATTCAAGATCATCTATATTTCTGATTTAAAGTACTTTCTTTTAGCATACTTTTATAGTTTTACCTTTTTGATATTTATGGCAGAAAAAAAATCAAGTAATAAGGGGAGATAACTCAGAAATGCACGACATAGCTGATGATAAGATCTGAATTTTCTATTTATATAAACTTTACTCAAGGTGTTCTAACATTATGCAGTATAGTTGCTTAGTCTTCCTGAAAAACAAAATTTGCTGCAGAGTACCTATATACAGTACCTAGTATTATATACATATATCACATTTTTGAGAGCCGGCCTGGCTCAGTCGGTAGCGCGTTCGACTCTGGATCACGAGGTCATGAGTTTGAGTCCCACCGGCGGCAGGTTGGTTTCCTGTCTTTTGGATGAGACAGTAAAAACTGGAGGTCCTGTGTCACAGTAGATGTCGGCACGTTAAAGAACCCTCACTGCTCAATGGCTGTAAGTGCCAAGCATTGGCCAAAATTTAAAGCCCTTCATCGGCTTTTGGTGACGTAACAATCATGAAAGAATATTCAGGGCGTAGTTTTCACATTATTTCACAGGTGAATGGTGTACTGTATTGTTTTGGATAGTTTGGATTGAAAGAATATTACAGTGATTTTTAATGATGTTCCCAAGAAAGGATTGTGTTTTAGTGGTCTCACAAATCCAGAATTCATTTTTTACATTAAAGTTTAAAAATATGAAAACTCTAATTTCCAAAGCAATATTCTATAAACTGTGTGGTTATCTCAAAAGACTTTGAAGTACTATAATTATTACGGTTGAATGAGACAAAATCAGGGCAGGGTAAGATGCCATGATAAAACCCTCTAGCTGGGACAATGAACTATTATCTTCATAAAAATTCCAACAAAATAAGGTCACAACATAATACAAGTAGAAAGTTTTCCATACCTCTATAGACATTTGGGATACGTACCAATTATTTTCCAAATGGAAACTGCCTTTAAATGGCTATAAATTCAACCTAGAAATCAGACTTTGTTGAGTACTTTAGATAAGTAATTAAAACAAATATATTGGTACCCTGGCACCACTTCAGTTAATTAATTGCAGTGACCATATTAATTTACAGTGAAATTCATATATAAAGACCCCCTTCAAAACACAACAAAACCCATCTTTATAGGGAGGTGGTCTTTATTTAGAGGTTGATTTGTACACAAATGGTACCATTTGGGACAGCAAAAAATTGTCTTTGTGACCAGGTGGTCTTTATATACAGGTGGTCACTAAAGCAAGTTTTACTGTAATGATGAGGGTGCAAAACAGAATATGTAAACTGAGACTCACCATACACTGAGTTCACCTTTCTTGGTGTAGATGTTGCTGATTCATCTCCACTTAAGTGGCGATTCATCTTCCAAAGAACTTGAGCAGATTTAATCCTACATTAGATTACAGACATGCTGAAAAGAGAGAAAAGAAACACGTATACATGTACTCTTGTAACCCCTGAAGGTTTTGGAGGAGATAATTTTTAAAGAGGTATCCCCTGAGACCAATTTACCCCCACCCTGGATCCACCCCTGGGTCGATCCACCCAAAATGAACAGAGGACCTAGAGCACTTGCTTCCTATAACGTTTCATCAAAATCCCTTTAGCTGTTTGGAAAAAAAAGTCGAAAATGTGAAAAGTTAAAAGACAGATGGACAGAGGATGGACAAAAGGTGACCAGTAAAGCTCACTTGATCCTTCAGGTCAGCTAAAAACATTAATTTTTATCTTGCATTATCAAAGTTTGGTAACACCATGATACATGAGGATTAAAACTGAAATGGCGTGAATAAATGCAGGATCAAAACAGTAATCCAGGCTAACTCAAAAGTTCCCCATTGTCACAAAACCCCTTGATTGATGACAGGTAACTGCCATTGTCCAGACATTTTGAAATACAATATGGAATAAAGGAATTTCATTGGTCAGAGAAAATATTTTACTGGTCTATATATATTTTTAAACAAATGAAATGAAATGGAATATTACTGGTCAACCATACCAGTTATCAGATTGATTTCACCAGACATTTGTAAAATTTACCGATTTTTCTGGTAAGACCAGTGAATTTCTAAAACTCTCATTGCCATGGGAAATTGTGATTTTATTTTATTTTCTTAATCTATTTTTTGTAGAATTATTAGGGTGCAGTAATCTCAAACTTGGTGGCCCCTGCTTTGACGCCCTTGTCAGGGTACAAGTTGGCAGTTGAATACGAAATTCATTCCATGTAATTGACTTTGCAGAGAGGGTTTCATATGATGTAACAGCTGTGTGTCAAGCATTAAATACTGGTATACAGCGAGCTTTTTCTATAGCTTCCACAGGATCAAAATTCAGCCCCATCCCAATGAAAATATATGTGCTTTTCCCAACTTGTTAAAAAAAATCCAAAAATGAATTAGTGTAAGGGATTTCGCATTTAAAACAGATTCCATTACATATCGACTTCCATGTGTAAAACAACAATTTCCAGTTTGACACAAATTCACATTAAAATTCCAAGTTGTGTCGCCAATGAAAATTTCCCATAATTGATAGAAAAAGGCCTGAAACAAGGCAACCGATTTATAGGCCAAACTTTCTGCCCCGATTTTAAGTATTTTTGGGGGTTTTTTGGGGGGAGGGACAAAATTAGGGGCACAAGTCCTCCTATATTATTTCTTTGTAGCAAGATGCTGTGACATTTTCACAGCAGTTTAGCTATCATTTTAACCATCTATTTCGTATCGCTGACGCCTGATATATGTTGATATGCTTGATCTTTCAGACTTAAAAATTCATTGTCACTAATTTATGACATGATATAATTCCATATCCATGAGATGTTTTTTCTGTCGTTTTTTGTATTCACGTCGCCTGTCTTGAACATAAGAAAATCTATGACATTCGCTGATTGGTTGATCATAAATGCAACAATGAATATGCATTTATGATCAACCAATCAATGAACGTCTTAGATTTTCTTATGTTCAAAATGGAAAACAGGACGACTTGTAAATAATTAAAGTGCTGAAAGTACTGATATGAGTTGATGGCAATAGGAAGTTTCAATGAGTTATAATACCTTCAGTGTACTGAATACTTTTTAATTCGCCAAAATTAGGTTTTACAAAAAAGTAACTAAAAATCGGGTCAGACATTTGGCCTAACGCGAGTACTGATGGCTTATTTATTATGCAACAAACTACATAGATCAGCGATATGATTATAAAATCTTTTATTTATATACATCGTTTCAACATTAAATTTCTATGTGACATTGCTGTATTATACCCTTACGCTATACTTCCTATCAGCAGCGATATATAAAGCTAACAGCTTTATATATTGCTGCTATCAGTAGACTTAAATCTCTAGGTCAATACGTGTACATGTAAAACATTTTCCTAACTTCAAATACTGTCACAAGTTTCTCATCAGTTAAGATCACGTGAAGGAGGAATGATGCAACTTCTATGTCCAACTTCACAGACAGATCTTGCCAATACACAATAACTTGACTAAAATTCATTTGCATATTAATCGTGCGCAAGAACTGTAAACAGTCTAGTCTATCGCTTTTAATGTCAATTCTTTCACAAGAGTATAATTGTAAAAAATAATTGAAAGTAACATTCTAAAGCAACTTTATAATATCTTAAAATTCATAAAGGACGCCGAACAGACCTTTAATAGCATATATTTCAACAAGTCTTATAGACCTATATTTTTCAGTGAATTGTTACTATATTTTCGTCATTTTAAAAAGCAAAAATATATGAATAAATATGTGATTTGGAAATTTCAATCTTGATGTCGAGTTTATGTTGCTGAAATGCACATACATGTGTAATTTTGCGTCAATGCAAAACGTGCTTTGACTTGTTCCCAATAAACAACTTAGCAAAGCATAACTGCGTTGATGTTCCATCAACTCGTAAAAACAATGGGTAGCTTGAATTCATGTCTTATATGAATGGAATTATGTCAAGTCAGAACTTACTGATGATGTTTTTATAGAGGGAGAAGCCCTCATATATGTAGAGAAGCTCACATTTTTAATCCTACTACATCCAGGGACCCATACTACTAATGGTAAAAATTTTGCTCACATCCGGAATTTGCGCAATACATAAACAAAATGTCAGAATTGCAAAGTCATAACTTAAAAGCACACTGCAAAGGAGGTAATAAAGTACTATACATGCAAACGTTTTGCAAACTGAGGCTAGGCTATAACGACTAGGGTTGTACATTCAACCTGATCACAAAGCGCATCCATTATTCGGGTAATTTGAACTACACAAAGTGATATATATGCTGGGATAGAGTAAAATATATAGAATAAAACATAATATTGCATTTAATTCATGACTAATAAATAACACATAGATTCTATTTACGTTTTAACACCAAGGAAACAGTCAGCCACTCAATATTTTATTTAGAACAATGAGTGAATGACCGGGACATTTACGTGATAAAAACACTGAACATTAATAACTTTGGGGATTCTGTCGTGTTGCCCCCCACAAAGGGTTATCTGAACATGTAAAACTGTTGATGAATGCTTTCACCCTCTCCATAGGTTTGCCTAGATGGCTAGATGTATTATTATTTATATGGTCATAATTATGATGTCATACAATGAAGGCTACAACTTGTATATCTAACATTATATGTGCCCCAGTATTATAAGACACTGGACAACTATTGCGGTAATTAAGTAGTGGGGTTTCAATATTAGCGACCTGAGACTGAGTTGGGTTGTGACTGTGACTCATAGTCTACACAGACGGGGACATCCCGATAGTCCGACGGTTCGATAGTCCGACGGTTCGATAGTCCGACGGTCCGATAGTCCGACGGTTCGATAGTCCGACGGTCCGATAGTCCGATGGTTTGATACTTTTGGTACATTTTTTACCTTTTGACCTTGACCTTTGACCTTTTTTCAGTTCATTATAGAAAATACATAGGCGTAGGGAGCGGGGGGGGGAGGCAGGGGGGCGGGCCCCCCACTTTTTCTGACCAAATTTTTTTTAATAATATCATTACATCTGGAATACAGAGCTATTGAATGAGGGTCTACCATAATTTTCGCGCCTCGCTACGCTCGGGCAAAATAATTTCTACAAATTATTTTTCCCTCCGTTAACATTGAATTTCCTGGATCCACTCTGCCTCTGTGTGTGTATGTGTGTGGGGGGTCGGTGGGTTTGTGTAGGTGTTTGTGTGAACCAGAGAGGAAGGGGCCACCCCACTTTTTCGAAACAAATTTTATCTATAGAAAAAAGGCTTCCCACAGTTTCTAAATTAAAGTCTACCAAAATGTTTACTCCTAGCTAAGCTCTGCAAAAAGATTAATATATCAGTTGATCTTACGATGCAACTGAGCTACGGAGAAAACAATGGTTATGTGTCTGGAAGCTAAAGAATACCTCATCTGACTTCCCACTTTATCTATATAAATATTTTTTAAAAGGGTCAAAATTAAACGTCTAGAGGACTAGAACGAAATTCTTCTCCGAATTTGAGTAGCTTTTTCGCTGATTCAAACTTCTTTTGAAAAGGGTAACCGTTGCGATTTACTGATGCTTCAGGCCTACTAGACCTAATTTCTTGTCTGGACGCAGATAAAAAAAAAAAATCATTAGATGAATAATAGACGATCTCCTAAAGAAATGTTACCTCAAAGTTAATCCTAAACCTTTTGGGAATTCAACTGACGCTGCCTTCTGTTCCGCAACACGGAAAAAATATCCAAAGGGTTTTTTTTTTTTAAATTTTGCGTAATGAGTAGTGATATCGTTCCCCTAAAGTTGAAAAACTGGTGTAAAGAGTCGGAAAATGAAAAAGAAATTTCACAAAATTTTTCACACCTCGCTCTACTTGGCGAATGAATTAATGAGGTGTAAAACTTAATTTTTGGTATAAAAAGTCAGAAAATGGAAAAGAAATTTCAAAAAAATTTCGCGCCTCGCTCCGATTCATTCATTTTTCACTCTCTCAAACATTTATTCCACGGTCCGTTTGTGTAGATGCACACATTTCTTCGCATTCAGTTTAAACTTTGTCCCAACATTCTTTTATTTTTTCTAACTGTGCGACTACTGCATACTAGTATAACATTATTCATTTTCATACTCAAAAAACTTTGCGCATGGAAACGATTTTTGCAAGCAAAAAATAAAAAAAAAATTGCCCCCCCCCCCTTTTGATTTGCTTCCTACGCCACTGAAAAAAGGCTATGCTTAAAGTCTATTTATTTTTTAAATGCTTTTTTGTGGTGTTGTAGTGATATATATATATTTTTTATATATATTCCGGGTTTTTCAAATTTTCATCACGTTTTTTAAGATATCTTAGGAAAAGACGGGGTTGCTTGATATTTCTCATTTACTATCAAAGATGCCGCCGGGGGCATTCATGTTCCACAAACACATCTTGTTTGATGACTATTCTGTTCACCGAAAGTTTGCTTTTTGACTCTACATTATCATTTTTTTTTTGGCCATATTGGTCGGCATTTTTGAAGTCTACATTGTAGCAAGTATATGAAATGAACATACATCGGGTGTTCTGTTATTTCTAAAAGCATCGGTCGGCATTTTATATTTGTAATAATATCTGAAAAGGCTGCGCTAGTTTGAAATTAACAACGGAAGTTACAATGTAAATTTCTTTGTCTTTGATGATGGCTTATAGCGGTGTCTAAAATTGTAGACGTTCAATTGGTTTATTATGAAAAAAGCGGCATAATTTCTATAATGTTGCCGACGATGCTTATATAAATAGGGGTATCCTACGTATCCAATCATAAGTTAACCACCATGGCTTACGTGATGAGAGGTGTAAAAAAAGGGAAAGTCTTGGTAAATAATGGATATCGGTACCAACTCAATAAGAAAAAGGCAACTGTCTTCCACTGGAGGTGTTGGCGTAAAACATGCAGGACGACCCTATCAACCAATGCATTTAATCTTGATGAAGGTCAACCGCAGATTGAAATTAAATCGGTAAATGAACATGATCATACCCCCGAAGACAATACGCTTCGAGAAGCCGAAGCTATCAATCAAATGAAGAAACTATCAAAGACGACCCAACGAAGCCAATTAAGAGGGTCTACAATGAAGTTATTGAAGGTTGCATTGATAATTACGAAGATGATGACCTGCCTGAGTTCCAGAGAATCCGTTCCATTTTGCATAGGCAACGCGAATCGGTTCTACCCCGTATTCCTCGCAATGTCGACGATGTAAGAATAAGAGGGGAGTGGAAGAAAACCTGGTCTGGTAAACGTTTTTTTAAGTCATCATGATAACAACTGGGGGATAGCTATATTTGCTACAACAGAGAGTTTGCGCCTTTTACAAGGATGTTCTACGGTGTATGTCGATGGAACATTTAAAAGTAGCCCACATCCTTATACACAGATGGTCACAATCCATGGTAAATACATGGGCAGATTTCTTACATTTGCTTGGTCCTTGATGACGGGTAAGACCGTAGGTCATTACCGACAGTTTTTCCAACACTTAAAATCCAAAGTCAGGCATGCTACTGGTAGAAGATTTCGACCTCGCACAGTCGTGTGCGACTTTGAGACCGCTTTAAAGTTGGCTGTTGAAACTGAACTTCCGCAAAGTACGCTTTCCGCATGTTATTTTCACTTTACGCAGAGCATATGGCGTAAAATCCAAGAAGTTGGACTAGCAAGGGCATACCGTCGAAGACGAAGAGTAAATAAACTACTACGTAAAATGATGTCCATTGGACACCTCCCTCTTCTACTCGTTCGACAGAACTTCCACATGCTTGCTAATAGTCCTGACACCTTGCGACTGCGGAACAGATACCCGGAAATTACAGATCTCCTGACTTACTTCCAGAACACCTATTTAGATGGAAACTTTCCACCACAGATATGGAATGTGTTCAATAGAGACAAGGACACACGGACAAATAACCTAGTTGAAGGTAAGTAATTTTAATACTGCAAAAAGAAATTCCCTTGTAATAAATCTCTCTAGATATATAGACGCAGAAACCTTGTTGTACAACAAAAAGTGCCTTACACGGTGGTCCGCCGTTTAAATTTCCCGCAGTTGACGACCAACATAATGCCAATCTTTACCGAGAGTTCTCGTTCTTGCTTGGCAAACAATTTTGGCATATACATGTATATGTATAATTGCATATTATATGTAATGAAATTTTTACGTTCAAACGAGTCGTTTATTTCTATTAATACTGCATGGAATAGTTCCTACAAAATACACCACAAATAGGGGTTGAAGAAGTATTATTTCCTATATAATACACAGAAACTGTTGTCGATAGTTCTCATAATAGGTATAGTCCGTTTGAGTGCACTTGAGACAGATAAAAAATCGTTATTTTTTCCGAAAACAAAAACTGTGTACAAATAAAGTACATCAAAGTATTTCTAAATATACTACATAACACATACACAATTTTCAAATATGGTACAAAAACTGCTAAACTGTCGTCATGAAATTACAGAAATAATCACAAATTTTCTAAGTGTACAAGGTTTAAAGTTGTGGATGGATAAATTCTGTGCAGTTACGTATTGTATAAGCGAATTAATTTTTCATAACACGAGCATCCACATATAAATACCTTTGCTAAAATCGCAAAAAACTGTCTCAACTGCACCCAAACTGTTTCAGTGATATGCATTTTATGCAAGTCTTGGCATTTAATAAGAGGAATGAAGAGGAGCGATAACTCTGGGTAGGGATTGATATATTGCACGTACGGAGGCTTTTTGGGCTGCATCAGTATGTTTTATAATTTTAATTAATAAATTTTTAATTTGTTATAACAAACTATAAAAAAAACTTAATACTGATGCAGACCTAGTAAGCTTCCGTATGTGCGGGCCAAGGTCGGAGGCAGTTTGATGTGTCTGTGAAGTTGGCTGTGAGTTGGGAATTGGGTATCCAACTACATTCGTGAATTCACAGCTACAACCTAATTCCCAATCAGCTGGATATTGAGTATTCATGGGGATTGGTTATTTACAAATTCCCAGCTACAGGCAAATTCCCAGCCAGCTGTGAATTAGGTGTTCAAGATCTGGATTTGAATACCCAACTACAGGTGAATTTCCAGCCAACTTGGAATTGGGTTGTAGCTGGGTATTCAAATTCAGAATAAGTTGCATATATTTTGAAAAACCCAATTCCCAGCTGGCTGGAAATTCACAAAATATAAGTCCATTAAGTCTACTCAAATACTTAGGCCCCTACGTTGACTTGTCAGATTAAGATTTTCGATTACACACTAGTGCCGACCCAGGACGGTCACTTGGATGATAAAGCAAATCAATTGGTGTGGTTAACCGGTTTACGGGCCCAATCTCCCAAAAAGCGCAAAAAGCAGTGTAATCAAATGGAAAAATAAAAAGGTAATTATATTTATTGCATTTATGTTGCATTTCAGGTTTCCACTCCCAGTGGAACAGCAGCGTTGGGTGTAAGCATCCATCAATTTGGATCTTTATCAGAAAACTAAAAGATGCAGAGCGTCTGCAAAAAATTACCCTGAGGGCAGCCATGAGAGGGGAACATGCACCACGCACGAGGCGAAAGTGGCGTAGACTTCAACGGCAAATATCTAACATTAAACTGCAGTACAACAATGGCCAAAGAAATATATCTGAATATTGGAATGGAATAAGCCATTGCATAAAACATTATCGCTGAAGTGTTTACTATGTGATACTCTGCCATGCAAATCATGAAACTGATGCATGCACTCAGCTCAGATCTGCCATCGAGTTACGACTTACGACTTTTATGATGTTGACATAATTTTGTGAATATGTCGACATAATATGAGAAGATGTCGACATCTTGGAAAAAGATGTCGACATCTTAGAAAAAGATGTCGACTTATAAATTCAATATGCCGCGATAATTATCTAGCAAGTCGGCGTTACTATCTCGACAAGTTGAATTAATAAGTCGACATCTTTCTCTATGATGTCGACATATCATATTATGTCGACATAATCACAAAATTATGTCAACATCATAAAAGTCGTAAGTCGTAACTCGATGGCAGAAATATGCCACCATACAGAAGTCTTTTGTGTTGAAACTTTTTGCCGATCATTTAATACTTGCTAAAATTCCTATCTTCTGAACATTCAGTAAAGTACGCATTATCCATACCATTTCTTGTGCTTGGTTATTTAACAAATCATCGGAAACTCGCAACATGTTGCGATTCATCTTTTTTTCTTCAGTTATAAATGAAACGCAACTGGTTGCGATTTTCCGACTTTGCTACTGGTCAGTACTGTTTCCACCGTATAGTTGATATTTCAGAACTACGGTAATTTCTCCATTAAAAGCTAATATTTCAAAAGATTGTATGGTGGTATACTTCTGCCATCTACATGCGAGTTATTTTTCTACCGATTATGTCAACATGCAACTTATAAATTATGTCAACATGCAACTTATTTATGTCAACATGCAAGATATAAGTTGCATGTTGACATGAATAAGTTACATGTTAACATAATTATTTGCATGTTAACATATTTATCTTGCATATTGACATAAATGTCATATGTGGGCATAAAACAAACTTTTTTGCTTTTGTTTTCTTATTTTTATCTTGCATGTCAACATAATCATTGGGAAAAACAACTTGCATGTAGATGGCAGAAGTATGCCACCATAGGATTGACATGACTTGTGTCAAACGATACACTACTGCTTTTAAAGTCCTACGAAAAATAAATATCTTAAAAACGGAAATAGTTGACACCATTTATACAACTAAATCCAATCGAAGCTGGAAATTACATGTGGCAAATTTTGCCTATTTTCACTTTCTAATTTATAGCAAGTTGATTCTCAGATCATACATGTACCATTTCCAAGCCACATCTATGTTTACAGATAATTTAATTCCTCTTAAGACATTAAAGCTACCGCGGGTTTTCCTGGCTGAAATATATGGTGGCTGATTTTTGCTATTTGTAATTTCGTTTTGTTGCTCCGACGTCACGATAATCTTCGTCTTTTCGCCCCGCTAACTGTCGTCTTTTCGCCCCGCTAATTATTGTCCCGACATAACGATGATCGTCGTGATCTTTTCTCCTTCGCCAATAAAAAACGAAGATTACCATTATTTCGGGCGACAAAACGAAATAACGACATGTCCACCGTTGAAATACAAACCATGTAGCGCAAACAGTAAAAAATAACCCAAGTGGATGTGGGTCGCATACCTGAGCACTATCCATGCATGTTCAGTCAGAAGCCAGTGCGGCCATATTTGATAAGTAGAAAACTAGTTGCTTCCCGTCAAGTTTCGATGAACTCGCTGCAGAGGAGAAGCAGTGTCACCACGCAATTTGTAATAACGACACAATTTGTAATAAAAATTTCAAAATCAGAGAATTATTTTAAAAATAGGGGAAAATGTTTGGGATGACCGTCTTAAGACACAATTTGACCAATTTAATGGAGAAAAGATGGGTTTGAACCCAATAAGATGGCTTTTAAAAAGTTATTACAAATTGCGTGGTGACAAAGCAGACACTGCGTCAAATATTTAAGTGACTTTTTGTTCTGTTTAATCCTCTTGATAGCCATGAGATTTAACTGTCGGACTATCGGACCGTCGGACTATCGGACCGTCGGACTATCGACATGTCACCACACAGACACGGGTGTCGGGTGTTTACTGACTGTTTTGTTTAGGCTCTGCCTTTCCGAGATGTCAGTTTCAGTTTCACGATCTGTGCGACTGTTGGCATAATGTAAATGGGGCATGTCACAATTCTGTGCTGGTAGAATGGGCACTTCACTTTGTTGTCTTGAAATATTAATCTGCATTTTGAATTTTATTTTAGTCTTAACGAAAAACATCACTTTTTCTTCACTTACCACGTAAACCAACCTCAGGAGACAGGAAATGTGAATGTGCCACCTAGCGGGAGACAAAAAGCTGCTTTAGGATATGTAAATAAAGAACCGGACCAGGAAATGCATACGACTACGGAATGCGGATCACAGTTATCCAACAGTATATAATGAACTGGCAACATGAGACAGAGTAGTTAATCGCTTATGATGTAAAAATTGTATTTAATAATGGACATCAGCTTTTATCTGGCTCATTACGTTACCTTATTGTAAAATCCTTTTGTCATTTTGATAGCCATTTTTACTGAATCATAGATCGAAACACGATGGCTCTCTCTCTCTCTCTCTCTCTCTCTCTCTCTCTCTCTCTCTCTCTCTCTCTCTCTCTCTCTCTCTCTCTCTCTCTCTCTCTATATCTCTCTCTCTGTGTGTGTACGCTTTGTTCTATTTTAGTAGTCAAAAGTGTTTGCCTTATATATCAGTAAATAATTTTTCCTTTGCGTTTTCTCAGCATATATGTACCATGGCATTGTACCATGGCATTGATCCAAAATTCAAATGTATACAACCTCGTTCACACAATCAACGGTTTTCTTTGTCAAAGTCCGCCATAGGAAACTTGGTCAAAGTTTTCTTTGATGAAGTCACCCGTTCACACTATCAAAGTTTTTTTGAGAGACTTGTACAATAAAATGCGGGACCATGTGCTTGTACCATGTAAACATTGATTATCTGCTTTGATTGGCCGAAATCCATCAAAGTCCTTCAAAGTTTAAAGAAAAATAGGATGAGTTTCTATTCCATCAAAGTCAAAGTTCTTTGTGATCAAAGTTTTCTTTGACCGTTCACATGATCAAGGTTTGCGTCAAAAACTTTGACCAAGAAAACTTGTACAAGAAAAATAGGATGAATTTCTATTCCATCAAAGTCCGTCAAAGTTCTTGGGTGGACTTTGATTAAAGTTTTGTTTGACCGTTCACACAATTAAAGTTTGCGTCAAAAACTTTGATCGTGTAAACGGGGCTTACGATTACGACTTTTAATCATACGAATTGCCGGGGAGGCAGTGAACAGTAATATTTCTATTATCCATTTGTACTTTTCCATTTTACTTTGCCCCCTTTTTCTGAATAACTTTTGTAACTTTTGTGAAAAAGTAATCTATCCCGAGTGAGTTAATCAGTGTGGGATAAGTGAAACCTCATCCTTCTCCATGACTGAAATATTCAACCCCTTGAATGAGATTCCGTTAAAATGGCTTTTTGTAAATAAAAGTATATTTCACTTTGAAACAAGACTTCAATTTTTTAAAATATCGCATTTTGATTTCAAGACTCGAAATCGAAGTTCGGGAGGGGGATATGTAGATTTTTGGGCACTTATCAGTTTTTCGTTTTGACTGTTTACAACAACAGATTGCATCAGCTCGAGTTTCTTCACTGAGTTAATAACTAAATGGTATGTAAGATATCATGATAACTTTATTCAGAAACTGGGTTACAATGTGATCTGATACAACATGACAATATGTTGATTTATGACACACGAAAAAAAAACATTTAATGAGGTAACCTATCTTATCTCAATTAAATTTTTGTCCATTCAATCGGATTTTCAAGAAAAACCAGGTTTAACTGGAGAAAAACTAGGTTTAATTCATTAATGTAATTTTAGCGTAGATGAGTTTGATTGATTATGGCCAACATTCAGCAATATTTACCAAAGTAATGGAACTTTAAAAACAGATGAGTTTGATTATAGTCAAAATTTGACACTATTTGCCAGAGTTCTGGAACTTTAAAATCTTCAGATGAGTTTGATTATGGTCAACATTCAGTTATATTTACCAGAGTTATGGGACTTTAAAATCTTCAGATGAGTTTGATTATGGTCAACATTCAGTTATATTTACCAGAGTTCTGGAACTTTAAAATCTTCAGATGAGTTTGATTATGGTCAACATTCAGTTATATTTACCAGAGTTATGGAACTTTAAAATCTTCAGATGAGTTTGATTATGGTCAACATTCAGTTATATTTACTAGAGTTATGGGACTTTAAAATCTTCAGATGAGTTTGATCATGGTCAACATTCAGTTATATTTACTAGAGTTATGGGACTTTAAAATCTTCAGATGAGTTTGATTATGGTCAACATTCAGTTATATTTACTAGAGTTATGGGACTTTAAAATCTTCAGATGAGTTTGATTATGGTCAACATTCAGTTATATTTACTAGAGTTATGGGACTTTAAAATCTTCAGATGAGTTTGATTATGGTCAACATTCAGTTATATCTACCAGAGTTATGGGACTTTAAAATCTTTGTATATGTCTGAGCTTTTGAGGGCACAGTGCTTCTTAAACATATATTTTTTTCCTTTAAATTTTCAATACATGTAGTTTCGGGAAAAAATCACAAGACGTAAACTCAAACAGGTAAAAACTATGCAGAAATGATTGACAAAACAGATAAACGTAATACAAGTTACAACGGTTTATAAACCTTTGCTCATAAAGACAAAAGTTAAGTACATATTTACCCTGAGGAATTATAAATCTTCCCGAATTACCATGCAATAGATAGTAACCAAGGTGGTGAAATTTGTTATGCCGGGTCAAATATTTGATTTGATTTTTACTTTTAACCCTTTAACTAGCGTTATCAATATATGCAGGTAAACACATATATTGATCTCATTGCCGACGATACGCCGAGTACAAACACAATACGCCGTAAACAAGTACGACCGTAATCTCTAAATAGATCGAACCCGCCGTCAATTTAACTTTCCAACAAATTGGATTTCGTAAGCTTGATGGCGAAATATCTCCCGTATTTGGTAAGTAACTATGGTACTACCCTTACTTTTGAAGGAGTGCGAGGTTATGTAGTTATAGATGCTCTTTTCACATATTGTTGTGCAGGATATAGGGTCGACATTTTATTTTCGCTAAAACATAATTTTGGCTAGATCTATTGTGACTTAAATTCATATAAATACCTAAAAGCAAAACAAAACAAAAAAAGGATATAAGCTGACGTTTTTCTACAAGAGTCTTATAGATATTTTTTGTTACAGACCACCGCAAGCAGGCAATTACATATCGTAGTTTAAACAAGAAACCTACAAGGCGACGGAAAAGCACTTCTTGACCCCAGTGTATCGTAACTAAGATTGCACCTAAAACAATGTAATGAAATATGTTTTCCAGTGATAGAATAATTTTCTATACTTTTCTATTGATGTTTTCAATAATTATTGAAATGTGAAATTCACTCATAGGACTGATACATGTATTTAAAAATATCTTAATTCATATAGCAAATACACATAGTCTAATGTTATGTAAAACAACTCGCAATTTTAGCCGCAATTTCACCGTTTTGGTTGGATCGTATGGCGATTTGTTGTCGATCTAAAAGTCAAATGAAATCCAACACAAGTTGTCAATCCCTAATAAACTGAATCATTAATGAAGATAATCTTTGAAATTATTGGAGTAACCATCAAACACGGTATTACATACTCAAAGGCTTTGATTGTAATGATTTCCCTTTCTGTTGTAAAATTTGTATATTGTTTTTATATAAATTAATTTCATATAGCTTTTCAGTATAAACATCACATCATATATGCAATGAATGAAAATGTTTTCAAGATGTAGATATGAAACATGAATTTGTTTCAGTTTCTTAACGTCAATTTTGTAATTAACATGCTTCTCGGACACTTTATCAGAGAAGAATATGAATGGCAAAGCTTCCTTAATGCACGACAACCTGCCGTATAGACACATACTTGTACAACCTTAATGAAATATCATGGTCGCCATTATTCAAAATCATGTAGTTGTTTAACCGGCTCAGTAGTATACAGTTTAGATTTTCAAGTTTACAACTTATCGGTACATTATAGATTTAATGCCCTTGTATGAGGGAGATATGAATATTTGTTCACCCGAAGACAGTCCCGAGGGATAAATATGATTGGCTTAGGGTGAATAAATATTCTTATTTCCCTCATACAAGGGCAATAAATTGTTTATTATACCGATATGAAAAACTCAAAAAGTAAACAACTACCAGTAAAGTTTCAAGAATATTTTAGTCAAAACAACATTTTTTAAAAAAAAAAATTACGAAAAAACTTTGATGACCTATAGTTGTTTGTATCAAGAACTACTAGGACAGGGAAAATGGAGCTCGTGATGGAGACTTGATGTCTCTGTTCCTGGTCACGTGAATGCGTTTGTCCAATAAGGATTAAGAATCTAACATAGAGGTATAATAATATTACATATGGCATATGAGTAGCTATGTTTGATTTGAGTACCGGTAATGATTTACACCAAACTCAACAATTTTACAGTTATGTGGTGGTATCTTTTAATGGTGAAGGAAAAAACCCAATTTTAATATACCGAGGAAAAGCCCATTGACCTTCCGTTAGTAATCCAGCTAATTCCCTCACAACTTAAATAGGTTCCAGCGCTGACTGAAGGTGAGAGACTTTATGGTTTAAAGTATGATGCTCTAACAACTCGGCCAATGAAGCCCCAGTATTGACCACTCTTTGAAACATTAGGCCAATGAATAATAGGGTTCTGTGCTTCCTCTATGAAATATAAATACGGTATTCATAGCTTACGATGCATCGTGCCTTTACTCACACAGAGATATGTTGCCGAATGCTTGAAATAGTCACTAAGGAATTTCTATGGTCGATATCGGGATCTTGTTAAACAAGATGAAATCCCTTCTAAAGAATGTATTCTGGAGCACGAACATATACAGTGACTCTGTTTCACAATCAATCTAAAACTTCACCGAACCGGACAAGTGGTACCATCCTGTTTGGGATTCACAAATATTCTTCATGTTTAGACCATTTTTACGAGCTGATGGAACATCAACTCAGTTATGTTATGCTAAGTTGTTTCTTGGGAACAAGTCAAAGCACATTTTGCAATATGGGGCTAATAACACATTATATTGATGGAAAATTACATATATATGTGCATTTCAGCAACATAAACTAAACCTCAAGATTTTAAATATCCAAATCACACTTTTATTCGTATATTTTTGCTTTTTAAAATGACGAAAATATAGTAACAATTCGTGGAAAAATATAGGTCTAGAAGATTTGTCTAAATATATGCTATTAAAGGTCAGTTGCGTCATTCCTCATTCACGTGATCTTAACTGATGAGAAACTCGCGACAGTCTTTGAAGTTGGGAAAGTGTTTTACATGCATACGTATTGACCTAGAAATTTAAGGCTACTGATAGGAAGTATAGCGTAAGGGTAATATACTGCCCTGTCGCATAGAAATTTAATATCGATGAAACGATGTTTATAAGCACAATATTTTATAATCATATCGCTGATCTATGTAGTTTGTTGCATAATAAATAATCCATCAGTACTCACGTTAGGCCAAATGTCTTCACTGCTTTTGTAAAACCTAATTTTACCGAATTAAAAAGTAATTTAAAATTCGACCTATAAAATGTGAAAAAATTGTGATGTTTTCATTGTCAGTATTGCTCTTATTTGTAATAAAATTGGGTGAGTCTCGCAGGTTTTTACTAATTTGGAAATAACATGCATTTTCTCAGTAAAAAGGCTGATGTTTTATTGTGACAGTAAATTCAAAATTGACAACATGACAGTGTGTATACAATGTATATTTGTTCAGTATACTTAGTGCATTATACCTCATTAGAACTTACGATTACCATCAACTCGTATCAGTGCTTTCAGTAATTTTATTATATCCAATTTGTCGTGTTCTAATGGACTTTGAAGTTAGATTATCCATTGGTACTTTATTTTTACTTACATTGGTTGTATGAAAATTTAACACGTAAATTCATGACCAGCGCTAAAATATATACCTGCTGGTGAAACCGATGCCGTTGATTGAACTGATTACCTTATGGCGTACAACTGCACTCTAAAGACCTTGAATACTATCTCCGTATTACACACGTTGTATTAAAATTAAATCTAAAAATATTAAACTATTTTGGGCTCTTGCTTGCCTTGATGAATGTTTATACATAAATTTGTGTCTAATCTCTCACACAATCCATTATTTCTATACTCAACATATCTTGTTCGTGAATAAATGTTCTCCTTTTTTTAAGCATTCCATTTAAATTTCTTCTCCATGCATTATTAATTTTTGAATGAGTAATACTGAGTCTTCACACATAGTATGAATATTGTATTGGGTTGATCGATCGGGGTAGATGTTGTATTTAAATATTACGTTAGAGTACAAATGTTGAGCTAAAATGGCAGTACTTGGTTTAGCTTGCAGTCTTGTAAAATGGATTGTGGCAGCGAAATATTAAAAGGAAGGATTTGATCATCTATAGAAAGACAAAGATAAGTCGCTAGTCGATGTTCGATAGAAATGTTGATATAGTTCATGCCTTTACATTCCAGGCTCTTCAAGGCAATGAATGATTTCCAGAGCAAAATGAGAGAGAAAAATGATTAACTTAGTAGTGATCTGTCGGTACCATAATCAAATATGAACGACGTTCCAGAATATTTGCGCTTCAACCTGCGACGTGTGGCTAATGAGAAGGTTACGGACATGGCAGAGGCATCAGAGGATGGCGACTTTAAACAATTACGGAAAATCCGACAGGTATTTAGATTGTGTATCTTACTAACAGACAAACACTATGTAAGCTTACCATCACTGACTTGCAGATAAACACATTGCAGGTTTACCATCTTCTAGTCTAATATAAAAATCACAGATACCAAAGTATTTTAAATTTTCAGGGTGTCCAGGAGACAATTATAGAGATTTGGGAGACATTGGACAATCACGGACCTCTAGAAATACAGAGAGAGAGAGAGAGAGAGAGAGAGAGAGAGAGAGAGAGAGAGAGAGAGAGAGAGAGAGAGAGAGAGAGAGAGAGAGAGAGAGAGAGAGAGAGAGAGAGATGTATTTTAATCTTAGGGCGAATTTGTTGCAAACAAACTAGTTTCGGTTTCGGTTTATGGTTTACAACTAGTTTGCAAACCGGTTATGAAACTAAAACTAGTAAACAAATGAATGGTTTACACTACCAAAATGGGTACAGAAAGAAGTAAACAGTCGATCTGTTATATGAGATGTAAAGATAAAGGGGAAAATAATACCAATTATAGAAAAAGAGTATCAATCTTATTGCTATATTAATTACTCCTGATTATCATGTTTCCACTTTATTTAATATGCTAAAAATCAAAAATCACTCTATGGCAATAGAGGTCCATGTTAAATAAAAAAAAAATGTAAAAACATGATAAACGAAATGACAATCGATAGCTGATCAATTTGGAGACTGAATTCATCAATTCACCGTTTTAATATTGTTAAACGTCTCTCTGTCATTATGAGTACAGTTTTACTACCCAAGTACATAAAATGTCTAGAAGACACATAAAAGGTATCTGATACATAGGCGTCGGAGCCGGGGGGCTAGGGGGGCTTAGCCCCCCACTTTTTTTGCAAAGATAGGCATAGGTGTTGAAAATTGGGGCTTAGCCCCCAAGACGTTTCTGGCGTGTGTGTGTTTTAAGTTGGTTTGGCCCCCCCCACTTTCAATTTGCTTCCGACGCCTATGTGATAATACTACAGGTCCATGTGTTCACCGCCATATTGTTGTAGCAACAAACTTACATAAACATACTAAACCACCCCAGGAGGTAGTTTGAATGGTTTAATAAACTAGTTTGGGTTTAGGATAAAACAAATGAAAAACCAGTTTTAGTTCAGAACCAGTTTAAAACCGGTCCATGTAACAAATGGAAAGTTTGCTAAACTCGTTCACAACTAAAACAAGTTTTTGTAGAACAAAGTCGCCCTTAGGTTTCGACAAATTATTCCTCACATCAGTACAATGGCTTATATATTATGTGTGTGTGTGTATGTGTGCGTGTCTGTGTATGTGTGTGTGTGTGTGTGTGAAGTTGTAAATCTACTTTCAGTTAAATTGACAGTGATACGAAGAGTGAAGTGAATTATTGAAACTCGATCAAGTCTAACATGCTAGAGTTAATTTAAAAATTATCTTGACATGAACGTAATTCTACAAATGTAAAACATCTTTCATAAATATTCAAAAGAAGTGACACGTCTGACACATTTAATACAGCTGTATATACATGTTATGCTTTGACACTTACTGTTTATTGAATCATAGTACATAAATATATTAAGATATGACATTCAGTAACTATCTGTAATTATGTATACTGGTTTAAAGGTAATATGTTACAGAGCATAATGGTGTTGACTCCTGAACGATCATACACAAAGAAGACCGCAACATCAAACATCAATAATATACGTTTAGTGTATGTTTAAATTAATTCTATCTTGACAAAAATATGATCTGACTTTAAATGGTAGTCCTATCCATCATTTGTTACTTACCACCACAGACTGAAAAACAAACACACGCGCACGCACATGGACATCTCACTACGCACAATACCGTATTTACACATCGCTACATTTTCGAGTTTTAATGACTCTGAAAATAAAAGAACATTGCTTGATAAGTAAGATTCAATAAAACAATGAACGTTTCGGTTAATTTTATTTTGTAAGTTGGTTTCCATACCTCAGCTAAATAGTTAAAATTTCATTTGCTCTAGATAAATCGTCCAGTGGAGGCCGCAGATAGAACACAATCAACTAATGAGAATGGAAATTCCAACACTTCTTCTTCATTTGATAAAGGCTTTCTACCACGTACCTTGTCTTCCAAATCAGACCAAACGATGGAAACGCTGAGGACAGAACTGTTTTCTATCGCTGTAAATGGTAACATGGAAGATATTTCTAGAAAGATTGAAAAAGTCATAAACATTGTCCCCTTGTCTGATTTTGTCATGTTGGATCCAGAAAATGGTAGCAGTGTATTGAACATTGCTCTCGAAAAGAAGAGGCTTGAAGTCGCTAAATTAATCGTTCTAAAAGGAGACGAAGCTCTAATTCATAGTGAATTCATCACGGGGAAATCAAAGAAAACGGCGCTTCATCAAATTACAGAAATGAATGCTATTGAATTAGCTCAAACAATTTTGTCAAAAGTAGAGGACGTCCACAAGGCAATAATGACAACGACCTCTATCGACATATCAGGGCAACGTCCGAGAGAACTTACATGTCTCCATTTAGCAGCATTTCATGGGTACACCAAATTGGTCGATCTGTACCTAACGGTGGGGAGAAATCATGGAATACACGTGGACCTAAAGAACCAGAAACAAGACACGCCCCTTCTCTGGGCAGCCCGCTGGGGTCATTATGAAACTGTCAATTATCTTCTAAATGAGAATGCCAATCCAAACGAGGTAAATGATAAGGGATCTACTGCATTTTACTGGGCTGTAAGATATGAGCATGTTGATGTAGTTCGCCTTTTGATTGAAAACCTAAAACAACAAGTAAACGTAAGTAAGGAACGGAAATTAGGACTAGTAGCGCCGATTGTTCTAGCCGCTGCTTTAGGAAATAATGAAATTGTGAAGTTACTTCTAGATCATGGTGCAAATACAAACCACAGGATACCCGGTGGAGGAGTGCCTCTCCATTACGCGGCAGAAGAGGGAAACTTTGATGTTGTGACGACTTTACTCTGTCGAAATGCGGATATCAAATTACACGACGAAAAAGGAGACAGCGCATTGCTGAAAGCTGCGAGAAATGGACATGCGTGTGTTGTACGAAAATTAATAGTCCACGGTGACGACCCTTATTACAAAAATCATATTGGTCACGACGTTTGGTTCTATGCCATAATTCAAAAAGACAACGCTGTGATTGACTGTCTTCTAGATTCTGTGGAAGTGAGATCTAGTGAAAACCGGTCACCATTGTTTGTTGCTGCAAACTTGGGAAATTGCCAAAAATTAAGATATTTATTGAAAGCAGGCATCGACCCCGAAATAAAAGACGAATTCGGAAACGATTTTCTACATATTGCTGTTCTGTCTGATAGAAAAGAAATTATCAATGAATTCCACAAAATAGTGGATGTTAACGTTAAAAACAATGCTGGAGAAACATGTCTTCACCTGGCAATAAAATTAGGTCATACTGAAATAACAAAGATGCTATTATCAATTAAAGCGAAGACAAATATTAAAAATAACAAAGGGGAAACTGTCTTGCATATCGCTGCTATGTCGCCTTTCATGACCCATGATCTCGCTAAACAGATTATGGATTATACAATACAGACACATGACTGGGAAAGTCTAAATGCAACTGATAGTGCGGGAAATAATGCATTACATCTAGCCACTAAGTATGCAGAACCAGACGTACTCTGGGAGTTTCGATTTCTACGCTTCAAAGATGTGGATTCAAAAGGAAATACGCCACTGCACTATGCTGTGCGTAAAGAAGACCCTGAATCATTGGAAACAATGCTTGACATCTTTGAATCTATGCAGCGTGATGGTAACATAGACCAATCCAATGGCGATATGAAAACGGTGCTTCATTTGGCTGCAGAATCTGGATTATCCAACGCAATAACGAGGCTTATACATTTGCATGCACAACTAGACACACAGGACAAGCATGGTAATACGATTCTACATAATCTCGTTTTGTCTGTTGTAAAAGACTCGAGGAACGCTCAAAGATACATGGAAGTTTTCCAAACCATCGTCAATGTATGTCCAATATGGTGTCAATTAAGTTCACGGTTCACACACGGTACGGGTACAGACAAAGTAGAGATCATGAAAAGGCAAAGGAGACAAGCACTGTTTTGGTTAATGTTGGAAGTACAGAACAAAGACAACCTATCCGTTCTCGCTGTCGCTTGTAAATACGGCGCCCATGAAATACTTGCAACTTACTTTCAACTTCAGGACGTGAGTGTATTTCGCGAAAAGGAAAATCCAAATACTGTTTGGTTTGACATCACGGGAATAACACCAGAAACGACTGAATCTGTGACGAAAAAATATTTTAAAAGCAGTAATATAAATGACATCTCACCAAATGTCTGTAGCTTGGACCTCTTAATTTCACTACCCGACAAAGCAAGGGCAGCGGCAGTACTTGATATTCCACCGATGAGAGAGATAGAGAATATGTACAACATGATCAATTTGGTGGTGTACGCTGTCATTATACTAATGCACATTGCGTACATGAGCGTGTTCACATTTGTGGGTATTAGTATATCCCAATCATTTGGTGAGGGGAATACTGTTTTTCCAAAGTCCGACGCGGTATATATTGCTTCGTATGTGATTGTTCCGACAGAACCAGTCATCATATTGTTGTTTGTGTTGATGAACATATGCACTGCATTGAAGAGACGAGATTTCTCAGGAAACGTAAGGACTGTTCTCCCTTACGTCTTTTATCTGCTTTATCCTGGTGCGATCTTCACTTGGATCATTTTGATATCCATTTACGAACGTTACCAAGACTACGTCCTAGCAACCAGCCTTTGTCTTGGTTGGCTATTTACCGTCAACTTCACACAAGGATTTAGGGCTCTACACTATTTTTGGAGAATGCTTCTAAATATGGTTGCACGTGATACTAGTCGTTTTATAATAGTATATTTCTTCGTTCTTCTTGCCTTTGCATCCTCCCTAAACTTTGGAAACTAAAAATTTCCTAAAATTGCCAGAGGAAAAGTATGAGAAATACATGGAAGAGTTCTTGCAACGTGGTAAGACAAATGACAGCTTTAATTTAGAATTTCAAGAAAGACTTCGTAAATTAGAACTTGGTATTAAAAAGAACGGATGAGCACATAACAAACGCTGAAATAAAGCTTGAAAGAATTCATAATATGATTACAAAACAAGGAGAATCCTAGGAAATATAGACGCCAGTCTTATGTTAAAACAAATCTTTCACAGAGAATAAAATGATGTTTAAAATTGTTTTTATATAATGCATTTCAATTTAAGACGCACAATGGGAATAAGAAACTGGGGGTTCATTGAATAAAATATGTAATCCATGCAGAGAAATGTAGAACTACAGGTTTCTAGGTCCGTGGTCAACTATTGTGAAAGGCTTTTGTATGTCGTCGTCCATTATCAACATTTACATATTTGGATTATTTTCGACCAATTTGGCAGGGACTATCCCCATGTGAAGCAGGGGAAACGTTGCAAATGAAAAGGGGTTAGGACCCAAAGGTGATGTAAAGAGACATAAATTGATACATCTCTAAAATATTTTCAAGAACAAAGAATTAGATTCCTTTCAAATTTGATATGCATGATTGTTAAGAATTTTGAATAGTGTTTTCCGCCACATTCGACACTTTTTCAGTTATATGGTAGCGGCCATTTTTTAATGGTGGAGGAGAGAACCTGGTTACCCAGGAAGCTACCAGTGGCCTTCTGCAAGCAAAATGGCAAACTAACCAGAAGTGAGATACTCCATGGTTTAACGCACAATGTTCTATCCACTTGGCCGCGGAGGCCCCTGATTGTTAAGGCAAAATCGACTAAGTTTGGGAATTAAATCGAAATCTATTTGTAAATGAACCACAGGGACATGGGGTACAGTCATAAAAATGGGTTACCAACTCAAAACCTTCTGACTTTTTGCATTGTATACAGAGAAAAAATAAAGTGTACTCTACTGGTTAGGGACCAGTAGCCAGCTATTACATTATTTCGACTATATAGATCATGATTTCTTTTTATATCGATCATCAGATATTGGCAATTTTTCTCAAACAGAAGGAAGAAATATTGTTGTGGTACATACTGAAGACAAAATAACACTATAGCTGGCTACTGGTCCTAGCCGGTTACTGGTCCCTGACAGTGACGGAAGAAAAAACAATGAGGAGAAGGAATCTGCACGATCCGATATAATCATTGATCATCACAGGCCAATGTCATAAAACCAACTCTGTGTATATAAAAAATCTCAGATACCAAAGTATAAATCAATAGAATGTCCAGGACATAGATACAAATCTGGTAAAAATGGACAAACACAGACCTATGGAAACCAAGAGGTGCCACGGAGGAGTAAGCATCCCCTGTCGACCGGTCACAACTGCCGTGAGTCCACAGTCAAGTCCAATGAAATACGTGAGGAGTGAATCCTCGTCACAATTGGTACAGACGTCTCAACCGCCAACGAAAAGGCAACTCAACATTTCACTTAGTGAAACAGAGTAATCGCAAACAAGACTATTATACCGACCGTAAAATTTGCGGAACGCGGTTTTCGATATCCCTGTGTCAATAATTTGTCAGTGAGTAGTTTACCTCTGGATATGAAATCTTCATATGTTGTATACGCCCATTCTGAAATATTAACTCCATATGCGGGGTGACTAAGGGATATTACTACTGAAGTGTGGAAAATTTACGATGGGAAAACCGAAATCGTCGCGTTTGTCGTATAGCTTAGTTGCCAGTTTCCCGTCTGTGTCTATATTAAGTAAAATATCTCAGTATGAAGCGTGTGTGCTTGATTCTGTTGTATCTTTAATTTCTAGTTCGCTGGGATATATCGCATTGACATATGTATGAAAACTGTCATTATTAATTGACAAAACGTCGTCGATATATCTAATTGTCAAATTAAAGGACACCACTAATTTTTTCTAATTTTGATTCAGCAGTTTCTGAATGAAGTCTGCTTTTTATGAATAAAGGAACAGGTCTGCCAATAAAGGGGCACAATTGGTTTCCATAGGAATGTCGACAGTTTGTTGAAAGACCACGTCTCCGAACATTACAAATATATTGTCTATTAGAAATTTCAGCATGTTTTTTATATCAACTGTAGTGTATTTATGTGTAGAATCAGAGTGGTGTTGGACAAAATAAGTATCCTGATAGCCAATCACTAGATCTTTAAATTTTCGGGTATCACCTTTAGTGAAAAAACAGTTGTCTATGTTGCTAAAAAGATTTTCTTTTAATTTTTTATGTGAAGTAGTTGTGTAAAGAGTAGAGAAGTCATGTTTTGATACTGTGAATTCGAAAAAAATTTTGCGCCTTCAAATTTTCTAAAAGCTGTTTAGATTTTTTTAGTATCCACATCTGATTTACACCGCTTCTGGAATAAGCAACTGTACATTATTGTTGAAGTTTCTCCTTAACGGCTGTCAATATCTTGGTAAGGAGTAAAGATAAAGGTTTGGTAGAACATTTGCTGGATCCTGCTATGTATCTATGCTTATATTGGGTTTTATGAAGTTTAGGTATCCAATATAAATATAGTAGCTCACAATCGGTATCCGTTGTAGGTATATCAAATGAGCGTAATACGGACACATGATTTGAAGGATCTCGTTCTTCGAAAGTGAGGTACGTGTATATGTGGGATTACCAAAATTCGTAAATTCAAAATAAACAATTATAATAACGTACCTTACAAATAAAAACTATATTATTTGAGGCTTTGTCTGCTGGTACCAGTACAAATTGGTCATGTATTCTATCCAGTTCAGTTACTACTCTTAAATCATTGAATACAGAGGGATAAAGTGTTTTCATAGTCCCTTTTAGTTTAATCATCGTATGGCTTTTAGCCATTCAGACAAAGTGTCTGGTTCTACGTTATCATGTTTGGCCCATCGTCTGGCATAATCATCGACAGAATTCATAACTAAACTGAAATTCTGACGCCAATTAAAGGAACGGGCTTCTCGGTATTTAGAGCCTCTTAAAATAAGATTTTTGAGGCTTTCATTTTCAACAATAGAAACGTCGCCGGTGATGACATGCCCGATATGATTGTATTTGAAAGGAAATGAAGCACATGGACATGTAACTGTGTTGTGTAGAAGATGATTGATGTCCAAGCACTGCAAAACCTGTATGTAACTGAATAGCTTGGATGCGGTGCTAGGTGTATAGCTATATGAAATGCAAGGCGTGGTCTTCAATTTAAAATATGGTGGAACACAGGACTGAACTTTTTTTGTGATTTAGAACATTGCCAATGTTTAAAGCGTCTGTGTCTTTATTTGTATTTAAGTTTAAGGAAAAGACATTTCTGTTCAGAACAGTCATCGTTTGTAACGCGTGCAGGCTTAATGTATGTGATAAGCGATGTCCATTATAACGGAGTTCAGTATGTATTCTGGGGTTGAAGAATCCGTTCATTCTTGCTTCTTGAAAAAATTTATTAAGAATTGTAAAAGGAACAGAATAAAGTTTGTTGCGAATGTGATGAATACCCATTTTGTTTAAGGTAAAAGAGATGAAAAGTGACATCATGTATGTAGGGTCGATTGTATGAACAATGTCCGTGACTTCGTTTACGTCTTACTTTAGAATTAAAAAGTTCAATCACATTAACACCATTACACAGTGGGCTTGATAGCTTGCCTACACTTTGGATATTATCGTTACATCCATAGGGGTATGCAAGTGCCAAGCCGTTTAATCCAAAATTCTTCACGTTGTCTACGGAAGAGGGTACTCAAGGTGGGATTGTTGGTCCAGTGGTATATTTTTTCAATTATACGCATTCTCATAGACAAGATGGAATGGTCAGGGGAGTTGAAATGTTGATAGAGTATCTGGTTACGTATATGATGAATGCTCAGTCAAATCAAAATAAAACTGCAATATATTTATCCAATTTATTGCTCAGATATTAATCTACAAAAACTAAATTTATCTTTTAAACGTATAAACATGAACTTACGCTGCATTTCAATAAAATCTTACATGTGCTTTGGTATTGAAATATTCACAACTATCACACAGTAATACTGTATACACAGACTAAATGGAAACTATACCAGGTTATAAGCTATTATCCATGAAAAGAGAATCAGAGGTCTGGAAATGATACTAAATAATCATGAAATTTTTCAAATTTAACAAATGCCAATATTACATTAGTGTTAAACTGGTGACAGTTTTACGTACGTATTGACTGCAACTTTAGAATATGGAACCAAAACGAGGATCCAGTAGAATGGTTGTTTGTTGTATTGTTGTTTAACGCCCCACATTGGAATCTTTCACTCATATGGAGACGTCACCAAATGACGGTGAAGGGCTTCAAATTTTGGCCTATGCTCATCACTGACAACATTACAGCCATTGAGCAGTGAGCGTTCTTTAACGTGCCGACACCCACCATAAATTGGGATATTTTAGAATTGTATTTTTGGTCATGAAATGAAAGTTTGGCCTTCCATCAAACCTTGGTCTTATCGTATCCAACATTCCCAGGTGGTTGAAATATTAAAATATCAAAAAGTACCAAATAATTTGAACTGTATTTCACAGTATTTAATTAAGATTAACATTTACATAGTGTTACTTTAAAAATATCTGTTCATCAAAAACACTAAATATTCTTAAAAAGCACTGGCAGAAAATTTGTGTACATATTTTGGACGGTTTAATGTTAGCTACATTTGTATTTAAATAGGCTGGCCAAATTGGCTAAAGTTAAACAATGGCCATAATTTCCTAATTTACAGTACTGTGACACGGGACCCTGTATCTTGTACTATATACAAATTTAATTCAAAGATATACAGTATAGATCAGAATAACTGTCATTCAGCTATTCAGCTTCTCGAAATTTTAATAGGTTAAATTATTTGGGTGTTGAGAAAACTCTGTGACAATGTTCTATGGGAAAGACCACAAAGATTTGAAAGACATTTTTAACAATATTTGGCAGAACTTCATAACAATGATCCATGGGGAAAGGCCACTGGCCTTTTTATGGAATTTTTGAAAATTCCTGGTGGGAATTCCTCCCGAAAGACCATTGGCACTTTTTGTTTATTCTAAAAATATTTGGTGGAGAGTAAAACAAACTTTTTAGGATATTTTTAAATCAATTGATTGGCAGAAAACATGGTAACAATAATCCATGGGAAATTCTAGTACTTTTTATGCTGGCAAACTTCCCCACAGGGTCAGCAAAGATTTGGTGAGATCTGCTATTCCTCAATAACACAGTAATATATTTTTATTACATGCGGATTTCAAACCACCGAAAAACCAAAATGTATCGGCTGATAAATATTTGGCAAGATTTTACTGTATGTTTATATAAAGATACCTACTAGGGGCGTAGATAGGCGTACACACAGAAGCACATACTTCCACATCATTTTTGTGGATTTTTTTACTGATGAATAAATTGATATAAGAATTGATATACATGTTATCAATGATGTAGAACATTAACACTTTATTTCCATGTAATAAACTGCTCTAGAATGCATTCAAATGAGTCCTGAAATATTTTAAAACCTTTTTCGTTCAGGGTCCCCCCTACCAGGGCTTTTCCCTGGACCAACTGATGACTTAGGCAGTCCCAAGACCCCTTGCCTACACATGCTTCCATATCATTTACTGTCTAGCTATGCCCCTGTCTATAAATATCAAAATGTAATGCATAACATATGTGAGATGAATAAATGCATGTACAGTGGAACCTCAACTAAAGATGACCTCGCTTTGGAGACCACATCACATATCAGACCACAAGTTTCAGTCTCTTGATAAATATACAGTAAATGTACAAAACCTGACTAATCATACCACTATGAGTCAGTCATTAGATCCCACACTAACTTGATTGAGCTAAAATATGATTAATGCAATAACAGCATGATCAGAGAACTATGATGGTGTTAATATTTGTGTATATTGTAAAGCACGAAGATTTCTAGGATCACCTGAACTTCTGATGACACAAAAAAAAAAAGTTTTTATTTTTGTATCCAGAACAATTAATACTTGTTGAAATATTTTGTATGAGTTCCAAAATGTTTGCCTAGTACAAAACTGGACTACCAGTTGATGAGACTGAAGTACATACAGAAAGAATGACATACTCCATGCTACTACAACACTTGTGATGACTCAGATGACATATCTAACATAGGATAAACTTGATACTGACTATCTCACAGTGATAAACATTAACCGTATATATTAGAGCAAATTACAAACTGTATCCTGTATTGAAGGGATATACAGACTTAGGTAGAACTAGAGATTTATATTTATGGGAGTGGAATCTCATGTCAAAATAAGAAAAAGAAAAATTCCTGTTATGTCTGACTTTAAACAGCCAGTCCGATATCTTATTTACAGCTATCTTGGATCCTGGATATCTGGAAGTGGCAGTCCATGACTTTTGCGATAACAAGATTCCACTATGTATGTATGTATGTCTGAACATGTTGAAGTCCCTATATATATATATATATATATATATATATATATATATATATATATATATATATATATATATATATATATATATAGGGACTTCAACATGTTCAGAGCTCACTTTATCATTTTTACACAAAATTCCAGAGCACCACAATCAAGTAAGATATCAAATAAAGTTACTTCATTGTCAACAGAAACAGATCCCTAATCAGTTTATAAATCAGGGAATAGCAGACAAACACAGACATCTGGAAAATCCAAGTATGTGTGAGTGAGTTCAGTGTGTCACTTAGAAAATCCAAGTGTGAGAGTGAGCTTGGTCTGTCACCCAGAAAATCCAAGTGTGAGAGTGAGCTTGGTCTGTCACCCAGAAAATCCAAGTGTGAGAGTGAGCCTGGTCTGTCACCCAGAAAATCCAAGTGTGAGAGTGAGCTTGGTCTGTCACCCAGAAAATCCAAGTGTGAGAGTGAGCTTGGTCTGTCACCCAGAAAATCCAAGTGTGAGAGTGAGCTTGGTCTGTCACCCAGAAAATCCAAGTGTGAGAGTGAGCCTGGTCTGTCACCCAGAAAATCCAAGTGTGAGAGTGAGCTTGGTCTGTCACCCAGAAAATCCAAGTGTGAGAGTGAGCCTGGTCTGTCACCCAGAAAATCCAAGTGTGAGAGTGAGCTTGGTCTGTCACCCAGAAAATCCAAGAGTACGAGAGTCAGTTCAGTCTGTAGCTCAGCCACATCAACTACCAGTCTATAGTCAAAGAATTTCCCTAGCAACAACTCCAAACAGCCAGATCAGTGTTACCTTGACCTTGGAAATTAGCATAAATCACTGTGTACTTTTATCATCACTGATTAAAATATCAATCATTATTCTTTCTGTGGAGTTCACTGCATTAAAGGCCATAAAAATATACACATAAGTTTGATTTCCCTGTTATGATATTATTGGCAGTTAAAATAATACAAGAAATGATGTTTGGGTCAAATAGATAATTCTTAAATCAAGTGAAAGCAAACAAAAACCGTGATTCTGACACATCATAAGATACTGCAATAGGCAGTTGTAGTGTGGATACTTGGATTACTCTATAAAGTAAAGGTGATGACTAAGGTGATGACTGTGATAATACTGATAACTCTATTATAACAATAATAACTAGATTATAATCATAACTTTTCCATGATAATTATTAAACTTTGACAATTATTTAAGGTGTATGAAATTTAACAATGGTGTGATGATAACTGCCTATTGATGATAACTATGGAAATTAAGACTGTCTAGTGATAACTAGGATAATGATAAATGCCTAGCAATGATATTTATGATAATAATAACTTCCTAGTGATGATAACTGCCTAGTGATGTTAACTATGGAAATTAAGACTGCCTAGTGATAACTAGGATAATGATAAATGCCTAGCTATAATATTTATGATAATGATAACTGCCTAGTGATGATAACTATGAAAAGTATGACTGCCTAGTGTAACTATGATAATAATAACTGCCTAGTAATGATAACTGATGATAACTGCCTAGTGATGATAACTGCCTACTGACTATAACTATAATATAACAATTAATGTCTACAGATGATAGTACATGCTAAAGATAACTGCACACTGATGATGCCTACTATTGATAACTTTATGATAACAATCACTTGTGATGATGAAGATAGCTGTATAATAGAGGAAAATTCATGATATAGCGGAAAGTACATGATATCCAGTTATATATATAAAAACTGTTACATGTAAAGATAATACTTTATAATGATTAAAACTATGGCACCGATAAATGTATCATTACATAGATAACATTGTTATCAAAATAATATGGATGATACCAATGTTATTGTAATACTTGTAATAATGCTAACTTAATGATAACTAATGCTGGTGTAACATTGCTAACTTAATGATAACTAATGCTGGTGTAACAATGCTAACTTAATGATGACTAATGCTGGTGTTACAATGCTAACTTAATGATAACAAATGCCGGTGTCTCTTAAAGATATGTCTGATGATAATTGTAAAGTTTGATTAAAATGATATCTACATAACACTGAAAAATTTACAATGATAATGATAGTTAAAAAATCATATTTCACATATATATGTAATACACTCCATATTTCCTATAGAAAGACTATAAAAATGACACACATATACAGAATCCATTCCATATAACTAGCCACATGTTATTTTATATCTAACTGACGACCATCCTTGGATCGTCTTCGATTTGGAAATCCTACTTCATGGATACCAAGAAAATATCTGTGATACAAAACGAAACAATTCCTGTCATTAACACACAGTGGTACATCACATTGCTGACATCGATAAAATGTATTGACTCGCCACCCAGATCGTGTTCTGTTTTTGAGTTTTCCACAGTATAAACATGGTGTATATTTTCTGTCTTTGTTGTAGATAGGAATGTGTTGTTGTTGGGACCTAACTGTTAGATCTAGTCCACGTAAAATACTCGACTGGCTTTGATCATGTTCTACCGAGTCCTTGCTATTAGCTTTCACATTCCCTGTACTGGAATCCAAGTGGAATTTACTAGAATCTGAAACAAAGTAAACAATGGATATTATTGATGAATCAATAAATGTGTTGTTTGCAATTACAAAAACCATAACTGCCAGACAGTATATTGATGGGCAGGAACAAACCCCTTCCCCTCTTCTGTATTACTGCCAAAAACAAGTATCACCATATCTATGTACAACATTCAAATTCTTTCATAACTGAATCTGGATGTAAGTGCTGTGGGGCACTTAAAACTGATCTGTTACTGAAAACAGTCATAATAAATATTCCTGGAAAATTTAAGATACTTTTCATGAGATTGAGTGATAATCTGGGGATTGCTACCATGCTGTACATGTCATTGTCATAAGAAATATAAAAACTTATTTAAAATATCACTACATTGTAAGAATAGTATATATGTTCATGCCTTGGGCATTAACAATATAAAAACACTGGTATCAACACAAAGACACTATGATAACTACATAATGACACTATGATAACTACACACAGACACTGATATCTACACAAAAATCTGATAACTACATAAAGACAATGACAACTACACAAAGACACTGGTATCACCACAAAGACACTGTGATAACTACACAAAGACACTGATAACTAAACAAAAACACTGATATCTACACAAAAACACTGATAACTACATTAAACCACTGATAACTACATAAAGACACTGGTATAACCACAAAGACACTGTGATAACTACACAAAGACACTGTGATAACTTCATAAAGACATTGTGATAACTACAAAAAGAAACTGATAACTACACAAAGACACTGTGGTATCACCACAAAAACACGAATAACTATTTCATGATAATTGTTAAACTTTGACAATTATTTAAGGTGTATGAAATTTAACAACAGTGTGATGATAACTGCCTAGTGATGATAACTATCAAAATTATGACTGCCTAGTGATAACTAGGATAATGATAACTGCCTAGTGATGATAATTATAATAACTGCCTAAAGAAACTATGATAACTACACAAAGACACTGGTAACACCTACATAAATATACTGATAACTACATAAAGATACTAAGATAACTAGACAAAGACACTGTGATATCTACACAAAGACACTGTGATAACTACACAAAGACACAGCAGATAACTTACGCAGATCTACTAGTCTGTTCAGGTAAATGGACAAAGAACTGTCATATGCTGCTTTAAGTCCAGTAGTTTCATCTGCCTCAGATCCGGCTTCAGGATGGGTATCACTCTCTTCTTCTGTAAAATAAAAAATTCTGTTGTTACTTCATTAGGTAAGTCCAAGTCCACTTTATAATGATTATGTCTCTCCCATTACTGGTGATAATCAATTATAAATATGACTCAACCACTTGTAGAGACTGTTCCAAGCGCTTGGCATAGGATGAAAGTCACAGGGTCGTGTTCTGATGAGAATTAAAACCTATACACTGCCAGAAAAAGTGATACACAACACCATAGGTGATATTCACTGCCATTAGAAGTGATATACGTGCCAAAAGAAGTGATATACACTGCCATAAGTGATATACTGCAATAAGAAGTCATATACACTGCCAAAAGAAGTGATATACACTGCCATAAGTGATATACTGCCATAAGAAGTGATATACACTGCCATAAGAAGTGATTTACACTGCAATAACTGCCATAAGAAGTGATATACACTGCCATAAGAAGTGATATACACTGCCATAAGAAGTGATATACACTGCCATAAGTGATATACACTGCCATAAGAAGTGATATACACTGCCATAAGAAGTGATATACACTGCCATAAAAAGTGATATACACTGCCATAAGTGATATACACTGCCATAAGAAGTGATATACACTGCCATTAGAAGTGATATACACTGCCATAAGAAGTGATATACACTGCTATAAGTGATATACACTGCCATAAGTGATATACACTGCCATAAGAAGTGATATACACTGCCATAAGTGATATACACTAACATAAGTAATATACACTGCCATAAGTAATATACACTGCCATAAGTGATATACAATACTATAAAAAGTAATTTACACTGCCATAAAATGAGATATATACTGCTGAAAGAAGTGATATAGATTGCCAAAAATGATATACACCACTATAAGAAGTGATGTACATTGTCATAATAAGTGATATACACTGCCAAAAGAATATAAAACATCTCAGATACCAAAGTATAAATCTTTAGGATGTCCAGGATATAGATACAAATCTGGTAAAACTGGACAAACACAGACCTATGGAAACCAAATGGTGGGATCAGGTGCCTTGGAGGAGTAAGCATCCCTGTCTACCAGTCACACCCGCTGTGAGTCCACAGTCAAGTCCAAATGAAATATGTGAGGAACGAATCCTCAACACAATTGGTACAGATGTCTCAACAACCGCCAATGAAAAGGCAACTCAACATTTCACCCAGTGAAACAGAGTAATCGCAAACAAGATTTTTATACCGACCGTAAAGTGAAGTGATTCACATCACCATAACTGATATACACTGCCATAAGAAGGGATATATGCTGCCATAAGTGATATACACCACCATCAATAGTAATATACACCACCATAAAAAGTGATATACACCATCATAAGAAGTGATATACACCATCATAAGAAGTAGTACATGTATACACAGCCATAAGAAGTGATATACACATTCATAAGAAGTAATACATGTATACACAGCCATAAGAAGTGATATACACTATCATAAGAAGTAATACATGTATACACAGCCATAAGAAGTGATATACACCATCATAAGAAGTAATACATGTATACACAGCCATAAGAAGTGATATACACCATCATAAGAAGTAATACATGTATACACAGCCATAAGAAGTGATATACACCATCATAAGAAGTAATACATGTATACACAGCCATAAGAAGTGATATACACCATCATAAGAAGTAATACATGTATACACAGCCACAAGAAGTGATATACACATTCATAAGAAGTAATACATGTATACACAGCCATAAGAAGTAATATACACTATCATAAGAAGTAATACATGTATACACAGCCATAAGAATACACATTCATGATAATATATGTACCATCATAAGAAGTAATACACCACATGTATACACAGCCATAAGAAGTGATATACACCATCATAAGAAGTAATACATGTATACACAGCCATAAGAAGTGATAAACACCATCATAAGAAGTGATATATACTGATGTAAGAAGTGATATACACTGCTCCAAGAAGGAATATACACCACCATAATATACACTGTCATAAGAAGTGATTTACATGTATGTGACAATAAGTGATATACACCACTATAAGAAGTGATATACACAGCTATAAGCGATATACGCCAATGTAAGAAGTGATATATGTCACTATAAGTGATATACACCAATGTAAGTGATATACACTGCTACAAGAAGGAATATACACCACCATAATATACACTGTCATAAGAAGTGATTTACATGTATGTGACAATAAGTGATATACACCACTATAAGAAGTGATATACACAGCTATAAGCGATATACGACAATGTAAGAAGTGATATACACTGCCATAAGAAGAGATATACACCAGCATAAGAGATATACACCACCATAAGAAGTGATATACACCACCATAAGTGATATACACCACCATAAGAGATATACACTACCATAAGAAGTGATATACACATGTCTTTTTAAGTAAGATATAATGTGATTCCTCACTGTACTATGATACCTGGGATTTTTTTTAAATATTGATATTGTACAACTGAGTGATACTATTCAGATTTTATGCTATGGAAATCAATGGTTTCTCACTGTGTTATAAATATCACTTTGGACATATAATTTTTTCAAGATGTTTTATTATTAAACACACAACATACTTAATGTAACTATAGACACAGTCATAAACATACATAAAAACCATTTTACAATGAATACCATTAATATTTCTGTTTTTTCAGCAAAGTGAAAATACAAGAGGTCTGAAATATCAAGTCTAATTCCTAAATACTCTATGACAGCTATTTTATCTCTGATATACTACAAGTAGGGCTTATACACTTAAGAGGATCAACTAGAACAATGATCTTACATCCATATACATCAGTATGAGATCCATCTTCCCAAGTCAAAGTTTTCTGATCCAATTCATTCCTCATACATGAATGTACAAAATGGATAAAAATCCTTGACTTGGGAAGATGTATGTGATCAAAAGTGAGTAATCAAAATGGCTGACAATGGCAACATCTTTCTCATAAGTATGACGATTGAAGAGTAATATTTTGTAATTAAATTTCAAATACTGTAAATATTTTGTAACAATTCATTACCAAGGTTACATCATTGTCACAAGCAGAAACAAAATATACCTTATTCATAGAAATAAAGCCCTTTAAAAGTATCATTAGTTTTGCACCTGACACATGACATCAGCCATTTTGATGACTCACTTTCAACCAAATACAGCGACATATAACAGTGAAAACTATCTGGTGACATGGGACCAACACAGGATAGGCCTACATCATTACTTTGTCAGTTTGTGCATCACATACCCTTTTCTTTATGCTTGTTTTACAACAAATCTAGTAAAACAAATAACCACTGATTGTTCAGAGCCTGGATTTACAATTATTTACTTTCTACAGTAACAACCACAGTCAAAGAGTTTCAAAATAATCCTATATATTGTAATCTAGATACATTGCCCTGCCAAAAGATCAAATCCCTAAATAAGATTCTACAAGACAATTTGCATATTCATCATTTTGTATTTCTATGGAAATATTTCACATTTTGGTTTCACAATAACAAACATATCTTAAGTCTAAGGTTGACTCCTTGGGAATATATTCAATGTTGAATTGTTAACATCCAATCTTAAACAAATTATGCTATTTTTCAATTTTTCACATTTGCTGCCCTTAATTTTCAGGAATTTTTGTTTTTACAACAGAAACGATTCCAAAATAGATTTTCACTACCTTTAAATTTCAAAATTTTTCACTGCTTGTAAAATTAAAGAGTGCTAAAAATTAAGGGGTTACACTGTATACCAAACAAACAACCTGGTCACTTGAAAAGATGTGAAACATCACTTGGGATTCAAAAGTGTTGTCATGAGAATAAAAAAATGTCGTATGGTTTCTTTGCATCTTTATATAAAACTGTCCCTACTATAATATAACCTAAGGACAGTAAAGCAAACACACTACATTTTGCCCTCTAAAAAAGAACATGGCATATTCTGTGCAAAGGGTGAATTTTACGTAAAATTTGACTAGCAATCTAAAGTATAACATAATACATTTAAATGATATGCAAAAAATACCTAAAAGACACAATTATAATTTGTTTAGATACCAACTGTTCTCGTAGACATTGATTCTAAGTTAGCAGATAATGTGACTATTTGCAACCATCTAATGAACATAAATAAATGAATAAAATTGAACAACGTATTTACTGTAACATTGATTTATTTATGTTTTCCTGGCCCCCATAGACCTACCGAATATGTTGCAGCTTTAACCAGGCGTACTGTAAATGAAATCAAAATGGTGAGGTTACCAATCAATCAAGCAACAGTCTGATGCTCAGTGGAATTGTCCTACACAGGACCTCATTTTAGTACATTTGTACCGATTAATTTATATGGTTTGAAAAATATATGAACACCATTTATATGGAACATGAAGTTGCCACCTAGATCTGTTTAACTAATTTTTGGTCATGGAATAAACACACATGTTTGATCTGAGACATACAAAGCATGCGTTATATATCCTCTGGTTTAATTAAAAAATGGCTTTTTCAAAACTGTAAATCTCCCAAACTGGACTTTTCCCATATATAAAGCATATATACAGACCCAAGTTGCATTGACATTTAAAACACAAATTCTGTCAAACTGTTTCCTTGTTCCCAAGATGCTACAATAAGACACTAAAACAGCTGTTGGCCCTGTTAGCATTCCTCTCAGAAAGATTGAAACATTTCCGCTCAATTCAATATAAACATTTGACACAACCCCTTCAAATTTTAGTTGATGTCAGATCTCTTTAACCATGTGAAAAAAGGTTCTATATATTAAATTAGCATATGATAAACATGTCTACATCAAGTTGACTGGTCACTTGTGTTCATATGACAAAAAAGTAAGTAATATAATCTTCTGCTAATTGCTTTAAACCATTGTTATGAAATGACAGAAATTTTGAAGATTTTCTAAGAGTACAGGGCTCAATCTTGTGGAGGGATTTATGTACCGGTAGTAAATTCTGTGCTGTTACATATCATACATTCATTTTATGTAATATAATGCGTCCTGATATGAATGGCTTTGAGAAAATCACAAAAAACTTGTCCTATATGTTCCCAAACACACTATATTTGACTCACAGCTATCAGATTATAAGGTCAAAGGACTGGTAAATATTTTGATTCCTTCAGCTTGAAGTCAAATTCCATAGTCAAGGTCACTAGATCAAAAGTCAAAGTACCAAATGAAAGGTCTGGTCATCAGAAATATATATGTGAAATATCAAAGCCCTATCCCTCATGATTTTTAAACAAGAGGACTATAGGCCACATCATTCACCTGAACTGTGTTGGAATCTTAAAATATGGGAATTTCAAATTTATAAATTATTTTAACACTCCTTAGGAGTGGAGGAGACTTAAAAATGAATGAAAATGACAAAGCTGGGAAAGATGTTAAAATAGTTTTTTAATCCATGCAGCAGTTCTGGAGAAGATTTTTAAAGAGGTGTACCCCCAGGTTTCTTTTGCCCCACCCTGGATCCACCTCTAAGCCGATCTGGCCGAAATGAACAAACTAGGTAGACCTTGAGTACTTACTTCCTAAAAAGTTTCATCAAAATCCCTTCAATGGTTTTGGAGAAGTCAAAAATGTGGAAAATCCCCTCCCCCCCTCATTTTTGCAGTCTTAAAAAATTCATAAAAAATTCAAAAAATTAAATTTCAGCAAAATTCTTTCAGGAAAGCATTTAAAATCTAAAAAGATGTCAAAAACGTGTCAAAAATTTATTTTCCGATTTCAACGAAATTAACAAACTTGAATCATACATCTTTGTAGACCACTCATATACAGTTAGGTTTTCAATTCATGTAGTGATTCTGGAGTAAAAGATTTTTAAAGAGGGGTACCCCTGGGGCATCTTTTGCCCCACCCCTGGAACGAACGGGCCGAAATGAACAAATATTGTAGAGGACCTAGAGTACTTACTTCCTGTAAAGTGTTATCAAAATCCCTTCAGCGGTTTTGCAGAAGAAGTTAAAAATGTGGAAATTACCCCCCCCCCCCTTCCTTTTTGCAGTCTTAAAAAATTCATGAAAAAGTCAAAAAATTAAATTTCAGCAAAATTCTTTCAGGAAAGCATTTGTCAAAAACGCATCAAAAATTTATTTTCTGATTTCAACGAAACAAACAAACTTGAATCATACATCTATTTAGATCACTCAGATAGAGTTAGTTTTTCAATTCATACAGTGATTCCGAAGGAGAAGAGGGGTACCCACTGGGACCTCTTTTGCCCTACTCTCGGTCAATCAGTGAACAAACTTGAAAGAGGACATTGAGTACTTGCTTCCTATAGAGTTTCATCCCTTAGTGGTTTTCGAGGTGAAGTCAAAAATGTGAAAAGTTTACGGGCAGATGGACGGACAGACCACGGACAAAAGGCAACCAGAAGAGTTCACTTGTACCTTCCGCGCTGTTCTGGAACAGTAAACCTGTCAGATTTATTCAGATAAATAACTATGATCAAACCCAATTCTGTACGACAACAAACCACCAAAATACTAGTACATGTATGAAGATTATCCACTATAAAAGCTTACAGGCTGTGACAAAGAGTCATAATTAACAGGTATGTAGTGAGCATGTTTGTAAGTCAACAAGTAATAATGCACTTGTCAACTAATCTAGCAGAACGGCGGAAAATCAGTGCAAGTTGTCTGCTATTTTTTCTCTTATAGAACAAGGAAAAGAAATGTTTGATTTCTATCTACACAAAAATTTCATTCATACTTTTTACTGGCAACTTGACATAACTTGTCTCCTTCTCTAAAAATATTAAAAGGGCTGAAATAATTTGACAATACAAAAATGTCCTAAAGTAATAGAAAAAAAACAAAATAAGAAATTGACAAAGGTGCTATTGTGGAATAATCATTACATCCAGAATCTGAATTTCAAGGTCAAAAGTGAAGGTCAAAGTAAAATCCTTGTCAATTAATGTCATCATGTCTTATCAATATGTGAAATTATGCTATACTCCAAACATTTTTCTCATAATGGAGCTATACATTACAGCTAAACCAAATTGTTAACTAGTACCCAGACAATTAATTGTAAATTCATACACCGTATTTCTATCATAATCCCTCCAAAAAATAATGCAACAAATGAGGTTAAACATGGCACAACAAGCATCTATCTACATCTGTCATTGTTCATCAATTTCTAAATGTCATCTATTTCAGTTTAGCCTGTGTCACTTGTTGACAGTATCCTGTGCATTTCTCGCTAGAGATGGAATTCGTCCCTCTGCGACAAGTCTATGATAGATAGAGAAGCAGTTTCTCTCTCCTGCACATAGAGGTATCAGGCAAGCTTCACACCTCATTTGTGTCAGGACATCCCAGCCTTTCTTTGTCTTGATCTTATTGACCTGACAAAACACACAACGCTTCTGTTTATAAGCCTCAGTGGGAATTTGCTTGTGCTCGTTAGAATTAAAGTAGGCATTCTGCATTAATCGTTCTGGCAGACCAAGATGGACAGGATGTACAGGCACAGGAGCAGTGTTAGGCCCTGAAAGCAAAGAAAAAAGCCTACTTGTAGATGTAGTTGATGTCAATCCCAATCAATCAGTAATTTCTAGTTGCAGTTATTTATGTTGTTTAAATACTGTTAAGAATGATTTCATTCAGACTAGAGCAAGTACCACAAGATATCAATAGGATTTCATACTCTATATATCTACATTGTTACATAATCCACTATAAATCTGATAAAAATAAAGAGCTACAAGATGTTGTTATCTTAGAAATTCAAAGTCAGAGTCACTGGGTTGAGGTGATGTGAAAATAAGGAAGCAAAATTGTAAGAAAACCTGTAAATGATGGTGATCCTCATTAGGAAAATGACATAATTTGTGTAAAAGCATTTTCAAACTCACAGGAGTTACATAATTAGTTATGATATGGAAAAAGTAAAAAAAAAAAAAAAAAAAAAAGAGATCCCAGGGGGTACCTTGGCGCTCATCATCGAATGTTCTTCATTTGATATATGACACTGTTCTTTTCTCATATTTTGTAGCTCAGCAATGAATTTGAACTAAAACCTAAAAATCTGTCAAATGCTTTCTCACAATACCAATTATAAACTGCTATAATCCACGACAGCTTAACCATACCTGTCAACCTCTAAAAGTAAAAATGCTGGTCATGACCTGCATTGAGTAAAACAAGAATTACACGTAATAATATGTCTCTCTGGTCCCTGCTTTGATATCAAATGTAGCAAAGTGTAGTAAGTGTATATTTAAGAGGTGTGACAGTACCCCCCACATACACTATTGAATATGTTTTCCCATCACAATCAATAAAATATATTGTTTAAGGGTGGGGTTAATAATGTTTTTAAGTTATAAGCAAAAATATAAATTTCAGGGTTGGGGCAGAACCCCCATATGCACCACTGTATGTGTTTCCCCATAACAATCAATAATATATATGGTTTAAAGGTGGGGCTGTGGACAGTTTTTAATTTATAAGCAAAAGTATAAATTTCAGGGGTTTGGACAGGACCCCCATATGCACAACTAAATGTGTCTCCCCATAACAATCAATAATATATATGGTTTAAGGGTGGGGCTGTGAAAGGTTTTAAGTTATAAGCAAAATATAAATTCCAGGGGTTGGGGTAGGATCCACATATGCACCTTTGTATGTGTCTCCCCATAACAATCCAAAATATCTCGTTTGAGGATGGGACTGTGAATGGTTTTTGTAAAAATATAAATTTCAGGGGGTGGGGCAGGACCCCCCAAATAATCATACACCAATGAATGTGTCTACCCATAACAAACAAGATTATACATGACTTAGGGGTAGACATGTAAATGGCTTTCAAGACATACATAATAAACTTTAATTGTCAAAATCCAAGATTGCAGCCTGGCAGCCATTTTGTGATCCGATCCACCTAAAAATGTACAGTGCACAACTAGACCTCAAGGAAAACCCATATGTCATAGAGATCCCTTCAGTACTTTTTGAGAAATAGGGATAACAAACTTCAATTGTCAAAATCCTAGATGGCCGCCAACTTCTGATCTGACTCACTTGAAAATGTACACTGCACAAATAGACCTCAAGGAGAACCTATATGTAAAATTTAATAAAGATCTTTCTCAGAATTAGTGATAACAAGAATTGTTTAAGGACAGACCAAAGACGCAGGGCGATTTGAATAGCCCACCATCAACAGATGGTGGGCTAATAAAAGTTTTAAAACTAAGTTACATACCCAAACTGTCACAAAGACACATCTGATGAAAATAAATGTAAAGAGCCAAGATGCTAACCTTTACAATAACATATTCTGATATTATCTCTTTCTCATGTTTTAGTCTTCATCAGCACCCAGTCACTGCGAGTTGCCCAATATCAGTATCTAGTCACTGTCTGTGAGTTGATCTACATGAGTACCATTCTGAGTCTTTGTCTGTGAGTTGATATACATCAATACCAAGTCAGAGTATGTGAAATGATCTACATCAGTACTGAGGCACTGTCTCCGAGTTAATCTACATCAGTATTGAGTCACTCTGAGTTGATCTACATCCGAAGTGAATCACTGAGATGATCTACATCAGTACCAAGTCACTTTCTGTGAGTTTATCTACATCAGAACTGAGTCACGGTCTGTGAGTTAATCAACATCAGAACTGAGTCAGTCTATGAGTTGATCAACATCAGAAGCTAGTCACTGTCTGTGAGTTGATCTGCATCAGTACAGTCACTCTGAGTTGATCTACATCAGTACCAAGTCACTATCTGTGAGTTAATCTACATCAAAGCTGAGTCACTGTCTGTGAGTTGATCAACATCAGAATTGAGTCACTGTCTGTGAGTTGATCAACATCAGTACAGAGTCACTCTGAGTTGATCAACATCAGTACCAAGTCACTATCTGTCAGTTAATCTACATCAGACCTTTGTCACTGTCTGTGAGCTGATCTACATTAGTACTGTACTGAGTCACTGTCTGTGAGCTGATCTACATTAGTACTGTACTGAGTCACTGTCTGTGAGATGATCTACATCAGTACTGTACTGAGTCACTGTCTGTGAGATGATCTACATCAGTACCGAGTCATTGATGTTAGTTGATCTACATCAGTACCAAGTCACTGTCTGTGAGCTGATCTACATTAGTACTGTACTGAGTCAGTCTGTGAAATGATCTACATCAATACCGAGTCAATGTATGTTAGTTGATCTACAGCAGTACCAAGTCACTATCTGTGAAATGACCTACATCAGTAGTACTGAGTCATGTGTGTTGTCACTGTATGTGTGAGATGATCTACATCAGTACGATTAGTACTGAGTTGATCAATGTATGTGTGTTGACCTACATCACATCCAGTACTGAGAGTCATTAGTACTGAGTGTGTTGTGAGTTGACCTACATCAATACCGAGTCATTGTATGTTAGTTGATCTACAGCAGTACCAAGTCACTGTCTGTGAAATGACCTACATCAGTATCCAGTCACTGTATGTGTGAGATGGTTTACATTAGTACTGAGTCAATGTATGTGTGTTGACCTACATCAGTACTGAGTCACTGTTTGTGAGATGATCTACATCAGTACCGAGTCATTGTATGTTAGTTGATCTACAGCAGTACCAAGTCACTGTCTGTGAAATGACCTACATCAGTATCCAGTCACTGTATGTGTGAAATGGTTTACATTAGTACTGAGTCAATGTATGTGAGTTGACCTACATCAGTACTGAGTCACTGTTTGTGAGTTGAACTACATCCATTTGTAAAACCACGGGCTGGAATCGCCATGCTCTTTCCTACCTGTGGTTTCATGCAAACGAAATCTCCCGTACATATTTTTTATCATTCATGGAGTTTCAGCCAATGCAAATAAACGATGCTTGCACTCATCAACCAATCAGATTGAGGCTTTTAAACAATTTCAGAATTCTTTCAGATCAACAGACTATGCTCTAACTTTCTTTGCCAATCACAACTAATGTGACTGGATAAATAGGACACACCTACTCCTTATAAATATTCATTATCTACAAGAGACTTTTGTCCAATGAAACAAAAGGTAGGAAAGAGAATAGTGATTCCTGACTGTGGTTTTGTGACGATGATCTACATCAGTACCAAGTCACTGTGTATGGGTCGGACTACATCAGTAGTGATTCACAGACATCATTTTTTCTTCTTCTTCATCTTTAACTTAAGATGTAAATTGGACCAAATATTCACTGGAGTTTAAAGAAGCTTTATCATCTCAACTTCAGAGAACATCTGGGCCCAAAGTCATCAAATTTACTGAACAATCAAACAAAAACAACTTTTAAGAATTTTATGATAAAAATGGTCATGGTCCACCGGTCCAAAAGGTTCATTAGTTCGAAGCTTCACCAGTTCGAAAGTTTACCAGTTTGGTCCCCACACATGCACACTTTAGCACACATTTATCTTCTCGCAAATTTGTGACCTTAAAATGTTGTTTTTTCGCCTTGCTAAAAAGACAACATTAAAATGTTGTCTTTTCGGTTCGCTAATTTGGGACTTCAAATGTTGTTTGTTTAATATGTGTGTGTGTGTGTGAGTGAGTGAGTGAGTGAGTGAGAGAGAGTATTTCCAATTATATGACTTTTGTATATGTGTGTGTGGAGGGGGGGAAGAGGGAGAGAGAGAGAGAGAGAGAGAGAGAGAGAGAGAGAGAGAGAGAGAGAAAGAGAGAGTGAGCATTTTCGTAAATGTTATAAGGTGAATCAAAAAAGACATTTAAATCAGCAGGGCGAAAAGACGACATTTTAAGGTCACAAATTGACGAGAAGATAATTGTGTGTTAAAGTGTGTGAGGTGAAAAATAGACAATAAATTCACTTATTTGCAGGGTGAAAAAGGCGACAAAATGCCAACGGTGGAGCATCGGAAACTGCACGATCCACTCGAGAGAAAACAAAATACATTGTTTTTATAATTACTTTGTTTTCTAAAAATATTTTCCACCCGATAAAAATTATCCCGGAGAACAAAATATTAGTTCGATTTTTTTTCTAATTAACTGTTCACCAAGATTTTTCATTAGATATGATCATGTTTATATTTATAATACACTAATAGCTAGCTATATTTCATTTCCACCTGCTCATTAATCTGCTATTGAAGGCTAAACCTGGGATCCGGATCAACCCCCATTCCTTCATCTACATCTTTTTCTGTCGACTGGTGATCATTCGGACTAGTAGACCTTCGGATTGGTAGTCCTTCAGATCCAGATCCCCCCTCCTACGTTTTATGTCGGACTGGTGGAGCTTTTCATCGGAATCAACCACAATTCTCTGCCTCTGACTTTTTCTGTCTGAGTGGTAAACCTTCAGACTGGTGGGATGTCCCCAATAAAAACACACATAAACAGGTTGCAACTTAACTCATCAAACCCTGATAAAAATGTACTCTTAGACCAGTCTAAATGTGGCTTTAGGGATGAATGGGTTAAAATTTTATAAATTTATGACAAACAACTGTAAATAATGGTGAAAAATGTTGTTTAATATAAGACTCCAGGAATATATCAAAAAATAATTTGAGTAAGGTGGAACCTGTCTTGAGAGACCACTCTCATAAAAGAACACCTATCTTGTGAGATTCCCAAAACCACTTGGTTCATTAATCATTTAGATAAAATATCTATTGAGAGACCAACTGTATTGCAAGACATTTCATTGGTAGAAGTTTTAGGAGAAAATCATAAATTTGACCCAATATTTCTATGTGAATGTCAAAAGATGATCATGATGATAGTGTTTCCTAGTAAGTCACATCCAGAAATTTTACAAACTAAAATTACCATTAAGTCAAACTTAATAAGTCAAGCTTGAGTATCAAGTACATCCAGTTTTGTTTTATTGATGTTTAATGCCACACTCAACAATGTTTCAGTCACATGGTGGCGACCAGTTTTTAATAGTGGAGGAGAGAACCCGGTTACAAGGTAACCAGAAAGAAACCACTGCATATAAGTTGTCAAACTTCTCCACCAAATCAGCTTAGGTTCCACCTCTGACAAGAGGTGAGAGACTTTATGGTTTAGAATGTGATACTTTATCCATACAGCCACAAAGGCCCAAATACATCTGGTGACTTCAGCCCTGTAGTATGCACATCCACTCTTGATAAATACTGAAGAAATGTATAGATCTACGGAGGTAAATTGGCACATATTTACAAACACAACGAGTCTAAATCAAATCATAACAGGGTAACAGGTTAATATTAACACAAAATAATTAGAGCTTCAGTAATGCATGGAATCCATGAAAGACAATACGTTTTATCTGAACAACCTATTTTTGGATTGTTTTTTTTGTTTATTGTTGTTTAAAGTCCCACTCAAGAATCTTTCACTCATATGGAGAGGTCACCAAATGCCGGTGAAGTGCTTCAAATGCCGGTGAAGTGCTTCAAATTTTTTGCCTATGTACGGCTCTTATGGCCATTGAGCAGTGAGGGTTCTTTAAAGTGCAGACACCTACTTTGACACAGGACCTCGGTTCTTACTGTCTCATCCGAAAGACAGGAAACAAACCTGCCCCCAGCTGGACTCAAACTCGCTATCAGGAGTTGAGTGTGTAACCCACCGAGTCTGGCCGGCTCCTTATTTTTGGAGTATAGACCATATTTTGGGGCGTTTTAGACAGAACTGAGATGTGCTGCTTTACCTTGGTAGACCTGTAGGTGATCGTGATTTTTTATTTTTGTTATTTGCATCAAAACTTGTAATATAATAAAAAGTTGAAAGCCACACACACAGAGGAATTTTCAATTGTTTATTAGAGTTTGTTGTACAAGGTAGACAACTTGTTTTAATCTACTTTTGTGGATGAGGTATCAACAGACAAAAAAAAAAAAAGAGATAATAATAATAAAAACAGTAATAGAAATAAAATAAAATAAAAACAAAAGTATAAATAATAAAAATAATAATAATAATAGTAGTAATAATAAAAATACTAATAAAAATAATAATTGTAATAATAATAAAAATAATGAAAATAAAATAATAAAAAATAATATAAATAATAAAAATAAAATAATAGTAATAAAATAATAATAGTAATAATAATAATAAAAATAATGATAAAATAATAATAATAAAAATAATGAAAATAAAATAATAAAAATAAAATAATAATAATAATAAAAATAATAATAATAAAATGAAAAAAAAGGTAACATAGACACATTAATTTGTATTTTATTGATAAAATAAGTCAAATTTGAACAATCATTCCCCAAAATGATTTTATGAATATAAAGAAAAATTATTCGAGCTATATACAAATATCATCAACTAATAAGACACAACTTGTCCAACCAATCATGCTGCGTAAAATGAGAGAAGACAAAATGCAGTAATTTCTGGTATCTGTGACCAACATTTGGAACTTGAGAGTACACGTCTCTCTCCACACTTTATGATAGACTAATCTTGTTTGTTTGTTCATTTTTTGTTGTTTAATGTCCCACTCAAGAACTAAACTCGTAATACTGAACATGCTGCACTATAAGACATGTGATAAATTAAACAAAATATCAGAGGTAAATGAAGGTATATATTAAAAAATCACCAATCAGAGTCTTCACTAAACTGTCGGGAATGTTAGTGATACACATGTGACAATGAGTTATCAATAAGTGCTAGAGTTTCCAATACAAAGGGAGATAATTTGAAAAGTATCTTCTTCTTTAATGCATTTCATTTTTGCATATATTTTGTCCATACAAATTGATTTTATATGGTATCAATATATATATTTTTTTAAATCTCAATACATTTCACAGGCCATTTTCTAGTTGACATTTTCCAGATTTTTTACTCCTGTTTTGACTTCTTGAACTACTTAATATATCTTATTTTAATTATTCAAGTTGTAGAAACAAACAATGTTTTCTATGGAACTATTGCTTTATTCATCTTCAGGTTTTCAAATACACAACAAAACCAAAAATTAACTAAATATAATGAATCTCTTGATTTTGAAACCATTTTACAGATGTATTATGCACCAAATTATTCAATACATCAATATTTTTTACTTATCGATATACTGATATGAAATTTCTCATCAATGACAGGCCTGATATAAAATCTGATTTAAAATCTAAGAGAAACACATCGTTGTACAATCAGGAAATCAACAATTCAATTAAAATGCAATCAACAAAAATATGAATCAATATATTGTCCATTTCATGTCGCGTTCATTAAAACAGTAAAATATAAATTATGTTAAAATGGCCGTAACTAGGATAGAAAATAAAGTCTCCTGAGGATAAGTTTTTATTGACAACTGTAAATATATGTACATGTATGTGATGTTTAATCCAATCATAGTCCATGTAATAGCAGGACAAAAATACAACACACAATTTGTTTTCTTGTTTTATATATATTATATATTCTATTATTAGAAATATTATAAACATAATACAACAATTACAATGCTCAAAACAATTGTTTCTGTCAATTCATCAGTTGAGCTCCAAATTAAAATGTATATCTAGTTTTGTGATGTTGACCCAATCATAGTACTAGCAGGGGAATAATATAATACACATATTGTCCTTGTCCTTGCAAATATACTATTTTTACTAAAAATGCACTCTTGCAACTTGGGCCAGCCAAGTGAAACATTTTTCTGTAAAATTGGCCACGTTGCCACAGTGAATGATTGTACCTAGTCATCATTTTGAGGGAAACTTTGGTATTTTGCTGTCCAAAGTTACAGGACCAAAGTTAACTGACAAGGTTCTGTTATCACTACACACAAACTATTCATTTTTATGAAAATAGAACATTACAGAAATATTGGATGACATTTCTTTGTGACTAAAATTCTCAAATTTTATAAATATTTCCTTCAAATTTAATGATTTGAATGTAAATGACACATTTTAGAGTTGTACACATACATGTATTTGTATTTGAATAATCAATGGATATTCAGTTCAGCCATTCTCTGTAAATGTACATGTACATGTAGGAGACTAAAAACAAATCTCATTATTGCAACACTGTATACAAGTACTTATACATTGTATCAGCAGTACAGTTCAGATACACTGTATCAGCAGTACAGTTCAGTTACACTGTATCATTAGTATGGTTCCGATACACTGCATCGAAAGTACAGTTCAGATACACTGCATTGGCAGTACGGTTCAGATACACTGTATCAGCAGTACAGTTCAGTTACACTGTATCATTAGTATGGTTCCGATACACTGCATCGAAAGTACAGTTCAGATACACTGTATTGGCAGTACGGTTCAGATACACTGTATCAGCAGTACGGTTCAGATACACTGTATCAGCAGTACAGTTCAGATACACTGCATCGATAGTACAGTTCAGATACACTGCATTGGCAGTACAGTTCAGATACACTGTATCATTAGTACGGTTCAGATACACTGTATCATTAGTACGGTTCAGATACACTGTATCGGCAGTACGGTTCAGATACACTGTATCGGCAGTACGGTTCAGATACACTGTATCGGCAGTACGGTTCAGATACACTGTATCGGCAGTACGGTTCAGATACACTGTATTGGCAGTACGGTTCAGATACACTGTATTGGCAGTACGGTTAAGTGAAATGAAATGCAGACATCATAAAATGTACACATTCCCTTGTTTGCTTTGTTTAGGTAAAAATATCTGGTGTAAATTTAGCCATATGAACAAATATAGGTGATCAATTTATGAGTTCTGTTGTATTTGTGTTCAAATTCACTTGCCAATTTTAGCGCACATCAAAATTTAGCATAAACACAAAGTTTGCTGCTATGGAGCCCGGGAGGTGACATTTTGGTGAAAAAAAAAATATTCAGTGCAAACGGAATAAAATTATTTCATGCGAATAGAATAATTATATTCTCTTCACATAAATTTTTTTTTTTTCTCGGTAATTATTCCGTTTGCACAGATTAAATTTTTTTCACCACTATGTCACCTCCTGGGCTCCGTATGCTACAAATAAATGTGCAATGAAATTTCTCAGTTTACAGTATATCCAATATATATATCTTCCTTACATAAAATGGTGGACTTTAAATACGCAACATATTCTTCAACACCTATATAAGGGACTACTTTTCACATACATTATGTATATGAGTAATTCCAGCTCTGACAAGAACATAACCAAATATTGGTACATGTATATAAAAATGTAATATCTAAGTCAACTTAAAAAAGTCACCTAAAATTAGTAAAACTACTTCATCCTAACTTTCGGGAAAATCGATGAACATCTAGGTAAATGGATATCCAGGAGTTTTCCCTCTTCTTTGAGTCTATGAAAGATATGAAAACACTGCCGTTCTCCCTTGCAAAGTGCAACATCACATTTGTCACATTTCATCTGAGTAATAATATCCCAACCTGATTTTGTTTTTATATTGTTAAGCTGACACAACACACAACGCATTTGTTTCTTTCCTTCCATGCGTACATGCCTATGTTGCGGCATTTCTGTGGTTACCCTGCTAGCGTCAGTGTAGTAATTTTCAGGAAAAGAAAGACCACCAACTTGGTCTGAAATCAGAAAGAAATCCACGATCAGCCACCTTTCTGTTCGAAAAAATTGTCTTTGAAAAAGAAATCAACAGTCAGGATAGGCATCCTGTAACTTCTGAATTTACTTAGGATCTTGGGTAATTTTGTTCCAACTTAAGTTTATTCTGAAATCTGACTGGCTACTGAAAGATATGATTTTCTTTGTAAATTTACAAGGTTTAAAGTGCTCAACCTAGTATATAGAAAGGATTAAGATTTAAAAAAAAAAAGCAATTTCTGAGAATTTTGCTGATAGTCTCTAGTAGATTGATAGTAGAAATCTGATTAAAATTATATATCAAATATATATAATATGAAACAAATTTATTAAGAAAAATTTCTGGCAAAAATGGATTTCTTTCCTATTATCGACACACAAGACTCTTCAAGATGTGACATCATTAGTTTCAGAAATATGTCCAGACTCGCTCGACAAAATATTTGCAGCTTCCACATCACCGACATATTGATCAGAAGTTTGAAATGCACTGAGGTCTATGGAACCATCTGTGTCAGATATGTACTTTGAATGAAACATTCTAAAACAGTTTCTTTGGCCTCCACACAGAGGCACATCACAAATGCTACATCTTCGTCTTGTATAAACTCTCCAACCAGACTTTGTTTTGATTTTGTAAAAAGAACATAAAATACAAGGCCTTAATTTATTACCCTCGGTAGATATATGTCTATGACACATATCTGGTGTCGGTTCGCCCATCGGTATTTTACCTCTGTTTGAGCTTAGATTAGGATCATGTGGAAATCGCGGGTCTGAAAGTATAAAACAAAAAATTCCAGTTAGCGAGATCCACACCTTTAATTTTTTTGTTAAATTGATAAAACATGACATAAGTACTAAAATTTCAATTCAAATTGAGAGGCTAAATAGAAGTTTGGTTCGGCGCCAAATATTCAAATAATGGGAAGGTTAAAAAACTAAATTAATAAGAATTCCGGGCCAAAAACATACTCTCAAATCAATATTGAGTATGTTGGTCAACATATATATCAAAGTCTGGTTGGAATGTAACACACAGAGATGGTGATCAATTATATCTATGTTAAAGGGGAATTTGCATCCCCCCCCAAATTTTTGTTCCTTTTTTAACATTTCAATACTTAGATTAATGTACAATAACAAAAAAGAGCTATACACAGGCATAAAATTTTTTAAATTCCTATATATTTTGTGTGAATTGCTTGAGAAACCCAGTTTGGCAATCATTTACACACATTTACTTGCAACTGCTTAAATAAACCTTTCCAATTGTATCTGCATATCAAACGGGACCTGACCTTATTTTCACAAAATATATAGGAATATTAGATTTTTTATGCCTGTGTATTTGTTATTGTGCATCAAGTACAAGTAGTAAAAGTAGAACAATTGAAATAATTTTTTTGGTAACACAGCTAATGCCCCTTTAACAAAAATATTACATTTCCAGCAAATACACCCCTTAAAATTCTAATACAACAGTGCAAAAGCAGAGAGTATTTCCAATTATATGACTTTTGTTTGTGTGTGTGTGGAGGGGGGGGGAAGAGAGAGAGAGAGAGAGAGAGAGAGAGAGAGAGAGAGAGAGAGAGAGAGAGAGAGAGAGAGAGAGAGAGAGAGAGAGAGAGAGAGAGAGAGAGAGAGAGAGAGAGAGAGAGAGAGAGAGAGAGAGAGAGAGAGAGAGAGAGACCATATAGCAATTAATCAGTTAACATTTCATCTGATAATCAGAATAGCTGGTTGACAACTATAATATATGTACATTTTAAACTGTGAGCTCTATTGGCCAATTCTACTCTCTGGAGATGTACAAGGCCTAGCATGTCAGCAGTGCTTTACCTGTATAATACTTTGGTTTATATGTCAAAACATGTCATAAGTCATTCACACAAACACATATTTTATATCTTTTTACATAAACATTTAGCTAGATACAGAGTAGTTATACGTTTTTTTGGCTTGCTGATAATGGATAATAGGTTGATGGTTAATACTAGATTGAATATGTGCATTTCATGTTATCTGATCTGTTTGTATAAAGTGAAATTAAAGCTGAATGTATAAGTACTCTTTTGATACAAAAACTATAAACCAAGATTCCATATATTGCAGAAAATATCAATTAACCAACAAAATTCATTTCAAAATATTTATTTTATGATATCTAACACATTTTAAATTGCATACTGTCAAACACCATACAAACAACTAACTTTATTTATATAAGTACATATTGCTTAAAATCTTCTGTAACAGTTTGGTCACAATCATGACTCCCCTGAAACTGCACTTTTCAAATACATGTAATGAATATACCTTTCACTTTTGAATCTTAGTGTAAAAAGTCAATCTGACTCTGGCCTAAAGTATAGCTGATGTCCAGATATCATCTTACCACATGTTCCATGTGACCTACTTAATCACCGTCAATAAAGTGACTGGCACCCTAAATCTGGGATATCATCACTTTTTAACATTACAAGTTTCAGTCTACAAACACTTTGTCCAGATTGTGTGTAATATTTATGTATTTTTGTTCATGAATCACACTATACCTCAAAAATTTTCTAATCAGTAGACACTATAAGTAAGAAATTAAGGATTTTAACTATTAGTCTAGTGAGGAAACCATGTGGATCTAAAGCAGAATTTGTTTGAAATTTGACCATATAATAACATACAGTAAAACTCTGATATAGCCAATTTCTGTGGACGTTCTATAAAAATTTGTTATAAGTGTAATTCGTTATACATTTATAGCGAATTCGTAACTTGAATATAACAAATTCGTTATAAAATAGCTTAATCACTTACATAAGAAAACTCCACTAAAATATGTGTACCTATGCTTGTATTATCTTAAAGAATAATGACGACTATTTCAGACAAACATGTTTTATTCAATTCAATCTTCTATAATTATTTATATCAAATGTTAAAAACGAATGGTATTAGATCTATCTAATAAAAATAGTGCTGCTACACGGAATTGAACCCAAATTCCTCGGTCGAAAATTATTCAAATATTCCACTCCACTATCTGATACTTACCGAGATATAAGAGAACAAAATGGAAAATATGTTACATTAATGTGTTAGACTTCAGCTATATCATTATTCTCTAGATTCTATAATTATAATGTAGCACAAATACATATGATAAATGTAAACAACACTGAAATTGTTTGTTATTTGTATCACCAAACTCCACGCAAAAAAAAAAAAAAAAAGAACTATAGGAAATTTTGTATTTGATGTAGCCATGTAGGTTGTATGACAGGGGAGATCGATTAGATCTTAAAAAAAATTATGAAAAAATCTTTGTCATAAAAAGCTGATTTTCTATTCTATTTCAAGTCAAGGGGAAAAGGAATTACTTTGTTATAAGTGTAAATTTGTTATAAGTGTGTTCGCTATAGACGTGGGATTTTTGTATAGAGTATTAAGGAATCCACCAGGGAAATCATTTTCCCATCGCTTTAGCCATAATTTCACTAAACCTGTGTTCGCTATATTGGAGTTTTACTGTAAATATAATGACCAATGAGCAATCAAATTTAGCTAAAATGTTTTACCCCTAAATCAACAATTATTCAGTTATATGGTGGTCACCAGCTTTTAATGATGGAGAAAAACCCAGTTACAATGTACAAGAAAAAGAGCAGAGTTGCTAGATACTCGGAGTCATATTGATAATATATTTACTGCCTTTGGTTTGTACATATTGAACTGCATCAGTAACAGCAATTCACGATTAATTCGCTATATATCATATCTCAGCTGTTACCTTCTTACAATCTGACATGAGTTTAATCCGGTAAAAGTGTTTTTAAAGTCCTGCCATACTTTACATATATAACATCAGGTTTTATAAATTAAACCTGTAATTTGAGATTTTAGCTTGAAGGTATATGTGCAGATATATATATTACAAAAACAGGAATTTGAAAAAAGGCTCAATGGATCCTTGCAATGACAAAAATTAACATATATATATGATACAAAATAAAGAAACATATCTATAGGTCTACCAAGGTACAGTGGCACGTCCAGATTCTGTAAAAAACCAAAACAATATGGTCTATTTTTCAAATATGTTGTACAGATATAATATATAGCTTTGCATGGGTTCCATTGCATTACCAAAATTGTAAAGTTTTTGTGATGCCAAGTTGTCTGTCATCTCTGTAATGATTTACTCATTGTGTTTGTAAACATGTGCCACTTTATCTTGGTAGATCTATACACTGTAGATCTCCAAACTTCTACAAATAACTCTCTTATAACTGAAAATATATATACATGTATACACAATATGTAGTATCAAATCTAAATATATGCATGTATAGTCAAATTTGTATTTAACCTGGTGGGGTTGAGCTTCATGAACTGGACAGGTTTAAAATTGAAGTGATGTAGTATAACAACATAAAAATTACACAGACTAGAATACTTGTCCTTACTTGTCACCATACATGCATGATATAACAATGTAACCATAATTTCTATTGAAACGTCGAGGTGGGAGGAAGTATGACCTTGACATTTCAATATAAATTAGATGTACCCTGTGAAATCTCTCTTCAGTGAAAACTGAGTAGAATTCTCTGTATAAAATCAAAATGTTTCTCAGCCCACCAAGTTATGTGAATCTGACAAATACAGCTGTGCGAGACAAATCAGATATGTGTAGTTCTATTGTCTGTAGAACTTAAACCATTTCCCTATCGATGTCCGATAAAGTAAGTCTCCAGAAAACACTATAGGAAAACAGTTCCTTTGGGAAAGGGCCATAATAGATCAATAGGCCATAATGTCAGAGACGAGGCATTTTCCAACAGCCAGATAAATATCTTTATCCAGACTAAATCGCTTGATTCTCTTTTCCTATGCTAGATATAGGAAGATTTTAGCTGTGTTTATACCTCTATGTACATTTTTAACAGATGGGTACTGATTTACCACAAAACCTGAGTTTCAATACTTGTTACTTCGTTCTTTTTTTCAGTTAATACATTCAAAATTTATGATAAGCTCATGACCACCATCTTGTAACAATTAGCAAACCTGTCTATATACAATCAGCTTAGGTGAAACACACTAAAGAGCTTCACTAATTGAGAGTGCATTGGGCCTGTTTTATTAAAAAGTCTTAAGTTAACGGACTTTAAACTAGTGACGATTTTAAAGGCACATTTGTACATTTTCAAATAAAATACTGATAGTTATGAATAGATATGCTAACAACGTACATAATCTAAGAACCTTTACAAAGATACATTTGTGACACTTTCAACATTAACTTTTAAAGCCTAAATTAGATAGTCGTAAAGACAGCATGATTTGACCATAAGTCACAATTCCAAATTCTTTGTAAATTGTCACAAGTCATGTGGTCCAATTTTATCTCCTAAGACTTTGAATATTCATAAAATGGGCCAGAGGATTTTTTATCAAATAAATTTATACCAGTTATTTTCATTATGCAGAATACTCCAATAGTTGCACAAAATTTTGAAACACTATATAATACATGTAAGTTTTCAATATGAGTTTAGCAACAGCTTCCTGAGTTCATGTTTTCACAATTTCTGGGGTTTCTTTTGGTAAAAGTCAACAATAAGTCTGATTGCCTCACAGTGAGATGCTAGGTCATTCATAATTATGCACCCTAACCTTAAAGAAAAAAATACAAAAAAAATAACACAGAAATCATCAAAATAGGTCATTAATTTCCCTTGGATTCCTGTACTCAAAATCTAAGATCTACAACAGCACACAAACAGTTAACTCCAATGAAAGTGTTGTCCATGTAAAGTGTAGTCCACATAAATTAAGTGAACATGTACACAACATAACGGCTGCCTATATTTACATTTGTTCAACCATGTAGAAGTTGCTATAAACAAAGAGTCCTCCTGAGTACCCTTGTATACAATCTGTGATACAACTTCCTCACCATGTACAATATCATCAGCTGTCCATTAGAAGCTTAGGTTTACCCTGAGGTCCATCAGGATTGAAATAGTTTACAAGTGGGTTTTCCATAGGAATTAGATTTTTATGGTAGAATATAAAACAGTCTCGCTCATTACAACACAGTGCAACATTACAAGACAAGCATCTTTTTCTCGTATAACAGTGCCAACCAGACTTGGTTTTGACCTTATGAAGACAACACAAAACACATGGCTTCATCTTGGTCCCCCCTTCCATTGGCGCAGCAATGTGACCCAAACGCTTTAAAGAGTCCATGAACTGCATTCTATCATAATCCCTAAATACATGGGAGCTGGGAGTCGATTCACTGGGGACCATCATGTCTGAAAGGAAATAAAAGATCCCTTGTCACTAAAGATATGAAGCATATTTATGGTAATGCAGTACGGCACAAATGGACCAATAATTACTCCCTTAAATTTGTTCTTTTCAGAAACATCATATCTCTAATTTCTTATAAGGTGGTGTCTGTATTGATATACTGATTTGGACGAATGCAGTACCAGTACTCTTGAACACAACTAAATATAGTGGAACCTGTCTTGTTAGACCACTTACATAAAAGATCCCCACCCCACGACCATATTCTGAGAACCACTTATTTAAGTACAGTAAAACCTGCTTCAGCAACCACCTGGCCACAAAAATCTTTTTTTTGTTTGTTCCCGATAGAACTATTTCTGCACCAATCAACCTCTATTTAAAGACCATCTCCCTATAAAGACAGATTGTCTTGTGTCCCTAAGGAGGTTGTTATATAAAAGTTTCACTTTAATCCTTTAAATAAAAACTCTTTAGAGCAATCACCCATCTTGTGCCACCAAATTTTAGTGGAGGAATGGGTGGTATTTCAAGACAGGTTCCAAAGGGTTTGCACAGACCTTGAAGTGCTTGAATAGAGTCCTGGAAAAGTGCTAAAACACAAAAATACCCATGAAAAGTTCTAGAATTTACTGCAAGATACTTGATTTATTTCATTAGTGCTTGAATTCAACTTATTGCATATTTATTAATCACTTGAGAAAGACTTTTGAATAAAGAAAAACAAGCTTGATATACAGACCCTTCAACTAGTATAATACAATCTGAGTAAAGTATATTGTTGATGCCATTCTGCTGCATCTCTTTAGAGAGTAGTGGATTTCCAAGCAGTGTTTTGAGCACCGCCATTGAAATAGTAAAGAACTTTGCTGTCACTGTTTTACTTTGTTTTGGCTAGCAAGGTCTTGATAGCTTAAACATACTAATTGAAAGTGCTTGAAAAACACAAAAGTCCTGGAAAAGTGCTTTAAAAATCTCTCATTGGCTCTATGAACCATGTTCCACTATAAAAACAAAAATACATATCTTCTGCCTTGTGACCAACTATAATCAAAGAGATTTCTCAAAACAAGTGACTGATACATCACTGTTGTTTTATCATTTAGGATATTGGACCATAATTTTGGTGAGGCTGGTTCAACTGGATCTGTACCCAAAACTGACTCATTTGTAGGTCATTAACTGATATACAATTAATACACGCAAAATGATTTTTGCAGTTTTTTAACATGCAGCAAACCATGAAATTTTGATAATGGTGTAAAATGTTATACCAATGATATACATATTGTCGTCTTTCACTTGATAAAGGCCAAGCGGCCGAAAATTTATGAAATTTGAGTGTTTTTCTGTTTTTTTGTAAAATGTTATAATCCCACAGAAATTAAGTCAAAACATATGGAAAAAAACTTTGACCTGAAAAGAATAGGCACATGAACATATAGCTGTACATGTTGTAAGCAAAGAATCTATAGGCCTACAACGTAGAAGTTCCTACTATAGGCCTACAATGTAGAAGTTCCTATAATCCATCCTTTCTTGTGATAATTTTTTTAAAGGACTGTGAACAACAGTTGAATAGACTGTAACCAACTTGCTAACATACTGAACATGTCGACGTAAAATAAATATATAAAATCAACTCCAAAACTGAATGCATAATTTGTTTGTTTTGTTTTTTATAACATACAAGTATACGAGACCTTAAAGGACCAACTGAAGAAATCTATTAATGATACATATATATCAATATTATGCTCTCAAAAACCAGGTCTGCTCAGCATTTAGGCCATTTTAAATAACACTTCCACTGTTTAGTACACTCATAGGTCATACCAGAATATCAATAAATATGTGAAACATGTATTTACTAAATGTGGTAGTCCTTCACTAATACATATTTTAACTCTTTGATAGGAATCATATCTCATGAAATGATTGGGAACATGCCTCAGATGACATGATCTGAAGCATGCCTCAGTAGACATGATGGGAAACATGCCCCAGATGAAATGACAGGTAACTTATTTATGGAAAACATGCCTCAAATGACATGGTAGATATGCCTCTGCATAATATGGTGGGGACATGCCTCAAATGACATGTCTTTATGTGTTTTAGTTTTTGATCCCAATACACAAGTTATTCTGAGGTATAATATCTTGTTTCAATATGGTTCAAGTTTCTTAAGTTCTGACCGACACTGAAACTCATCTGAATTTAATTCTTATGATGAATATATTCTGTATCAACAAAAATTCCTTAAATTCCATCAAGACTGCCAGGAATGAACAAATAATTCATGAACATTTAAAGTAATATATATATATATATATATATAGTGAAACCTGTATATAGGGGTCACCAAAGGCACCAGAACATTTTGACCTTTACATGCATGTGACCCTTATACACAGGTTCAATTTAGTTGAAGTATGCAGTCAAGGGACTTGAAAAAAAATAAGGTAATCCTTATTTGAGGTGGCCGCTATAGCGGGTTTGTATATATATATATATATATATATACATACATATATATATACACACACACATAAACATATAGGCGACTATCGATGACTCAAATGTCGAAACCTTGAAGTTCTTGAAACTGCAAAGTTTTGAACAGGTCCTGATTTTTTTCCTTCATAAATTAAGTTTATCAACTCTCGATTTCTCAAATGTCGAAACCTTGAAGTTTGAATAATTATCAGTGAATTCATAAAAGCCAATGCCGTAAGCCAAACCTACACCGGTATCCTTACCTGGAATATTTAAACAAAAGGTATAAAGACGCGTCATAGACTACAATTTCAAGTACAATACAGTAAAAATAGTCACAGCCAAGTGGTATTTTGAACTTTTAGATCAAGCTGTACAGTAGGCTACTGCAACATTATATACCTTATATATCCACCGTTTATATCCGAACTGGATACATAATAAAGATAATGTATTTAAACTTTATGTTTGAAAACTAGGTACGGGGATTATATATGACAAAATTCATGTGAATTACAAAAACATACTCCATTATTTTTACAGTATTAAGAACCTACATTGGTCTGAATGTCGATTTTTGGAACTCTCGAAACCTGGAAGTCTTTCTGTGGTCCAGTGGACTTTTAGGTATCGAGAGTCACCTGTGTACATACTAATAAACACATGTCAAAAGTGTCATTCCCACTTTTGTATGGATTGATATTAGTCCTATCAAAGTGGCTATTTATATTTATATCATTCTTTTATGTCCTCATTCAAAGTCCAAATATTGGTTTCACTAAACCTGATAAACAGTTGTGTCATATGTCTATCCCAATAAAAATTAGAAAACTTCCACAACTAAAACCGTTATATTTTTATTGTAATATTTAAACAATACAACATAATTGATCATACAGGCAAAGACTAATATGATATTACATTACGTCACATAACAAAAAACCATTTTCTAAACATGTACAGATGAACAAATGCATATATGTGCATGTTTGGGGGGAGGGGTGTTGTACACCAATGCACTGTGGGATGTACATACAGCACTTATCAAATACTTGTTGGTCAAACATACATGCTAATAATTTCAACTTTTATAAACAAAAATATCAATTTTTACGAGTTGATGGAACATCAATGCAGTTATGTTATGCTAAGTTGTTTATTGGGAACAAGTCAAAGCACATTTTGCAGTATGGGGTTAATAATACATTATATTGACGCATAATTACACATGTATGTGCTTATCAGCAACATAAACTCAACTTCAAGATTGAAATTTCCAAATCACACCTTTATTTGTATATTTTTGCTTTTAAAATGACAAAAATATATTAACAATTCGCTGAAAAATGTAGGTCTACAAGATTTGTTTAAATATATGCTATTAAAGGTCAGTTCGACATCCTTAATGTATTTTAAGATAGTACAAATTTGCTTTAGAATGTTACTTTTCAATTATTTTTTACCATTATACTCTTGTGATAGAACTGACATTAAAAGCGATAGACTGGACTGTTAACAATTCTTGCGCACGATTAATATTCAAATGAGTTTTGGTCAAGTTCCCCTTACTGTGTATTGGCAAGATCTGTCTGTGAAGTTGGACATAGAAGTTGCGTCATTCCTCATTCACCTGATCTTAACTGATGAGAAACTTGCAGCAGTCTTTAAAGTTGGGAAAATGTTTTACATGTACATGTATTGACCTACAGATTTAAGGCTACTAATAGGAAGTATAGCATAAGGGTATAATACTGACTTTTCGCATAGAAATTTGATATTGATGAGATGAAGTTTACAAGCACAAGAATTTATAATCATATCGCTGATCTATGTAGTTTGTTGAATAATAAATAGGCCATCAGTACTCACGTTAGGTCAAATGTCTGTCCCCATTTTTAGTTACTTTTTTTGTAAAACCTAATTTTACCGAATTAAAAGTATTCAATATACTGAGTGTATTATACTTCATTAAACTGACACCATCAGTACTTTGACTGGTTACATGTATATGGTGGCAGTCAGATTTTATTGGTGGAGAGAATCCTGTTACAATCCTGTTACAATGTCGGTACCACCAGCCTTCTGCAAGTAAACTGGCAAAATTTCTCAGTTTAGGTTCCAGCGGGGTTCATACCTGCGCTGATCAAAATTGAGACTTCAGGATTCAAAGTATGTTGCTCTAACCACTCGGCCAAGGAGGCATGAATCAATAATACTGAAGGGGCCATTTCAAAGGTCAAATAGTATGCTATATATTTATTTTTTTCCATCAGAATCATGCTTTCTGTACTGTAGGTAAAGCAGTACTCTTTGGATAAGGAATGTTATACAGTAAAACCTGTCATGGAATTGTTGGGAGACCACTCTGTCTGCCACTAGAGTATGGTCTCTCATGACCAGTGATCTCTCAAAATAGGTTTTACTTCAAAGATCATTTAAATGAATAGTGACACTGACAGATTGTCATTCATGAGGGGGCATCTCAAGACAGCATTCCCTGTATCTAAAGTGTCTTTATTGAAAGCAAAACAAAGGACACTTCTGTCATTTATTCCATGGATGTTTTAAAGAAATGGGCAAAAACTGCGATAAATGAGAAATAATTTTGAGTCTTTTACAGTAGCCTGAGTAGGTTTATAACTAATTATTGCAGAACAATGGATGTAGACTTAATAAGAAAACTGATAGTAAATATTATTATCACTTCTTCGACTTCCTACACTTTTGCAGCATAACCATATTGTATTCTAACTTACTGAGAATAATTATACAATGGTGTGTGTACTCTGTATTTGCTTTTATTCACGAAGGATTTAATTTAGCTTTTTTCATGGTCAAAGAAAAAATACCACAAAATTAAATACGATTTGAAAATGATACCCAAGACCATGTAAAAAAAATATTCTAGTTCTCAGACAATTAGCCTTCTAAAATGGGCAAGGTATTTTTTATGTAACAAAAATGTCTTTTATTGAGACCTTCAATAAATTGTAACAAAAAGTTGTGTGATTGTCTTGTTCACTTGGTTTTAAAACTGAAATATCAACAAAAATATAAAATAACTAAAAGATTATATATTTATCAAAACACTTTTATGTTTTGAAACTACAAGAAAATTAATTGTAAATGCATCATTATAATTATCATCAATCATTATCATTACTATTGTACAAAATGTAACTACTATGTGTCTAAAAATCAATGCAAATTCCAAAAGTTCCATTTTTATGTATTTCATTAAAACTTTTATTTACAGTAACTAATTTTACTTTTATCATTCACCTACATTTAATTCAGATTTTAAAACAACATAGTGTTACATGTATCATCATTTTAACACATAATTAAATTCAGTTCTGTTCGGTATCGGTTCTTTCATTTAAAACCCAACTTTCACTTCCTCCATAAACTGCAAGCAACAGCAGAAAACACATGTGTTCTGTGACATTTTCGGGCATGAGGTAAAGATTTACATATTGAATTGTCAATAAAATAATTATTTAAGTTTCTAATTGGGTTTTAGAAATGCATTTGAACTAAAAATAGATGAAAATTGATCATTTTCGAAACTTAAGCCTTTTGAAATGACTGACATTTTTACTTGCTGCACGGCGGTGATTTTTTTTATGAAATGTGAACAAAATGGTTTCATCGGCGATTTCTTTTTGCATGCGGTGGTGTCTGAGAACCAGAAGTATTTTTTTACTAGGCCCAACACTTATGATGTATCAGAAAGACAATTCGTAACCAATCTTGCATGAAATTTAATACCTGTGAATAAGTTCCTTTCTGGAACTAGCCAAAATTTCTCCCAGTGAAAATAAACAACTATACAGTAAGACAATTGCCCCCCAAATATTCAAGGTTATCCTTGGGGCATTTTACCACAATGTCAAACAGTAGTATAACTGTGGTATAGTAAAATCCATATAACTTGGTGGGGTGGTGTCTTGTGAACCCTTTCTTGACCTAGAGGAGTTTAAATCTTAGGTAGTAAAGCATAACATTAAAATTACACTGTCTAGAGTTCCTACTTGTCACCATGCATAAAAAAGTATCCGGTGAGGAAAAAAAAGTTTTTCCTGAGCAGCTTGTCATCATTGAAAAGTGAGAAGAATCAGTCCTAGATAATCAAAAGGTAACTTAACCCCGCCATCTTATGTGAATTGGACAATACTTCTTATGAAACTTATTTCTACAGTGGATTGTCTTGAGTGACAACTGTTGTGAAAAATTATTTGCCGTAAAATCTTCCGACCACTCACAGGTGGCCATTTTATAATGGTGGATAACTCAGTTACAATGTACTCAGGAAGAGTTCAGAGGCCTTTCCAAGCATTTTTATGACTCAAAAATATTCCTGTATCAATTAGTGTACTACATTTTTTTACATGCTGTTATAGTACAAGCTGTTTCCACCCTATTGACATTGGAAAAAGACTGTCAAGAAGTTGAGAACATGTTTTAATGGCAAATCTGGGGTGTCTGTCTCATTTAAGACAGATATCACTGTACATCTATCAGAATATCTAGCACCATATGTAATGTCAGTTGTCAGCTTTTTGCTACAGGAATATTTAATCTTTTCGCTACATTTCTTCCAGATGCAAGTTTTTCATTTAATGCTCTTGTTGCCATAGAGCTTGTCATCTTCAGGTTCTTTATTCCATACACTAAAACAAAAACAAACAAAAAATGACATAAAAATATAAAGTCATTGTTTAGTGATTGCATCATGGTAAGTCAAAGATATCAGTGTGGCCATCATTAAAAAATATCAAATATATATCTTTGATGTGGCCAAGTAAAATGGATTTTTTTTTCATTTATGTAAACTGGCAAAATTTCAACTTTTTAAAACAAAACAGTATGGGCAAAACTGCCTAAAAATCAGTCTAGGCTTTTCAGGTCAGGTGTGATAAAACAAATCTTTCATTTTAGGCAAATGAAAATGCGACTTAAAATATCTTGACAGTTTACTGAATGACAGAGTTTTAACTCATTTTATTATAAAGGAATAGTCTGTTCAAAGATTTCATTTGGAGCATCTTTGGTGATTGGTTCCTATTCACAGTAATACAGGAGATTGTGTATCTGCAGATTTTGTGTTCAGTGTCAATTATGTTTACATCCCTTCACCATTTGATTTTTCTTTCAAAATTGCATAATTCATGACACATCAGAAAACAGAAAGCTATGAGAGATTGGGTTTTGAAAATCAGAATGCTTCACTTTGGATTTGTATTAAGTATAGCTACTAAAATTAATTCTGAATTTATATGCATGTGGGGATTGAGAATCACATGTGATTTAGAAATAGTGATAATTATCTAATACATGTATATAACAGAATACATTTCCTAATTTCAACATTTTGGGGCTAGTAAATTTTTCTCTCAATTTTGTGCTTTTTAGTGCAACTTTTCTACTTTGTTGAGTACAGATTAATTAGTAAGGTAACGGATAATAGATATGAGACACAACAACATAAATATGCGCTTTTTTGAAAAATTACACATGCCCTTTTAAGACTTTGGATTTAACACAGCAATGTATGTGATGTTCATTGAAGATAAAAGAAGTATTAGTTAGCAAAGGTATTCCTGAGCGACTGCAAATGCATTATGTTTATGTGTCAATGAGGTGACAAAGTCTAACATCAAAAGCAAAAATTACCTTAACAAGATACCAACTGGACTAGTCAGCAAGCTTTGATGCTGTTCTCTTGCGAGTTGCGATTTTTCTTCCCCATGCTAACTTTTCATTTATAGCTTGTTTTGCCCCCGACCAGCTTAGCTTCAATTTCTTTGAGCCAAATACTACAATTAGGAGAGAATATGACATCAATTACCTGGTAACGGCATCATTTCATACATTGTTGGAATTTTGAGAAACTTCTGCCCTCTTTTTGATGTACCTTCTACCAGTGTATAGTTTTTCATTCAATGCCTGGGTAGCCTGAGATCTGTTTAAGTTTAATTTCCTCACTCCAAACACTACAAATATACAGTAATTTGGAATGGAATTAGGAAATGATTCAGCATCAAATCTGATCATCCATATAAATCTTATTTCAAAATTGAAACAATAGAAAATTTTCCAAAAAAGCTAATTTACAAGGTTGATCTCAAAATCTTTTAAATTAATCATTTACTTATAACTGTTTAGATGTACAAAAAATAAAACATACTAGTGGGTGTCAATCACTTTACAATGAACAGGTGCTCATCATTATAGTAACTGTCCTACTATACACATCAAACCAGAGCAGTGGGGGAGCATTAAGCTTAAATAGGGAAAGTCCTGCATTTGATTTTTGAACTGCAGCATACTTTAGTCTTTACAATTTCAAAAATTTAAACCAAAATTGTGGTAGGTGTGAAACAATAAAAAAAAACACTCACTGCAAAGGCAGAGTTTTTCCAAGAAATGATTTTAATTGAGGGGGTCAATAATCTACAGTTGACTCTCGATGGCCTGAACGTCGAAACCTCGAAGTTCTCAAAACCCTAGAAGTTTTGTACAGGTCCAATTTTTTTCCTTCATGAATTAAGTAAATTTATTCTCGATCTCTCGAACATCAAAACCTCGAAGTTCTTGAAACCTCGAACTTGATTCAAAGTCCCGATTTGTTTATTCCTTTATATTTTACTCTCGAAACCTCAAAGTTTGAGTAATTATCGGTGTATATAAACAGTCAATGCTGTAAGCCAGAATGACACTGGGACCCTTACCTGGCAGATTAAACAAAAGTTGTTTGTGACAAGTATGTTCTGACCTGATCGAGTTGTGATTGACAGGATTTTTAATCAATTAAGATTAATCAAAACAGAAGAACTATATAAAGACGTGTCATAGATTACAATTTCGTGTACAAATGTAACAGCCAAGTGGTATTTTAACTGTTACATCAGGCTACTGCAACATTATATACCTCATAGATATGTCAATGACCAATTATACAGCCTAATTAGCTCTGATGCATAATAAAGATAACATATTTACACGTTTTTATGTCTGAAAACTAGGTATGGGGACTTTTTCACACAGTGGCTATTCTTAGTTGATCGTAATGCATTTTCACCTGGCTATTCTTACATGAATTCCTATCGAGCATGTACATACTGGAATTGTCATACTTGTTTTGGTTTTGTGGTCTGTCGTAAAAATAAAGACATCTGAAACTAGGAAGATTTGACTGGTCACATCTCGGAGCCATTTTCTTCAATCAGCTCATGTAGCTACCGTAAATTAAACCTGTACTTACTGTGGAGATATTTTTTTAATACATCTAAGTATATAATTATAAATGTCAACACTTTAAATTATGTTTTTTAGTTGTATAACTTTGGTCACCACGTTTTGGTTATAAATCTCACCATCTTGGAAATTGTGAAAATTAGCATGCACACACAAAGTGGAAAAGTTCTATAGTCTATTTCTGGATAAACTTTTTAACGTTTGTATATTGTTGTTCCTATATACAAAATACTGAATAAGCTTATTTAGAAACAAACTATAGCGACCTACACTGGACATTTTGGTCTGTGCGCATGCCCATTATCTCAATTTTCAAGATGGTGGTATTTATAAACAAAACTTTGTGATCGAAGTTATATGATCGAAAAAACAGAATTTAAGGTTTTGATTTTAAATTTATATTCTTAGATGGATTAAAAAATGTCTCCACAGTAAGTACATGCTTAATTTTTTATTGTTGCATGAGTTGAATTGAAGGAAATAGCTCCGAGATGAGACCTGTCAAACCTGTCCGAAATCACCAGCTTCAGATATCTCGTATGAAGAGATGGACTGCAACGAAGAAGGAGACAGAAAAATAAAAATAGTAAATTACCTTCTTCGTTGCAGCTGTAATTACGCATGCTTGGTTCAAATTCATGTATGAATAGCCAAGTGAAAAAACATTATGGTCATGTCAGAATAGCCACTGTGTTATTTTTACAATAATAATGAAAACAAGCATCCCTCAATTTGTACAGTATTAGGAACCAGATGTCTTGAAACCTAGAAGTTTTTCGATGGTTCTATGGACTTCAAGGTACCGAGAGTCACCTGTATATACATGTATATGCACATACATAAATCTGGATCAAATTGTGCATCATTATGTGTATGCATGTATCAAGGAAATAAAGTAAATGTTTCACTTTTAAAACTTTGTATGCATTTGCAGTCTGTTACATCAATACCAATTGCTAAAAATACCATACCATCATCCTGTGAGTTTTGTTTTTCATGTTTATAAGGTTCTGGCTGTTGTTTATCTCTCCTTGTGACAATAAAATTACAAGATCCCCTATTCTAGATGTGTTTACTATGTGATTAAACAAACTAATAATCTTATGCTAAACTCATCTGTTGGTACACACTACTACTACAACAACAACTGTATGTTGCCAATAATATAAAACCATGATCAGTACGAAATATCTTCAAAACTAATCTAAACTGCTTTCAAAGGCATCAGTGTCTTACAGCTCTATTTTATTTTGTAGAATTGAAACACTAAGTCCATAGATAAGACAGAAATGTTGACAGAAAATGAGCAGAAAATAGAGGAAATGAGTATGTCACTTAAAGATATAGCTTTAGGTTTGTGACCTAGAAAAAATAATGAAAAGACCCGTGTTTACTAAAGGATACCCGCATTTTAACGACTGGATCCGAAACGAAAATTGTAGATTCTACATCAACTTATTTGATAACTATTTTATAACATCTGTCAGTATGGTTTTATCTTTCCATTTGTATGTATGTGTTGGTTAAAATATGATGAAGATTAAATCACATTAAGACTTACAAAGTAAGGCATTGAATACTGGTTCTAGAGGCGTGTTTTTATATGCCGACGTTCCACCATATTTACACTCCCAAGGATTTACGAAACCATCTACCAATTTTTTAAGGGTGAAAAATGATGGCTTTCCTGTACAGTGTTGAATGGTTCTTGTCAACCAAGTTGATGGAACACACACTCTCTCATCTTCATCCAGACGAACATATCCTGGTGGTAATGTGTCTCCCAGCTCAACCATAACCTGTTAAGTAGTCACGTCTTATCATTATTTTAACTTAATATATACAGTAAAACTTGCTATAGCAGCCACCTCTATATAAGGATTATGTGTTTATAAAGGTCAGTTTTTTTCAAGTCCCTTAATGGCATACTTCAACTAAATAGAACCTGTGTATAAGGGTCACCTGCACATAAAGGTCAATATTTCCTGGTCCCTTGGGTAGCACCTATATACAGGTTTCACTGTATTTGTATCTTAATTTTTGAAATTGAAATTTGAAGCATTTTATGCAACACCCAACACTTCCAGTTATATGGTGGCGGCCTGTTTTTAATGGTGGAGAAGAAAACCCGGTTACAATGTACCCAGGAAGAGACCACCAGCCTTCCTCACTTAACTAGTAAGCTTTCCCACAAAATCAGGTCATGTTCCAGGGGGGCTCTAACCTGTATTGACCAAAAGTGAGAGACTTAATGAGTCAAATTGTGATGCTTTAACCACTCTGCATTGGAGAGCCCCTCTGTTATATACACAGGATTATATGTATTTTTTTTAACTCACTAGCCCATGAAAAACTTTTCAGTATATCAATGATTTAGACCAGTCCAAATATGTCTTTAGGGGTGAATAAACAAATAAACTGGCAAACTTTTATCACAAAATCAGTTTAGATTTCAGTGGGGCTTGTTCCTGTGCTGCTAGAAGTGAGATACTTCATGATTTAAAATGCAATGCACTAGCCACTCTGCCACTGAGAGGAAGCTACAAATTTTGATATGTCCTAAGATTAATATCTATAATATTCCTTGTCATTAAACATCATGATGAATTTTCTATTGATGAGTTTTTAAGGTTATTTATAATGAACAAAAACTGATATCATGCTATTTTTTTCAATTTCAAATTTAGCCTGCAGAAATAAAACATTTGTTCATTTTTACAAGAGAACAACTATCAAAGCAGGAAATACTCACATAATTAGAGAAGTCAATAGAGTTTGCTCTTTGCTGTGTTGATCTGAAGCCTTGCATGCTGCTGTTTCCTGTCATAATTTCTGTATCTGAATATAAAGAGGATTATCATACTTTATAACACATAAACCATAATTTTTCATCATCTGCCTAACCAACGGGGAGATGTCATTAACTCATCACCCCTGAATAAAATAATGAATTCTTCTGTAACTCAATGACTTAGACCAGTCCAAATGTGTCTTCAGGGGTAAACGAGTTAATGAGGATGGTGGTTTTGTTGCTTAAATACTGCTACATGAGGATTGTATTTTTTCTTAAAAAAAAAAAAGATTGGGCCTTTCAGAAAAATAAAAACAATAACAAATGATTTCACTTCAATTTAAAGGTATATCTAATATTCTGTACATGTATTATAAAGAATTAAAATCTTCAAACACTAATTTTGTGATTTACAAAATCTTACCATGAGCTTCATGTTTAGGGGTGTAAAATATTTGTAAATTCTATGCTATACTTAGTCGCCCCTCCATCTGATATACTCCAGCAATTTTTATAGCATCACCAGGTATCTTTATCATGGATTTTCCACCCTATCATATGGGGTCAAATAAGGCACCATTCCCAATGCAAAATCAATGCAAGTTTTTCAAATTTGCAGTCAAAATTTCCCAATTGAAGTCAAATGACAATGCATTTGAAGAGATTCTTATATTTTCACATAGTTTTGTCAACTTTTATATGTATTTCTAGATTCCCATTTTCAATAAAAAATTGCTAAAATTCCAAATAAAAAAGTCCAGGCCCCATTCCCAAAAGTGTGAGGAAAATCCCTGATTATAGTTTAGTTAGCTTTTGTCTCATTTTTCTGGAATGTTCTTCTCTTATAAAAATATTTGTTTAGTTTTTTTACTAATACGGTATTATCACCACCATCACTTTGGTCCAAGTTATTAACCAGACAATTTTTTGGCATCGTTAAAGCCAACCTGAAATTTCTATCATACTCAAGATCTGTGTCATTATGTTACTATATATATATTATCATGATGGCCAAAATGTGGCATGCACTTCATCAAGCGTGAAAGGCTGAAAAAGTGGTTACAGCAAAATAAATAACAAGCAAATGTTTCTTAGGCGGATCCAGGGTGGGGTGAAATAGATCCCAGAGGGTATCCCTCTTTGAAAATCCTCAACAGCCATCTGCATACAGGGACAAACAAAATGCATCAGAATGAAATAGAGGGATATGTAAATAAGTGTTGCTTCCTGTAAAGGTTCATCAAAATCCCTTGAGCTGTATCAAGGAAAAAGTCGAAAATATGATAAGTTAATAATGTATGATAGATAAAATGTGATCTCAATAGCGCACTTGAACCATCAGCTCAGGTGAGCTAAAAAAGGATTTGTTTGATGTGACACAATGGGTCCCATTCCTCAAATACCAACTTTTTACAGACAAATATCAAAACAAGGGCTAATTGTACCAGGATTCTGCTACATGATGTTCCCCAAACAGTGGGGTAAGTTGTGTTGATATCAACCAGCATTTATTACATACCAATCCGGAATTGTTATTCATATGTTTTGAGGAATAAAAGTCATAAAGCCAAAATCGTAATCGATGATACCAGTAAATTTTAAATTTCATCAAAATCAGATATCAACATTTTAACCAAACAGACGCCCTGGTTTGCCATAGATGGCAACAAAACCAATATCATTGAAATACAATCCCCTGATAGTGATAGATTTCAAATTTCATCAAAATCTGCCAATGTTGAATTTTTTACCAACCAGAAGCCTTGGTTTGCCATAGACAGCAACGAAACCCTTGTCATTGAAATAGCGATCCCTTAATACCCATAAATTCCAAATTTCATAAAAATCAGACAATTTTGAAATTCCAACTATCAGTATCTATCCAACTATCACAACATACACTGTGCATATCTACACATCCAAACCTATAATCCTATTATTTTCATTACAGTCTGTGCAGTTGTTTCAGAGAAAACATGTGACAAGTTTTGACCAATCAGAAGCCACAGTTTACCATAGACGCCAAATACATAGTGCACATCTTCACACCCACCATCATATGAAAATTCATTAGAATCCATTAAGTAGTTTCTGAGAAAACATGCAAACAAGTTCAGAACGTAGAGATAGAAGAAGAAGAAGAAGAAACAGAGCAAACACAACATGTCCCCCTAACTTCATTTGGGGGACATAAAATATTTTTCTTAAAACACACAGAATGTAAGAAAATGTCGCTCATTGGAAATATGGTCCCACCCTAATAGCACAATATTTATAGCATTAAAGTAATAGGTATAGTTGTATAATTTAATGTATAGCAATATAACTAAAAAGAAATTCGATCTTATCATTCCATGAGCGACATATCCTTTATCCATGTTAAAGTGTTATAAAACAAGATTTTACCTGTTAAAAACTGTATCCACTTCTTTCTTCAAATAATAATTCATCTTCTTTAAGCCGAGATTTATTCTAATGAGTTTTCGTAATATTTTTTTTCCAGAACTCGTGTACATGCAGTTTGCCTCGGCCTGGCATAAATTTATTTTTATGCTACTTAATGAATAAATCATGATATAATTAACTGGGTACAGGAAATGTCGCACATGGACTGACAACAGAAAATTGACGATTTACAGGTTTAAAATGCTGATGTCAAAGCAAATGGTATTAAAATATACACTGCTCATGTGTCTAAGTAAGAACTTTCACCCTTAAGTATAATATAAAACTATTCTGGAACAGCAAAGATGAGTAATTTTACACAGGATGATATGATATGTACAAACCACAACCTTTTTGCAACAAGATTTCTGTTAATATATTAATGATTTAGTGTTAACAATCATCATTGGAGGTCTAGTTAAACAGTTGAATCAGATCAATGAGGCCGTCTATACACACTGTTCATTATCAGATCTAACATTATTTTGTAGATCTAAGCTCGACAGTAATTGTAAATTTCAAGTTACACATACTTTATTCAAACATTTGGTACAATGACATGTACAGGAAAAGACTTCAAGCAGTTTTCTTCTCCAGAGGTCTAGAAATTTAAAAAACCAAAGATGCCCCAACAGACCTTCCAGTCTGGGGGCATAAAAATACATGTAGCTCTTAATTAAGTCTTTTAGTTTTTAATTTATTTTGTTCAGTAATTCTAAAAAAAAAAAAATTCTGATGAATGGTAAAGTACTATTTTGATCATTTTCCACTATTGCATCACTGAAGTTCCAAATTGTCCTTGTTTTATGAAATATACGTACCAAATATATTTCATATGAGACTGAATATATGTACAAATGAACTTTCAAAAGTTCAACACTCTAGTTGATATCTTTGAATGTTGATATCTTCCAATAAATAAAATAAATATCTTAAATTATTGTTTATAAACAGGTCAAGTGGACTCTGTAGTGAAAATAATGTTCATTTGGAAGTTCAGAATCATATATCGATTCTGTATGAAAATATCTATGTGTATCATCACTTGTAATCAATTCATGATTGCCTGTAATTATTTCTTATTTAGGGGTCATTTGCCATTTTATTGTGATCCTGTATGCCGGGGAAAACCCTGTTACTCTATTCTTTCACAAATTTCTAAAAATCTTAAGTACTCTCTGATGAAACACACAAAATTTAATGGTGCTCTGTGGCAAATAAAACAATGGATGCTGATCATATACAAACCATCAACATCTCTTATGCAAGTCTTTGGGACAGGGGAACTACAGTAGAACTTCGATGAGTCGAATTTCTCTATGTTTCAAACTTTTCACAAAGTCCGGAATAATTTTGTTATTTAACGCTACTTATAAACATTTTATAATTCCAACTTTTATGAGTCAAATATTTCCAATAAATATTTGGGCCCATTTCTATAAAAACAATGACAATTCCTACATATAATTCAAAGTCAAAACTTGCAAGTGAATGAAATCGGCCCATAATAATTTTTCTCCTTCTCGTAAACAGTCAATGTTTTAATTTCACGAAAATTTAGTTAAATTTAGCATTAATTATTAATCATAATGACCGTACATGTCTTAAATGGTTTCACATCAGTCATATACACCTTATAGAACCTCTGAAACTCAAAACATATGGTTCTCAGTAACCATCCATGAGTCGAAGTCAAGATGTTTTGAACTTTTCCAGGTGGTTCCTTGAACTTCCACTCATCGAAGTTCTACTGTAAAATAATATCAGTTTCTTCTGGTACCACTGATATTTTTGTAGGTGAATTTATTCTTTGTTCAATCACATAAAAACTAGGATGTGTTTTTGTTGTTGTATATACACATACTGTATTCATGTTGATCAATGATATATATTTGTTCATGTTGATAAATGATATATACATGTATTTGTTTATCTTTCATCAAATATTCCTGTGCAGTAATTATCTTTCAGTGATGACTGGCAATGACTCAACACAGATACAAAAAGCATGTTTGTTAACTCAATATGGTGATACGATGACTGTAATGTTCAGTCTCTCCTAATATATAGAGAATGACTTTTGAAGCTCATCTCTGCTTAATAGTTTGAAGTTCTCTGTATATATACTTAAACTGATAATATGAAAATCAAAGTACATTATAATATGTACAAATGATAGATCACCTGGCTGTTAAAGCATACCAGTGATGTTTGAAATATAACAAATTTCAAAATGATGTATTAGGGGTTATACTACTGCTCTCAAGGTAGTAAGGCAGCTAAGTAAAATAGTACTAAGGTAGTAAGGCAGCTTAGTAAAATAGTACTAACTGTAACAGTCAATCTTAAGAGTAATCTACAATTACCTAGGTTTTACTGTAAATGAGACATTCTGCAGTCTCTTTATATACATCAAAATTTTTGTTGAGGAGCAAGTTTGTTTTCACATATTAATGACAATTCAGGGATCAACAATCGTAAAGATTTGTAACCACTTGTCCTGTAGGACAAGTAGTATTGAAATCTACTTGTACAAATGCAATTTTAAATGACTTCTCCGAAAATCAAGTGTTTTTAATTTTTAGAGAATTAATTTTTGTCCTCTACAATTTCACCTGTTGTCCGAATGCAAAATGGTCTTATCCCGGACAATCGGACAAATGTGATTGTTGAGCCCTGATCTCAAAGAACTTAAGTTCCTTTACGTAAACTTGATGACCATGCTGTTTGATGACCAAACACTGATGATAAAGAGGGTGATAACTTACCTTTAAAGCTTTCTGACATCCATGGCTGTCTCTCTCCGCTAACAGTACTTCCTTCATTTGATACATCCTCATGACCCCAATCACTTGGTGGGTCATCAGGACAAAAGTTATCATTTGGATCAACTGCTGAGGGATTTTCACTTTCTTCTGGGTTATCAATTTCTGGTGCTTCTATTTTTACAATGGATAGATCACTTTGACACTCAATATCATCTGCGGTAAATGTCTGTGTTTCAGTTCTGAAATGAATTGTTATTTATCTAGTATGTATGTATCAGACAACAGCACAACTATCATAATATATAAACTGTATACCCGGATATGTTTGCTGCCACTCCTTTCTCTGCAATTTTCGTCCTCAGATGAGAGGGTGAATTCAAAATGATAACAAAATTTTTAAGCTAAATAATTGAAGCACAGACATACCTGCCATCCATGAGACTACAATGATTAACCCATTGATCCCTAAAGACATATTTGGACTGGTCTGAGTCGATGATTTACAGAAGAGTCCATTTATTTTTCAGGGGTTGATGAGTTAAGGGCAAACTTAAGATGAAAGGAATATGTTCAGATATTTGGTGGCAGCCAGTATATAATAGTTTAGGAGAGAATTTTATGCTAAATAGTTCATTGAAATAAGGACATAAATACATACCTATTTGCAGTGTTGGCTGTTGTTTTGTCTGGCGGATGCGTCTGCTGTGGGATGATATCAGAACGCCTCCCAAGCCCTGCTACTGGGGAGTACGTTGAAGGTGATGTTGACACTGTTGTAGAAACGGCAGCCGCATGAGATAGACTTGCCTGAGACATGCTGCCTACAGCAAATGGTTTCGCTTGTAAATGAGGTATTGGTGATGGCATACGAGCCTGTGGATGAGGTGCTGAAAATGTCTTTTGAGAAGGTGGTGTGTAACTTAAACTACTTGGACTATGATACTGTCCTACTGGTAATGTATCTGATCTCTGAACTTTAGAATGACTCACAGAAGTGTCTCTTGTGTAAGGTGCTGTAGAGTGTGACTGATTCATGAACTGAGTAGATGATAAACTGGTATGACTATCACTCTGCGATACACCACCAGGTTTTGGCATTGCGTATAAACTTCCGGAGACATTAACTATTTGTACATCAGAAGCGGTATTTACTTGACTAGAAACTGAGATTGCTACTCTATCTTGTGATGAATGACTTCGCCTTGTTCCCCCGGAATCATCTGGAGGTTCAGCACTGACTATTTCTACACTGTCTTCAATCATATCAACAATTCCTGGCTGTTGGCCCTTTGATGAACTGGTATGGGATAACAATCCTTCCTTTGGAACCCTATCCCAAGGGTCTGCATTTACTGCTGCTGCATTTGTAAACTCTTGATGTCCATGGTCTGAAGAAGTACTTGCTCGTTGCAACCTTTGTCTTTTGATTCCTGGACTTGTCGGCCTTGAAGAATCAGAGCTTCTTTTCATTTTATCATGAACTTTAAGCATATCCGAGGCACGGACATGTCTGAACTCTCCATTGTTATGGAAATTATACTCATACCCTTCACCTCCAGTATGTAAACATTTATAAAAATCTGCACAGCACTTTAAAACACTTTCTACCTGCAGGACACGTGCAATTTTCTCCACATCTTTACAATTATCTTCTGTTAACATCATGAAGCCTTCATACAGGTACTGTAGAAATGTTGTGATAGCTTCTTGTTTTATATCTGCAGCCAGTCGTATTTCCAAGTTTGATCCTGATGAAGCATTCTTCATAGAATGTAGCATTGGACATGCTGCAACCAATACAACTCTATGTGCCTGGCCAAGAAAGATAAAAATCGTATAGGTATAATGATGCATGAAATGGCCAAGGCTCGATGTTAACGGTTGCCCGTTTGCCCAGAGCAAGTAAAACTTGGAACTGGGCAACAAGATTTCAATAGTCAGTTGTCCGGACGTGCAAGTAAAAATAACATGTCAGTAGAAATACAGTCATCTGTCATTTAAAAAAACTTAAGTTTCCAAAGTGATCTATTGCCTTCTATTTGTTGTTCAAATTACATAAGGCCATAATAAAAAAAATCCTAGATTCTCATCCCCGCCTGCCCCGATTTTCACGCTTTTTTAAAATTTTTAAAATTATGTTTTTAAACGAGTATAGTCGACTGGAAATATCCCGTGTCTTGTCCGATTCCGTTCCGTAATTTTGTTTTCCAGATGACTTCCGATGGTTATTTTTATATTAAAAAGCAGACAACATGGTCTTCGCCGTTATTTCATAAGAAAATCTAAAACGTTTGCTGATTGGTTGATAATATCGCAACAATGAATGTGCATTTACGATCAACCAATCAACGAACGTCTTAGATTTTCTTCTGTTCAAAATGGAGACAGACGACGTGAATACAAAAAACGATGTGTAGCTAGAATAAACATCTCATAGATATGGAATTATGTCATGTCATAACTTAATGACGATGGATTTATAAATCTTAAAGATCAATTAAGCATATCAACAAATATCGGACGTCAGCGATAAGAAATAGGTGGTTGAAATGATTGCTAAACTGCTGTGAAAATGACACAGCATCTTGCTACGAAGAAAATATATGGGAGGACTTCTACCCCCGATAGTTCGGCCTAGTTTTTCGGCTAGATAAGTGACAGTTACTGTTGGAAAATCTAAAGACGGAACGTTCATTTCATGTGACCCTGAATGCAAAGTTGGCAATATTTTGTCTTTTCTTGGCAAATATATTCAGTTTTCCCAGAACTCGGATGGTTCTGAAAAAAAATAACAATGACCCTGTGCATGAAGCATTCGGTATTCTTATGTCTGCAGCATCAAAGGCAAACCATTTACCCAAGAAGCATAGCAACCCAGTTAATGACAAAATAAAGCTACAGAATGACATTATTGATTGGCTACAAGAGCAAAATGTAGGATTTCTTAGTGCCAATGTTAACACACTTGGTAAGTTGTTTTTTCATACATTGGCTGTCTGTCTATGGTAGCCTACATTGATGAAAATCATCATACATTAGAAGGAATGGGATGCCATATACCAGCACCTCATGCTCATTTGAAGGGATATCAACGACCTTCAAGCAAGAAAAAACGCATGTAGGATTTCTTGTTTTTGGAATGACACTGTTTACAATTTTGGTATCTACTATCTAGTGATTCTAGTCATACATGTACATGACGTAGATATAAACATGAGATTTTGTTTAAATTTGTTGATTTTGTGTTATTATATTTTGACAGGAAGTCAAATAAAACTTTGAAAGCTTAACAATGTCTTTTTTTCAATGTTTGCCAGATCAATTTAGTCATATTCAGTGTCCAATTCAATTTCAGAAAAAATAAAAAATAAATAAAAATTAATGAAATACATAAAAATGGATAGCTATTGTTTCATTTAACAAAACTGAAAACTTACTTTTGTAATTTGCATTGATTTAAACACATAATAGTTGCTTTGTAAAATAGAAATAATGATTGATAATAATAATGATGCATTTACAATGAAATTTTAACTTGCAAAATTATACATTGTAAATATCTATTAATTATACATTGTAAATATCTATTAAAATAATAAATTAATAAAATACGTTATTGAACCAATTTTTTTTTCTTAGCGGGCAACCAGATTTTCAGTAGCTCTTGCCCATTATGGCAAGTTGTTAAAAATGTTAAGGTCAAGGCCTGTTGGCATTAAACAATTTGTGAGCATATATACGATATGATACTGTTAACAAGAATATTATCAGATGGTGAATGTTTTTTCTTTTTCGCTTTTGTTACACTGCAAATGTTAAGCATAAAATTTGAACTGTCCTGTAAATGCTAATGCGGTAAGTGTTCTTTATCTCATCAACCCCCGAAAAACAATGGACTCTTCTGTAAATCAATGACATGGATCAGTGTCTGTAGGGCTAAACGAGGTAATATGTTACACCTGCTGTAACACAGGACTTCAGGTTTATTTTTTTTAAGTGCCCCGACAAGTTATTTTAGAAGTGGGTAGGTCTTTGTGCAAGTAGATTTTGAGTAAAGCCATATTGAAAATGGTCACCATTTTGATAATACTGACAATGGATGTCACAACTAAAATCATACCAAGTTTCATTGAGAATCGCACACACAATTACAAGTACACTATATATAAAAGTGATGTATTCTGGAAGATGATGAGACAAGTGATTTATCATATACATTGTACTACTGTTTACTGCAAATAAAATGATAAAATGACCATCAATACATCCCACATAATAAATTTACCTTGGTAGAGATGTTGCCTGCTTTTATCACTGCATCACATAACACTTGATTCTTCCACATGGTAGCTAGCTGACATAGAAGTGAACTGGAGTGGATCTGGTTCATATAAACTTTGTGGTAAAACATGATTCTTGTTTGTAATCTGTAGCATCAAAAAGCGTTTCCTTGGATGTGTCTATATTTTGACGGGTGCTGGATCTGAAATAATGCACAAGATATTTTAAACTGTATTTCTTTTAGCAGATGATGGTTGTAAGGTGGTCTGGCACAATATGCATATATATATACATGTACATGTATGTCAGCCATCGTCAGGAGTCGAAACTATGTAAAGGCTGACATTATCAGTACTAGCATACACATCAATAAACAAAATACACTGAAAACTAACAAAATATTTTATACATTGTATCTTAAAGTGGAAATGGACTCTCAAGATTTTTCTGTATGGACCCTTAGTTATATAAAGAATCAATTAAAGTTGCTTTGATCTTTGCATCTGAAAGATGGAATCACACTGATTCTGAGTGAAAATTATCAGTGAGAAACCATAAATTAAAGATTACAACATGACAATCATATGCATGCATTACAATTTACATATACAGATAAATCATAATTAATAAAGATTCCCACAATTTTTACACCATGGTCGAGTTAAAGTATTTCAAGAATATGTGTAGGAAAGTTGTGGAACTAGATTTTCCATACTTGTGCATAATTAATGGTATGAAAATAGACTGTCACTGAGTGAGCCCTCAATGTTACTATATATATGTACATAGATCTGTATCAGGCCTTTTTCAGCCAATTTTGGGAAAATGCCATTGACAATACTATTGGAAATTTAATGTGAATTTGTGTCAAATTGGGAAAAATATTATAGTAAGAACACATTTATGTAATCCACATACAATGGATTCTCTTTTTTCAATGCATTTCTCCACAGAAATAATCTACTGTATTTTGCATTGGGAATGGGGCCGAATTTTGGCCCCGTGGAAACTATAGAAAAAGGCCTGTGTATTCACAGTGGACTGGAAACACTGAATTTGTGCACAACAATCTGTGAGAAAACATTTTCCAAACTGGTGACAGTGGTGTATGATTGCTTTGTGAAAAGAATGCTTAAAGTATATCTATTCACACAACAGTCACTCTACACACTTTTTTTCAAAGGACCCTTTGAATTTGAAAATTTTCTATGTATGATATCGAGAATACTCACGGTCAAATTCAGTGTATGACATGAATTTATTACAATTTTAGTTTGCGTTGTTTATTGTATTTGAACATTGTGGTACAATGACAAATCTTCATGAGTGTTCTTTGACTCATCCTGTTTCGTTTTTTTGTTATGATATTGTTCATCAGAGAAAAACTCCTTTAGTATTGTAAATTTGGGACTGGCCTCGTGAACGATCGATTTTGTCTGAGAACGCTGTTATTTTTTTTAACCCCTTTGAGTGTTTTTTTTGGATTTATTATGCGACATAGTACACGCACCTTGTGGGTGTGTCACGCAAACGTATAAGAGATTTAGATTCATATATCGAAATATACATTTTTACGGATTAATATGACCACACAACATCGGCTAAAAAATGCACTGGCCATAGTCCAGTTGTAAGCACCATACAGGTAAGAAACAAGCTGTATATCCCAAGTTTTGTTAGACAGAGAATATTTCAGTCACTTCGGTAATCTAGTACTACATGAAGATGTACTACTGTAAAATCATGACATGAAACACAGAAAGTTACATCAACTTCTTTTCTGAGCTTTGAAATTGCAAGCGGACCAAGTATGCTTGATGTGTCAATCATCTATGACTGCATGCCAAACTTTTTACCTTGATCTTTGATCTGCCTTGGAAAAGAACTGTTCAGAACAAATATTAATCTGACAGATAATTTTATTACATGTCATTTGATTTACAAAAGAGAAGTCACATGGCTTCAGGGACAGTGATCTTGATTTAAAGATGCTACAGTGGTGTAGAAAACCATTAATCTCTCTCTCACACACAAAGATAATAAAAATTTTTGACTAATATCTAAATATTTTTCAACTGCCAAAAGATTTTACACAATCAATTTTATTACAATGGACAGAAACATCATGACTCCTCAAACAATTTCACTGTTCACCTGAAATTGACACCAGTCCAGTGTACATGTACATGAAATATGGCGACCTTAAATGAAGAACACTAGCTTTATTTTCACTATTCTTGATGAGGGTATGGGCATTAGGATATGACATATTTTATGTTAACCTTTAACCATGTTAAAAGTAACTACTGGTGCTTTAGGATTCTGTCTTTACTCAGGGCCCCAATGTCCCAAATGGCAATTTTTTATATCAATTGGTGACATGAAACGGCTTCTGGCGATTTTTCTGGCTGTGGTGTCTGAATTTTTTTAAGTATTAAGCCATCTAGGTTACATAAGTCATTTATACCATCCGAATGGTAATCAAGAACAGGGAGAAATAACCCTGTTTATTAATTAATGTCATTAAACCACACAGAGGTGTAATTACCAGACTAGTGCTGGGGATGATTACACAATGGTCTGTAGTCTTCAGGTACATGATTGTGCAGATAAAGTGATTGCCTGTATATTTAAACTTCCACACCTATAATCACTCTCTATATGTTCTATCTTCTAAGCAGACTTAAAATATCAAATCATCAATCCTAAATGATTTTTTAATTAAAAAATTTACAGAGAAACATCGAAGCAAGAATGTGGTGTCTTCTACGACATCCGCACTCCACACCATTAACCTAGCTACAGTGTTATGGATGCATATCAAAATTGTGATTTTAATACAAAAACAATGTTTTATTTCAATTACATAATATTTTAAACATAGACAATAATGTCTTAATGCAACTCAATAATCTTTTTTTTATTGACTATGAATCTGTCTTGGAAAATGGCTACCTGATTTTTTTTTGCGCAACAAATTCTTCAACCAGTGCTACCCTGTTTTACGTACCAAAAAATAAAGGAAAGAATTTAATTTTCCATTACATATTTCCTATTTAATTCACATGGACACTGTAATGTGTTTCGTGATTGTTATAGAAATAAAATTTTCCTTTTTAGTTATATACACACAGAGTTACAAAATAATACTTCTTATACTTTATCTAGAACAAATATATGTAGGTTAATATACACATCAATGTTAATTTTATAACCCAATAGCTTTCAATGCACATGCCGACATCGCAACGATTACTGTGTAGGCCCTACCCAAGAGGGATGAAGCTAATTCGACTGGACTGGGTAATCATTTTAATCGGTGTAATTGATTAATTAACACCACGTCCGACCACTCAATACCCTCTATTGTTATTTGCAGTGCTATAAAAACATCTACATACACAAGTAAGTTTATCTTTAGTATTTTACAGGTCAGGATCGTTCTCACTTCACATTTTTCCAACAAATCAATTTATGGGCTAGATTGGAAAAATATTCGCAAAATGCGAACGCCTGTGAAAACCCTGGTGTACATCAAGCCATGTTTTCAAAGTGTCTAGAATGTGGGTGTAATACCATTGGTTTACAAAAGGAATTCCGGCGGGTTTACGGTACGTCATTCATATATAGCCAAACAACCAACCAACTAAAAGCTTACATGTTCTATATTCTTCCTATATGGTTCTCGAGTTTACAGAAATTGCAAGGTCAAACCTTGTTTGTTTACGGTTTTGCAACTTAGGACAAATTTTTAATAGGTACCGTAAAATATGGCCTATAGGTCGATATTTTTTCTCTCCAAAGTTTTGACCTCGACCTAACAACATCGAATTATATTAGTGAAATATTTAACTTGTATCTGCAATTCCTCATTTTATTCGCAAACATTTTTCAGGGGATAATCTAGCCTACTCCAAACACCCATTTGTAACACTTAACGACCTATTTAAATGTGACCTGGTGTAATGCACTCAACTCCAAGTGACAAAATAATGATCTTTCAGTTACTAGGGATTCATGACTGTGTCAGAAACTGCATAATAACAAGAGGCCCAAAGGGCCTTAACGGTCACCTGAGTTTAGAGCAACAATCGCTTAAATTCTGATTGACATGGGCCAACTTTAAGAAAGGGAATCACAAGACTCTTTAGGAACTGCAAAATTGTGTTTGAATAATGTCAACCATAAATTTAGCCTCCCCCCCCCCACTTTTTCATCAAAGCATTAAACTTTGTAATTCTCCTCCTAGAAATGCTAAATATCAAATATGAAGTCATTCCCATTGTTGGTTCTTAAGAGAAGATTTTTATACATTTTCTTAATTTTATCCCTTTAAGGCCCCTTTTAAGGATCTAAGGTCATAACTCCACAATTTTTTGAAGGGTCTTCACATGGGGAAGCTTCCTGCCTGTTAGGTTGAAATTGACAACTTTTTGAGAAGAATTCAAATTAAAGATTTCCATGTGGCCCGCTTTTACCCCCTTATGGGGCCCAAAAGTCACAATGGCCTATGAGGTTTACTGGGGGATGCTTTCTATAAATATTTGATGACAACTTTGAATTTTTGGCTGACTTCAGTTTTGAGACCGTTTTTACTCAAATAAATTTTTTTTTTCACAAACTTTGTAAACATCCCCCTAAAGATGCTAAATATCAAATATGAAGTCATTCCCATTGTTGGTTCTTGAGAAGAAATTTTTAAACATTTTTCCTTATTTTACCCCTTGTATCTGCTTTGGAGGATCTAAGGGGACATAACTCTCAATTTTACAAACATGAAGTCTTTCATGACATTTTCCTGCCAGGGAAATTGGCCTTGCGATTCTTGAGAAGAAGTCCTATTTGGCCCTTTTTACCCCCTTATTGGCCCCCAAAGGATCAGAACCTTTTATTTCTACACAAACTTTGATTGCCTTTACTTGGGGATGCTTTCTACCACTTTGGTTGAAATCTGACAACTCTGAATTTTTGCCCGAAAGCGCCCCCTGTGGGGCCATTTTTCATCAGGTAATTGTGTTTCACAAACTTTGTAAACATCCACTTAAAGTGCTAAATATCAAATATGAAGTCATTCCCATTGTTAGACTTGAGAAGAAGATTTTTAAAGATCTTTTTACCCCTTTTTGAGCCCTTATGGGGCCCCTTTAGGAGTCTGACCCTTTATATTCACAAACTTGAAGGAGCTTCCCATGGGGATACTTCCTACCAAGTTTTGATGAAATAGGCCCACTGGTTTTTGAATAGAAGATGAAAATGTTCAAAAGTTAACGCAGGACGATGGACAAAGAGTGATCCCTATAGGTCACCAAGACCTTTCGATCAGGTGACCTAAAAATACATTGTATACAGGCAGTTTATACTTTTGAATGATTCCCTTATCTTGGCACCCCACTGTGAAGTTGAAGTCTTCATTAAGACTTTCAGGACACTACAAGCTGTGTTCACTGGAGTGTGACCATCAACTGATAAGGATCAGGCAGCAGTCTTTGAAGTTGGGAAAGTTTTGGAAAAAGTGTTACATAAATTAACTGACACTAAACCTTGAGTATTTAATTGTTTGACAGCTGCAGCTGCATAATAATTTTGGCCAATGTAAGGATAAGACAAGGATTGAGGTCGGATGTGTTAACAGCATAAAGAATTTAATGATGATTTGACAGGTAACATAATGGCGATATATGTGTACATAATCAGTAAATGTTAAATATGATAAATGCAACTTCTATGCTTTTTAATCACTCCAATTTAATAATGTACTGTAATATAGGCCTATTACTCTGATTATTTTAGTAGGCTACCATCGTGTTAGCACCAGTTATTAAACATAAACAATGCATTTTTGTATTCTCCCATTCATGTTTCCATCTTTGCCGACATCGACCTGTCTTCTCCTTCGACCTATCTAATACTTAAACCTGGATTTTTGCCAAAAATCGGCCATTCGACCTATCCACCACATCGACCTATAGGCCATAAAATACAGTAATACCGCTTCTATTTTATAAAACTCAATCAGATTTTAAATCAGCTACATTTTTTCATATAATTACATGAATTTCATCCTGATATCTCAATGAATTTCGCTCAGAAATGGATTTTATACCCTGTGTCCTTGCAGTTATCCAAATGTAGCGATCTGGTCAGTGACTTAATTTGAATTGTTATCTAGAAGTGAAATGCCATATTGTTTACACTTTTACAGTAGTAGTTATGGTTACAAATATGGACTTTTCGTGAAATAAAAATTGATTGTAGGTGATATTTTTTAATGAAATAAAAAGGGTTATGCTGCAAATTAAATGTACTTTTATGATAAAACAAAAAATAAGTCAAATTTTGCATTTCAAATTTAACCTGAAACCCTTATGAATACTAGTAGTAGTAGTGAAAATAAATCTAGTGCAGGGATAGAAATTAAACTCTGCAATTAAGAAGCCATCTGGGCTCACGTCAGGATTTTTTGGAGCCCAGTTGCATGTCTGAAAGCCCAGAAACTTATTCTTTCTATAACATGCTATTTAAAATATCTTACTACAGATAACAGAAACACACTAGCTACATGTACTCAGATGTAGCAAGAAAGAAAATCAGTTCAAATTTATGAAAGTGCAAGATATACCCCCAAATTTTCAGTAGCCACCTGGGCTAATACACTGTGAAATCAAGATTTTCTATTTTCTATCCCTGTAATCACTTTGGGGATTCGATTGTGGCAGTTTTATCGCGTTGCCCCGCTGTCTGGGTGGAAAAACATGATGAAACGGCTGTGACAGAATCCCCAAAGGGATTACTATTCCAGTAGCCGTAGGCTAGAGTTCTTTATTTTGCCTTTTAGGGTCACAACAACTCTTTTGTCCTACAACTGTAAACCAACATCATGTAAGTTACTATGACACAAGTGCAACAAATACTGCCACAGTGAAACACAGCACAAGAAAATGACCCACGACAAAATTACCAAACTTTTTTTTTCTATAGTATATTTGGCATTTGCCATTATATGGATTCTACATCATTTAATTTTAAATTCTATCATTTATCGTGTTTATTCTCATGTTTGTAACTAGTTTTCAGATTAATGTATGCATGGCTATAATGAACTAATAGATTGTCATGCAAGATGGAATCAGTTGTTGTCTGCACCTGCAAGTGCAATGCGTCATTGTGTTCTAGCCTAGTTCTCCTCTAAAATCAACGACAGCATCGCCTTCTGCGGTTGGCCTAAAAATCGAGCGAAAGCGTCCAGGAATTATTGGGAAGAACTAAAGTGTTTCTTCACCAGGAAACTATAAGAACAATGTTTTGTGGGAGTATATTATTCAGTTTAAATGCAAACTGCATACAAACTTATATAATGGATAAATTTTTACCTTTCTTCAAGAAATAATAATGTACCGCTAAAACGTTCGTTTCCTGTTTCAGTGATGCGCGTCAAAGCGTGCGCAATAAAAATCTCCGCATCACGGAAATTACCGAAAAATTATCAATTTTTCCGGAATATAACGGAAAGTCTTACCAGACAAATATAACACATGTCTCTGGTCCTACTGATAGCGAGGTGCACGAAATTTTAAAACGAGAAGGCCTACCTATAGCCTGGGCTCCTGGTCAAATCTTACTTTGTCGATATACTGACAACGTTAGGATCAGTGAGCCAGGATCCCAGGCTAGCCTACCTACTGTTTGATGATATAATTAGATTTGATTATCAGCTGTAAAAGATGTAAGATTTAGTTCAAATATGTTTAGATGCCCTCATTTTTAATAATATCAATACAATTAGAATTATAAAACAAATGAATGGGGCGCAGTTTTAGTATTTTTTCACTATTTTCTGATATCAAAACTTCATTTTTTGATATCAAATAATCAAATTTCTGATGTCAGAAAATATTTATTGATATTAAAATTTCATTTTTTTTAATATCAAAAATCAATTTCTGATATATAAAAATGAAATCTCTGATATCAAAAATTGATATCAGAAATTGGATTTTTTAAATAAAAAAGTAAATTTTTTATATACCAGAAACTCGATTTTTTGATATCAGAAAATCATTTTCTGATATAAAAAAATATGTTGTATTTTCTGATATCAGAAATTCAATTTTTTGATATCAAATAATGCTACATATTATTATATGTAGTATTATGAATTTCTAATTTGTGATAAAAAAAATTGAATTTTTGATATCAGAAAATAATTAATAAATACTAAAAAGGGACCCCATACAAATGAGAAAGAAAAATCTTATTTGATGTCAGAATGTTTAAAATTAATTATTACCTATGTAATAAGCAATATATAACATTCAGTGCTAAAGTTTTTTCTTCACAGTCATTCTTATTAAATCAAAACATTGTTCTTTGATTTTTTTTCCTCAAATTAAATGGAATTCATATTATACCTTCCTTGGTACAGAATATTACCAGATACACTGGTCATATTATGTATTTCTGCTATTACTTTATATAAATTATAAATAGCCTATTGTAGAATCAACATTATTGTTACAAGATTACTATCATATATTAACTTCAGCAGTCAGCTAGCTGTATTTTGAATCTTATATTTTATATTGTATGTACATGCTCGTGTATTCTTCAAGTCACTACCAATAGAAGTTCAGTGTTTGACTGTGGGTGCCAGCTTTTGATTTAAAATGGAAGTGACTGTTATTAACCATTTTATCCCTGAAAATCAAGATGGTATATTCTTTTCTATTGTTAAGACCAGTTTATTATGGTCTGTAGGGTGGAAAGGGTTAATCGCCAAGAATTCGGCAGACAAAATGAAAGTTACAGGTCTTTCAGATGAGACTTATATTCAAGGTCTTGTGCACCTCACTGCATAGGTATCATAACACAGGTCAAAATTTGTGGCATTTTCACCTAACACTGGTGACATTGCCATATATGGTAAATGAAGAATTAATGACAGGATGTAAATAATAATAAAACAAAACAAACAACATAGCTCATCAGTGGCAGCAATGTATCTCAAGTGACTGATTTTAAGAAGTAGGTCAAATGATGTTATCTAGGTCATGAGATCATAGTATCATTTGAAAGGGTCGATCAGAAAGATTGCACACTTCTTTAAAAAATATCAAAACACTACTCCTTGTATTTAAAAAGTTATAGCAAAGATAAAAGTTTTTTTTTTTTTTTTTAAAGTGCATTCAGGTCTAATGGTAAAAGTCGTAGTAGCGTCTGAAAGGGCAAGTCATAAGATTTATACGTGTAAAATATAAAATACTATAGGCCTATACTCTCTTTTGTCAAAACTTATAGCCAAGATTAATTTAAAAAAATAATAACTCAAACTGCATTATCTATGTCACAAGGTCAAAGGTCATGGTACTATCTGAAAGGCTAATTATAAGGATGATACATGCGAAATATCAATGCTATACTCTTTATACTGTAGAAGTTATAGCCAAAGTAAATGTTTTTAAAAAGTAGATCAAATGGCATTATCTAGATCATAAAGTCAAAGGTCATGGTACCATCTGAAAGACTTATCATAATAGAACATATCAAATAAAACGCTTTGCTCCATATACTTTATAAAGTTAAAACCATGGTTAATTTTTTGAAGTGTCACAAGGTCATGATGATATCTGAAATGGCTACGCATTATTTTTCAATTTTCTTTGAAAAAAAAAAATAGGTCAAATAGCATTATATTGGACATAATGTCAAAGGTCATGGTACTACGGTAACTGAAAGATCAGACCATAAGGATTGAACATGAAAAATGTCAAAACTCTAACCTCAGTATTTATAAAGATACAGCCAAGTTTAAATTTATTTTTTTTTTGAGAGAGAGAGAAGGTAAATCGGATTTAATTCTATCAAATATAGTTCAAAAGATATAGCCCAGGTTAAAGTTTTTGTCCAAGAACACAATCAAGGCCTTGAGTATGGGATAAGCTCTCCGGAAATGTTGTCCCAACAAGCTAAAATCTGAATTGAAACTGGAAATTTGTAGGTACCAGGGTAATCAATGATTACTAACTATTGGTCACAAGTCAACTGCATCAAGTTACCATAAGAGTGTCAGAAGATAACATAGCTTGCTGGTTGCAACATTTTATCTTCGATAATAGAATTCTGACTTAGAAGTAAGTCAAATTGCGTTACCTAGGCCATAAGTTCAAAGGTCATGGTACCATCTGAAAGGGCTGATCAAAAGGATTGTATATGTAAAATATTTTAAAACTCCATAAATGATATACCAAAACATATAGACCAGCTTAAAGATTTTGTCCATGGACACTGAAGAGAGTATGGCATTAGCTCTCCGGGCATTTTGTCCTGTCCAGGTAAAAAGTCATATTGCTGTGAGAAAAATAAAAATACAAGATATTTCATTCCTTTGGAATCATTTATTTCATTATTACTTATACCATTTAGAGGTACAGGTAATGGCACAATTTAGTGAAGTTCAAAGAAATATACAGATAGATAAACAAAATTTGGTTTTTAAAATTTAGAAATTATGGTACCTATGTAGGCCTACATAGGCTTATGCACTTTTACAAATTTTTAAAATTATGAAATGAATTCATGATCTAATCCATGTTTCGATATTTTGTAGACTTAAGTACATGTATATATACATTATTAAAAATAATAATGGTAAAAAAAGAATGAACAGAAAAAAAGTAAAAAGGCAACTAACATCAGTCTGTTTCATAGCAATAACAAATTGTTTAAGTGTTGACTGTGAAGTGACACTTTATCCAAAATATAAATAAGATACAAAGTTGATGACCTCAAAATCTAAACCGAGGGTGATTAAAGTATCTTAGTTTTATATCAGAATATGACATAATTAACTCATCAACCCCTGAAAAACAATGAACTCTTCTGTAAATCAATGACTTGGACTAGTCCAAATGTGTCTTTTGGGGTAAATGAGTTAAAGGGGCATTAGCTGTTATTTTTGTTTCCAAAAAAAAGTCTTTCCTTTTTAATACTTAGATTGATATACAATAATATCCAAAAGAGATATACACAGGCATACAAATTTGAAAATTCCTATAGATATATTGTAAAAATTGCTTGAGAAACCCATCTTTGACCCTTTTTCAATTGCAACTGATAAACTCAACCTTACTACTTGTATATATGGATACCAGCATGGACCTGACCTTATTTTCACAAAATATACAAGAATATACAATTTTATTTATGCCTGTGTATTGAACTTCAAGTACTATACAAGTAGTAAGTGTAGAAAAAATTGAAATAATTTTTGGTAAACACAACTTATGGTCTTTTAATTAAATCTTACTTGTCCTGTTCTGAATTGCATGTTTTGTGCATGGTTTTATTTTTACAGTTTATATATCAATTAATTTGAAAACAGTGAAAAACAAATACAAAATATCCCATAGAATGTACTGTAAATAAATGGTATTATCTTTTTAGCTGTATTCTGGGATTTGAGTGGTTCCTGGCAAAAGGACTTCTAAAACACAGATTGTAATATATTCAGAAGAGATCACAGATGCCCAGGGCATTAACACATAATCATATAAAATTGCTTTATCATATGTCTGTACTAGATATGACAATATTTGTATATGCTAAACTGACACGCCCAATGCATCAATCATTCTTGTAATGCACCCCCATGCATTAAATATTCTCATAATGCACCCCCTGTTCAGAACTTCTCTATTTATATTGCGATTATTGTTGTATTTTGTTATAATTTGCAATTAAGACACATGATTAAAAGTTTATATGACCATTTTGATATACTCCACCCAGCCCTCGGCCCTCAGGCTGATATTGGAGACCTCGGGCTGAGAAGGAGTATGATATCAAAATTGTCATATAATAATCTCTGTACCATATTTTTTGGAATATAAACCGTATACTGTATTGTGTAAAAGTAAAATATGAAATCTACAAGTACACATGTTGTGAAATGCATGTACATGTATTTATTGCAATAATGCCCCAAGGAGGTTACATTACCATAAGATATGTGTATTGGAGTTAGAAAATGACCAAATTTTAGGATCAGTTTGATAACAAACACAACCGATGGTAACAAAGAACTTTCGTTTCAGGCTTCAGATAAGGAGAGCTGTTTTTTTTTTAATTGTTGAAGACTAATTAGTTATTAAACAATCTTTTAATAGTAACATTGAACTTAGTATAGTGAAAGTGAAAATCAAAATGACAGAAGTTTATGACAGTCTGGAGCATTAGCTTCTTTGGGAACCACTACGTACTTCAGGGAATGGGAAAGGGGTGGGGTAACTGGGAAAATTTCACATAAAAAGGAAACCATCAGAATATTTGCAATTGTTTACATAAGAAATTAAATAATTACAGTAAGTTTTAAAGCTGTATTACTTAGATGAAAATAAAAAACATGTATCAGACATAACATAGAAATATTTTCTTACTTAACCTGTAAAATTGATGCAATTTTCAAGTTATCTCCCTTTGAAATTATGAAGGCGAATACGATGATTGGGCATAAAATTCATCTACAATATGAGGTTTACCTATAATATACTGTAGAATAAAAAAAAATTTTGTGGTTTAAATTTTGTTTATTTCGTTGTTTTCATTTATCAACGAAATTTAAATCATGACGAAATTTTACATAAATCACACCTAGTACAATGTAGTAATGGTAATAGGTTCAGTTACAAATAGGTTTTTTATGAAATTTAATGTTAACAAATTTGTTTCATTTTAAAAACAACAAAATTTTTACCCCACACAATTTTCTGATTCTACAGTAACTCTCAATTTGAAAATCAATGTAAGGTAAAGTCATCAAAACTATAGCTTCAAGTACAGTGAACCTGTCTGGAGAGACCACTCTCATGAACGACCACCTTCCTTACAATACCACATTAAAGTATCCAGTCAGTTTAATAATCCTTTACAGTTAGGCTTGCATTAAAGGCCAGCTCTGTAGAAAGGGTACCTGCCTATAAAGGCCATTCAAACATAACTTTTGTTAAGTTTTTATAAAAAATAAACCTCTTTATAAAGGCCACTTGTCTATAACAGCTACTTGTGCCTGTTCCCTTGAGTGGTAAAATATAGACTGGGACGGTTCCTTTTTAAAATAAGATTGCCAAGTGCTCTGTATTGGAAGTGAAGGTCAATTGATAAATAGACATGTTTTTGTTATTTCTCCTTGAAAGGTCTGGATATAAAGGAACTATATTTACCTAGCAACCATGCCTATGTTAGCTACCATTGATGCATTTCACTGCCCTCCTTTTGTAATGTACTGTATAAATTATCAGGAAAATGTAAATTCTCTATAAACTTTGATTTTCCTTTTGACTTTCTACATATTGGTATGTAAAAGAATATGTTCTTTATGGAGTGTTCCACAGAATATGAATATTCCCATCCAAACTGCCTTCATGCTAATGTACACATATACAAAGTCAGAACAAAAATAAAACTTTAATTATTTCTAGCATTTCACTGGGGTGATGTCTTTATACAGGTGAAAAATTCTTCGCACGATATGCACGATATAAAAAATATGAACTGAGAAACTATCTATCCGTAACAAAGAAATATGTTTTGTCTGAATATGTATCTACCGATACACATAATTTTGACAATAACGAATACATGTATAACATTATTCAGTTTCATGTCGCACAATCTAATTAAAAGCCAATCTCTCATCTCTCCTGTATTCTAATGTGTTGTGTGGAGCCAAAACCTGGCTAGGGGGCACCTGTGAGTAACCTTGTAGGTGTGTCCTGTTCGACCAATGAAAATTTGTCTCCAGCCATATTGTGATTGAACTCCAATGTCACATATGTATATTGATATCAGAAAACAAGAGCAATGAGAGTTTTGGTTTTCAATTTAATTGTATGTTGCAGTGTATATAATTCAAGTTGATTTGTGAAAATACAGTTGACTATAGTTAAGTGATGTAACGTTAAGAAATTGGTATCCAAATTATTTTCATTAAAATATCAGGAAATAAATATATAAATATATAATATATAAAATAAGCATAAACCTGAACCTGGATCATAAGCATGAGAAAATGGACTTTATCTCTGTCAAAGCAATTCAGGTAATTAATGTTGCCATATACAGTGATACCTGTCTTGAGAGACCATCCCATCTGTCACTGAAATGTGGTCTCTCAAGACAGGTGGCCTTTCAAAAGAGGTTTTTATCTAATGGATTATTTAACTAAGTGGTCTTTTATGAGAGTGGTTTCTCCAGACAGGTTCCACTATATATATATATATATATATATATATATATATATATATATATATATATAAACTTACATAAAATATTCAAATATCACCACAAATAATATATAAATCCCACAGCCATTTGTAATGCCAGTATTTCTACTGCAATATGCTTATATGAATATGCTCTGATTAGAATAATAACCAATAAATCATCACAAATACTATACCTGGAATTACGACCATATGAGTGCTATGATAGGTAGACTAGTCAAATATGTATACTAATAGACTAACAAATATATCTACTGTATACAAAATAAAATTATACAATGTAACCAAATGTATAGTTATGTAAATAAATTGAAAATTACAATAATCAACCATAAACCTTAATGTATTATTGTAATACTGAATTTTTTTTGTGTAAACAGTTACCAACTATATACCAGATTTTTTACAGCAGGAAGTTAACGAATGAACGCTTATTGTCAAGAGAAACTAATCGTGTATAAGGCAGGGTATTCAATATCATTATTTAGTTTTTCGATTTGAAAACTATGATATTTATAAATAATAAATGAACGCTTGTTAGAATGCATTTATTGTCAAGAAGTAGAATGGCGCCCTAGCAGCATGAATATTTTTATCGGTCACTCAAACAGCATCCATATTAACAATAAATCAACTCTAAAAAGCGTTCATTTATTATTTTTAAATATCATAGTTTTCAAATTGAAAAACTAAATAATGGAATCAAATACCCCGCCTTATACGTGATTGGTTTTTCTATATAATGGAACAGCGAAGTTCAAGGTAGAATAGTAAAGTATAGAGTTTTTGAATGAAATATATCTTGGTAAGACATCATGTTATGAATGAAGCTACAGTTTTGTGTCAACAGTGTTCATGATTTTTATGCAATGGCAATGTTCTCGCTGTGAGCTTCACTCAGGGAATGGGTGATAACTCTATTCATATGCCATGTTGGCCATCCAAATTTCTACAGAGGTGTCGTGACATCAGAAGTGACGTTACTGATAAGTTTTTATCGTCTGCATTCTGAAATGTAATGTAAATAAACCAGTTATTTGCAGTGAGTAGGAACCCAACAGAAATCTCAGATGACGTGAAAAAAATTAATCATTGAAATGAAATTAGAAGGACAAAAAACGTCAGTTATTGAGAATGTATAACAAATATGCAAGTCAATCTCTAGATCTATTTGAAAAAAAAAAATTTGTCAACTGGTGAAATCAAAACTTTGAAAAGAAATGGACGCCCACGGAAGCTGTCAAAACAGGTTTATTCCTCAAAGAAATTTTGACAGGGAAGAATTTTAAAAGGCACTCTCAGCAAGGTGAATGGAAATATTAATGTTGATAAATACATTTCCATTTTAGAAGATCAACTTTGGCTTGTTAGATCTATTGTCTGACATTTCCTTAATAAAACCTATCATTTTGAAGAAGGCAACACTCCTGTCCATAGGGCTCGTATTACTCAACAATACAAACAATGAAATAATATTCCCACAATTGTTTAGCCAGCTCAATCACCAGACATTAAAAAAACTGAGAATTTATGGCTCAAAATTAAAAAAAAACTTTGCAATATCAAGCTACAAGTATCAAGACTCCCGAGGAATTGTTTGACATGATTTTACACATCTAGAATTCCTTCAATGAAAACTACATTAAATTGTTGTACGAATCTATTCCTTGCCCACTATTAGCTATCAATAAGTCCAAAGGTCATCTCACCATGTGTTGATTAAAGTAAGTCATTTTTTTTTTATACAATTTAATGTTTATTTTCATGAAGCGCACCTTTGTTTACATCCGCCAGTTTGAAAAATCAAGAATACTTTTGGCATAGCACTGTACATCATTGTGTGACGTCATATGAGGAACTTCATTTATAACAGATATGAACACCGCCTAGATTAACACTATAATATTCACATATGAGAAAACATTGATATTTTCAATAATATGCATTATGGCCCTTACTAAAGGTATTTTAACACATTATGACCTTAAGACATACATTATACGAATTATATCTATATAAACATTACAAATGCAAACTCTGTTAAATATGATATATATAATCATTTGAATATCCAGTTACATGTCTAGTGCTAGTTATGGATTATATTACACTATGTAGCATGATCATTTTGCTATCATCAATCAACTTGAAAAAGATGATCAAGGAAAATTCACCTGTAAAGGTAATGTTGCACAGATAGTCAAGGACTAGGGTAAAAATTTCATGTAATTTATGTTCTGTTAACAACACAATGTGATATACAGAAATTGGCATATATCAATTTATTTCCAGGAAAAATGAAACATAAGAGTAATTTAAGGAATGAAAACAATTACACATGTAAAAAAACAAATATCTGAATACAAATCCAGTAATAGGTATGGAAATTTGAAATCTGATTTTTGGTATTCGTTCAGTCCAGCTACTGTGACGTTGAATCTCTTGTCTATTGATATATTTATATACACACACAGAGGCAATAAATAAAACAGTCTTAAATAAACAATCAATTTCATACCCGCAACAATAATAATATTCTGTTAACAGTATATACATGTTATACATATACAAACACCCTCAAACCTGTACATGTGAACCATATTTGATTATGGTATAAAATGGATGTATACATACATGACGAAAGTCTATAACACAGCTGAACTGTATTTGTGTATCATTACAGGTATTGTCTCAGACTCAACACTGTATCGTAAGTAAAGCTTTGGTTTTGCCATCTTCCATAAGGTACATATTCTTTTATACGTTCTTTTAAAATATTTCTTGTCTCTCAGGGGTGAGGAATTCTTATGCCTGACCCGTTATGTTTACTGTTCAGACAAGTGAATTTTTTTTCAGTTTGGTTGTCCATGGACAAGTGCATTATTAAAAAAAAACAAAAAAAACAAATCTAGAGTTCAAAGTCCTATTAAAGTATTTTTGTATATAAAAAGTTGTCAGTAAATACTGGACAAGTAAAAGTCTATTTCGGGCAACCATTTTTTTTTAATTTACTTGTTCAGGGACAAGTGCATGAAAGTCATATTTCCACATCCCTGTCTCTGATTTGTGTACCTCTATCAATAACGAAAGTCGCAACAAAATGATGATGCAGTAGAGTTCTGTATATGTACTGCAGAAAAATATCACAATGTTCATCCTAAGATGGTTATGTTATATAGAACAACATTCTTGATCCACAATGACGTCTCCAATATGATAATCTTCCTCCATGAACAAACGCTTTGAATGAGACGGGTCGTGTTCTGTACCTTCTGTGGTGTCTGCTTTGACACAAGGATCAGTTGTGAGGATGATGTGACTAGTGACATATGGTGGTCAGCGAGTGTAAGATGAAAGACCAATCTATGCTGAAAATATCTGTTACAGAAAGCACCAGAAGCTAAAAGCATGTCTGCATTACACTTGACTCTTCACCAAGACACTTCAGGCTAAAAATCTATGTCTGATACCAGTAGCTGCTGTAAATTGTTTTTTGCTGAAAAAGTAAAACAGGAAAAACAGAATTAAAGAAGTTCCAAATACTTCTTTTAAATGTAGAAAAATTATGTAAATATACTGTCATCTTTTTCTGCTAATAGCTAAATAATATGGAAGATAAATAGAATTTTCAAAAGACATGAAAATGCAAAAAACTCTAAAAATATCAGTAAAGATTAACCTAAAATTTATGGCAACAGGACAAATTTACAATCATCCTGACAAACCCAAATAGAAAAATTAATCTTATGCATACAATTTCAGGTCCTTATATGAGTTATTCCTTTTTTGTTACAAAAAGGCCTGCCATCTTGGGGTGCCCCTATCCAATTTGGTATTTCTTCAAATTGATTTTTAAATCAAGGTTCTGTGTCACGACATGGCAGATTAAACAAGCAGTCAATGAAGACTTAATACATATACCTACCAACCAATCTAATTAAAAACCGCTCCTGTTTTCTGAAATGTCACGTATAGGATCTAACGCAATCTGCTAAGGAATCACATGCGGATGACCTCGTAGGGGTGTCATTTTCGACCAGTGAAAAAGTAACTTGCACAATCTTGTAAGCGATCTTATGGCAAAGCGATGTAAACATTTTTAACATTATAAACAACACTGAGCACAAAATCTAGAAGAAGAGAATTATTTTTATAACATTGGATAGATTCGAATTATCAAATATATTCCGATGGATTTTTGCAGACTGACGATTACCATTTTATAAAATAAATTACATCTCAGTTTTGTAAGTCACATTATCATTGGTTGAACATTATACACCTACAAGAGGTCACCTGCATGTGACCCCATAGGGGATTATGTTAGATCCTCTAAGTGACATATCAGACAACGAGAGTGGTGAGAGATCAGATTTAACTAGATTGCCTTTCAGTGGAACCATTATTAATTGAATGATTAGAAATTATAGAACTTTAACCAAAACCTTAATTGAACGGACTGACACAGACAAAACCTATAGTTCCCCTTCCCTGTTTCACCAGATGGAGGCTAATTACCATATCTAAGTCTAAGTCTAAAAGCACTTCATATGAGTGAAAAAAATGTGTAGGTGACTTAAACAGCAATTAACAAACTGAAAATATCTAGGAGATAGCGACAGATTAACTGATAAACTTCATATACATGACAGTAACAATCAGTGACTTGTGATATGTACTGTTATAGGACATAAGAACTAGAATTATAAACCTACCATCAAAGTATGAAGTGTCCGTGTCATCATCTGGTTGTGGAATGAATGATGGCTCCACATCCAGTACATTCTGCCAGTCAATGTCCTTGAAAAATTTCATCTGCTGAACCACTGTGAAAAAAGATAAAAGGAACTAGTAACAACAGGTGTGTATAACAATCTATACACTGTTAGGGGGATGATATTGGTGTCTAGGACTTAAACCATTTTCTTATCCTTTACCCTACAGATGCTACTTACCAGACACAAGACTGGGTATCAATTGAGGAAAAACCATTTCATGATTAGGTTAGCTCTAACAATGATCGTACACATATAAAATTTTCTATTTCACTTGCACACAGAATTCATATTGTTATTCACCATATGATACATTTGAAGTAAGTGAATGACTTATTTTCCACTGTCACAAAGACACCTTTAGACAGAATTTGTAGAACAGGAAGTTAACAACATTTTAAATTGAATAGTTAGGAAGTTAACAACATTTTAAATTGAATTGTTAGAACAGGAAGTTGACAACATCTTTATACTGAATCTGTACTACAAGGAGTTAACAACATCTTTATACTGAATCTGTACAAAAAGGAGTTAACAATATCTTTAGACTGAATCTGTACAACAAGGAGTTAACAATATCTTTAGACTGAATCTGTACAACAAGGAGTTAACAATATCTTTAGACTGAATCTGTACAACAAGGAGTTAACAATATCTTTAGACTGAATCTGTACAACAAGGAGTTAACAATATCTTTAGACTGAATCTGTACAACAAGGAGTTAACAATATCTTTAGACTGAACTGTTGAACATTAAGTTAAATTTTTTAGAGTGACTCTGTAGATTAGGAAATTAATATCTTTAGACTGAATCTGAAAAACAGGAAGTTATCACCTTTAGATTGAATCTAGAGAACAGGAAATTAACATCATCATTCGACAATCTGTAGAACAGGAAGTTAACTTACCTTTTCCATGTGGTCTTTGGTTTGGATCCATTGTCAGAAGTTGTTCTATTGCTACTTGTGCACTGATGGATAAAGGTTCTTCATCTTCGCCGGGCCAAGGAATATCTAAATAGTATATCAAAATCATATCAAATGACAGAACGTAATCTTGAAATAAAATGGACAGAAGTTCTAACCAGGTGCAGGGCCCCGCTTTACTAGACATTTGTTAGTCTAATTACTTAAATTAATCTACTATTATGCAATCTGCTATGATCATTTTACTAAACTGTTGATTATACCTTTATAATTCATTGAAACAAGTAATCAAATTAGTTTGGGAGATCATGTGTTCATTTGGAGAGTATAATGTATCTCCCCGAAATAATTATCCCATCTCTTGGATGTGTCATTGTTTTTTCTGCCAGAGTTATTTTTCCTGTATATGAAGGTATCATCAGGCAATGAAGGATGTATAGTAGATTGGATGAGTAATAAGAACTCGGTTAAAACACACAATACTCTTGTTGTACTAAGTGCCACAGCATTTGCATAGATCATACAAAAATATTTTGAAGTCATTTTCTGCCTAAATTTTCAAATTTTGATCTGTTTAACATAATGCTGTGTCCAGTATCAGGTGGAAGCATACCCAATAATACTTTCATTTGGTATAATAAATAACTTATTGCCCAGTAGTGAGGGAGATATTCAGATTTGTTAAACCAAGAAAAATAATATTTTCCTAGGCTTCGTCCTTGCTAAACATAACTTTTCTTGGTTGCACAAATCTTCATACTGTATAGTTGTTTTAGTTCAGAGGGAGAAAATTTTGTGTTTTTCTTAAAAGAACTTATTCACGGGTATTAAATTGCGTGGAAAATAGGTTACAAATTTTCTTTCTGAAACTTCATAAATGTAAGGTATTATAATATTCATGGGTATTTAATTTTGCAGAATTGTCTATGACGATGGATATAGCGAAATTAAATCCCCCATGAATAGAAGCAACTACAAATGTATACAGTATCTCCCTTGCCACATGGCAATAAAAATATGATGTATTAAACTGTTTTACTTTTATAAGTAATTACATGTTGTTGTATATTAGCACCATGAAACTGTCATCTAAAAAAAACTTTGCAAAAAAGACGAATTATATCATTTCTGGTTATTTATACAGTTTTATCTCTATGTAATTAAGTCCAACTATTCAAGAAATAACCCAAAACATAAGTTTACTTGAAATTTGAATTTAACCAACCTTTGAGAAAGTAACTTGAAGTAAAACATTTTGGGGTTTTTTAATTTATTTTCAGTTTTAAAATTGACAGAAATGGTATACAGAACAGGAAAGTTACTAAAGTTTGTGATCTAGTACATGAAATATGCATGAATTGTTGTTGAGTATTTTATGATATGGACCATATTAAAACCTACCTCGACTGAGAATGTTTTGGAAAACAAGATCAGGTGTTTGGTCATTAAATGGTGGGACACCTGTTAGAAACTCAAACAAACAAACACCAAGAGCCCACCAATCAACAGCAATACCTGTAAACAGAAAAATACCAAAAGTCAAAATAAAGAATAATTTGTTAACAGGTGAATATTATATTAGCAAGAGGAATTTTATTTATATGTTATGCAAGGGTGTGTGTTTGTGTCTGTGTGTGTCTGTGTGTGTATCAATGTGTGTGTGCATATGTGTGTGAGTGTTATACAGAGGTTATTATGACGACATTACAAGAATACAACATTCCTGAACCCTTTATTTTTAAATAATCAAGTGTTATAACTTGAGTAGAGTGTGTGATATCAAAGCAGTCCTATTACAGAATTTAATGAGACAGTGGTGTAAATCATCTGTTTCAATATTTAAAGGTTGGTTATAGTATACAGAAAATTATACAAAGTCTTCATAGAAATATTCTTCATTTCAATTCATTACCATGAGATTGCTGGAGTAGAATCTCTGGTGCCAAGTAATCAGGGGTACCAAGTATTCGGTGCTCCTCATCTGTGGGAGGTTTCCCTCTCCATACACTTCGTGGAGTTTTGAAAGGAGTTTTGGCTGACGGACCCGGGGTTTTGGCTGATGGACCTGGAGTTTTGTAAGCGGCTGGAGTCATTGGAAGACCTGTTGGTTTGGGAACAAGTGGTGTATGGTCAAGCATTGGTTTCAAAGAAGTTGGTGTACACGGCATCTGGAAATGTGTGTGCTATAAAAAGAAATACACAATATAGAAATTAAGTAATACTTACGTATATATATATATATATATATATATATATATATATATATATATATATATATATATTAAAACCAATATAGATATTTATTCTTTGAAAGAACCAAGTAATACTGTTATATGCCAATGTATACTAATAAAATGCACCAGCAATTTTTTCTGAGTAGAAGAGAAAGAAGCCAACAACTCAGTGTTTTTCATGGCTGACATAATCTGTTGGTTGTTGGCTTCATAGAAATAGACTCATCTGCTATCATAAGAGTTCTTTTTGTAAGCAATTGATACAAATGAAATACAATGAGAACAGTTAATATGTTTAACTTTTCCAACTCAATTTACTAACCTTTGACCTATTAGCAGGTTCAGGTGTGTGAGGAAGTGGCATTGATGACAAGGAACTACTGTGCCTCAATCTATCATTTGGAATAGATGAGAGAAAACTCTGAAATCTCGTAACTTTTGATACTGGAGATTTTTGAAATTTCTCATCATTCTGAAATCAAAACAACCTTGATATCATTAGAATTGTCTTGAAGAATTCAGAATACTTTATCAAATTAATCTTTGATGTCAGAGATAAATGGCCATCGATTCACTTCAAATGTTAAATTTTCATCAATACGAATATCAGAAAATGTATTACATTTTGCAGTATAAATGAAAAATTTATTAAAGAAACTACGGTAAAAAAATATTTATGAACAATATAAGATGACAAAAGCTCTATAACAAAGTAAATGTTATTGTTTCTTTTTTATGTAATTATTACAAGAATTTGCTAAAAAAAATTATGACTGTGTTGCAGTACAAGATTAAACATAACACAGACAAACACAAACTCCATTACTAAGTCAACATAAAAGGTTATTTAATTAGTTAAACTTACCTCACTATAATCCTCAGGTGATGGTGGTGCACTTAGGTCACTACTGTTCATATGATCGATTCCAGAAATCCCTAATGGCGATTCTTCCTTGGACAAATCACCATTACTTTGCTTTTTTCCTTTATCAGCTGATGTTATAATCACATCTTCATTTCGGTCATCTAGCTTTTCAGCATAAAACTCATTGTCGTCATCGCCATAAACATCATAATTTTTATCATCCTCCTCCTCATCTTTCAAATTCTCATCCGATGACATCATATTATCACAGCCGTTTTCCATCTCACTAGATATATCACTGTCAATCTCAGTAGTGTTTGTTTTTTCTCCCGTCAAACAGACAAATTCTCTCACAGGATGAATATCACTGCCATAATGCTTTAAACCTGTATCAAAACAATCTGATTTCCTATGGTAAAGATCGGGAGCATTTCTTTTCATTCTGTGTTCATCTCCATACAGTCCTAATAAGTGAACTTCTTCAGTTAAACCTGTTGATCGGGATTCCCTGTTCATGATACTAAATTTACGCTTCCCGTTTTTGCTTTTGACTAGATATGCTTGATTTTGGTTATCACTATCCTCGTCAGAATGATAACTGTATGATCGTTCTTTGTTTACTTCCAACATGATCAGTTTATCTGATCCAGGTATAACACCACCATCTTTATCAGCAGTTTGAAATGAACTTGTGTTACATAAATTTAACGATAAGTTGCCACTTAAAGGTGGTTTATCACTCCTATTAGTTCTATCACATTTGTTTTGACATTCGTCATCACTGTCCTCTGAATATGAGCCATGACGCATTGAGCGCAAATTTCTTGCTGCGTATGAATTCCAAACAGATTCATCAGATCTATGCATCTGTGGTGTATCGTCCATGATACTTTCCTGTCGAGATGGCACTTTCAAATGACTTCTACAACATTTTTCTTGACAATCTGCATTGCCCTGGCAACCATTAAATACTGAATCAATACTTTTTTCTTGTGCAGACCAGTTCAAGCTGATGCTTGAATCAAACACACTATCTGTAGATTCAAAGGAGGTTGCGATTGACGACAAACCATTCTTGGAAGAGAACTTCTCATCCACTAGTGTGGAGAGCTTAAGTGATGGCCTTGACATATCTTGACTGCAAAGACTGGACAGTCTGGTCGATTCTTTTGGTAAGGAGCTTCCTTCACTTCCAGAATTTCCCCATGTTAGTGAATCTTGTAGCGTCGGTGTTAAACTCTTTACTGGCGGAGTAAGTCTACTCATGGTGGCCTGGCTGACTACCCTGTCTCTAAGTGACATGACCTTTGACCCATGTCTTTGTATGGGAGAATTTATATCTTTCAGTGGACTTCTGTATTTCTTAGATGCTGGAGTATCAGCAGTGGGAAGTTTTAATTTTGACTTGTATGTGGAAGGCAAGTTCTGAAAAATATACAACACTTTTAATTTATATATTCTGTAGAAAATAAATATATTTTGATATTAAAACTTGTAGTAATAATTCTTAAACAGTGACACATATCATGGGGTCAAACCTTTATGTTGTAAATGAAACATGCAGAACATCAAAGTGAAAGGTAACATCCATAGTTTAAAAATAAACAAACCTATGCCAAAAGTTGAAGATCGGGAAAAAATGGTCACTGTCGAAGACCATCAAATGTTGATATCAATTTCAAATTAATTAGTTAGTTATTGATCAATTTCAAGCTCACATTTCCATGGAAAAGAAATACAAAATATCCAATAACCTATCACTTATAAATGTATTTCCAAATGTATAACAAAAGTTTAAGCTATAGACTTAGTGTAGATCAAATGTTGATATCACAGAATTCAATGTTGATATCACAGAATTCAATTCTGATATCACAGGATCAAATGTTGATATAATAGGATCCAATGTTTGTATCATAGAATTCAATGTTGATATCGTAGGATCAAATTTTTGTATCATTGCTATGTATTAAGGATTCATAGGAACAAATGTTTGTATATGATCAAATCCTATAATAGATTATGTTTTACGATTAATCTGATAAAAAATGTTGATATCATAGGATCAAATGTTGATATCATAAGATCCAATGCTTATATCACAGCAGGGATTGCACTTGGCTTCACCAATATTGCAAATGGTAATATTTTATTTCAACTGGCGACATAATTTTATGGAAGTTCTAAGCCATCTAGGTTACATAAGTCATTTATATCATCCAAATGGTACACAGGAACTAATGTTTATCTTTTTTTTTAATTACCAGACGAGTTGGTATATTAAACTCCTGTAAGGGTACATGAACAGATAAAGTGATTAGATCAACAGTATATTTGACAATATGGTCGATTAAAATAGCAACATCATTTTGGGGCAGTTTGTATATCAATCAATGTTTATTCTTTAACAGACATCAAAGTGCAACCGTCCGCACATTAGGATTTTTTTTTTTTATCGACTTTGAATATGATAAAAATTTGAAACTGGCATAAACTGGCGATTTTTTTGGGCAACACAAATTCTTCAACCAGTGCAACCCCTGCTGATTAAATATTGATATCATAAGATCCAATGCTGAAATGATAGGATTAAATGTTGGTATTAAAAGATGCTAAAAGGGCTTTGAAGTCACCTGAAACCACATCCTGTTTACAAAACACTTGATCAAAACGTCCTGGATTCCTGGATTTTGTACAAGTCCCCAGTTTACAATAATTGTAAACCTACTACGTTTGCTACATGTACGAAGTAATTAAGGTCAATTTAATGGACAATATCTTTTAAATGTTTTGAAATTGTTGTTTAGGTCTCAGGGAATAAAGTCATAAAATTATCAACTTATTACTTTTTCCCTAAGATAGATATGCTATATACAAAGATAAATTGGCAGATGTCCTTTAAAAAGATTGTGAAATGTTGTAAAGTTAAGACATGACACATGGTGCACAATGCAAATGGCAAAGTATCACCTAATAAAACCCGCTAAAATAGTACAACAAGAGATTTAAGTCAAGTAACTCACAAAGCCCAAGTTGCTCTTCAGGGACAAGATTTGCCCAGGTGTACGGAAATTTTCCATTCTTTGACTGTAAGGTAGTGGTGTCCTGGTTACATCCTGGTTTATTTTACCTACAATTGATAAAATACAAATGTATTGCTTATATAAAGCAATTATTATATACAGGGTGTGAATGGAATCGAGGTCACTTGTTCTGACACATGGATAGTCTTCTGTGACTTTGGTTTCTTGACCTATATATACAGTAATATACATAATAAACATACTGTTTACCTGGTTATTTCCCCCCTGATTATTTTCAGTATTTACAACAGAAAACATAATCACCTGAACTTAAATTTGTCCTAAATCACTATAGTCTCATGGATGGCGTGTATGTTCGTGCTTTAATTATTTAGCTTGAAAATTTCACTTTCATATTAAAGACGAAAATGACGAAAAATTAAACAGGAATGAAAATATTCAGTATATCAGTTTCAACAAGAGACAGTCAATAATATATAAAGATGTATAACTTGATAATCTATCATTGAAAATCAATAGAATTAAAATGTAAAATTAATCAAACCAATATCAGAGTCTAAAATCCTTTGAATATAAGTGTTATATTTGATCCTTTTTGTATTGATAATTTACAAAATAATTCCTATGTGTATCGTCAAATGACAATAAAGTCATTGCATTTTACAAATATCGTTGATGATGGAATAAGAACAATGCCATTAAGTACAAATACTCTATTTGACCATGTAAATGTATGTGTCCCTACAAATGCCCCTCCCCCTTTTTTCACAAACTATCGGTATCTTTTCTAGTCTGCTGTCAAGGAGATGTGAAACAGAAACACGTCAATAACAGTTTATCTCAAGCCCCCAACAACACAAGAATGTTGATGTGTATCCTCGGAATTAACTACAACAACTTTACCACAGTACATTATAAAAAATTAACTGCTTTATGTAAATTTGACTATTGATTGGTCCCACCCATTTTCCCTATTTTTGTAGTGCCCTGTGCATTTATTGGGTCATATACAGTACTACGGATTTTGTTCTAGATACGTCACAACCTCACTTTACACAGTTAAATAATATGAACATTTCTAATTATAACTACTGGTATCACATCATATCCCAAACATGTACTTATGCCAATAATCATGAACTGTTATATGTTATATCACAATACATGCTATATAACATACTTAACCCATTTGCCCCTACAAACAAATTTGGACTGGTCTAAGCCATTGATTTACAGAAGAATCTATTGTTTTTCAGGGATTGTTGAGTTAATTCAAACAATTTTGAGCAATGAAAATTTGCACTTACCAACATCAATGTGTAATTTTGATAACCCAAAGTCTGTCAGCTTCAAATGACCTTTACAGGTTATCAACATATTGTCCGGTTTTATGTCTCTACAAAGATATAAAATAATATCATTTAAGTCCTAAGGTATTCCAGGGATTTTCCACTCTATCACACAGGGCCTAAATAAGGCCTCATTCAAATTGCAGGAAAAAATGCATTTTTCCGTTATTTGCAGTTAAAATTTCCCAACTGAAGTAAAATGACAATGAAATCGAAGAGATTCTTTTATTTCCAAACAGTTTATTTTTATTTTTAGATTTCCCAATTTCTATAAAATGTTGCTAAAATTCCCAAATCAAAAGGCCAATGCCAGGTTCTCAAAAAAGAGTGGAAAATCTACATAAAATATACAAAGATGGCAGTGAGAGAATGGCGTTAACTTGGAAAAATACACTGCCTCTCAAAGACAAAAACACCAGAAATAGGCCAGGTAGAGGAGAACCTGAATTTTACTTCTACTCTTGGTACATCTGCTAAAATGTTATAAAAATGCAAATGGAGTTTGAAGACACCTCTCACCCTCAGTTGATGAAAATTTCTGTATACTAGGAAATTTTCGCTTCTGTATATTTCCACTCTGTTATGACAGAAAACATATTCAGCCCAACTTAAATTTGCTATATATCATTATACTCTCATGGATGATATGTGTCCATACAACAACTATTTGGCTTGAAAATTTCACTTTCACTTTAAATTTGCCCATTCATCTAAGGACAAAAACAGTGAAAATTAAACAAGGGCAAAAATTTCCAGGTGTACAAATCATTAGACATATCTGTCTTCAGCACATATCATTAGGTGATAATCATTCTTTTTTAGCCAGAGCCAATTGGCTGATGAACAAGCACTTGGTTGGGTATATTTGTTGCTTTTTTTCTCTTTTTTGTACTAGACTTACACATGTTTATATTTTTCAATATTGCTATCATTTACCTGTGAATTATCCCATGGGAATGCAAATACTGAAGAGCCAATACAACTTCACCAGCATACATCCTGGACATATCCTCATCAAAGTAACCATATATGGCAAGAAGACTTTTGACATCGCCACCTACTAGGTACTCCATGATCTACAAAGAGGGGAGATAAATATTTTTACAGTAAATACACAAGAACTGTCAAAACCTAAGTGAAAGGATAGTAAAGAGTAATAACACAAGAATTGTTGACAGTTATGATTGCTCAGTACATTAACATCAGAACAACTGTCAGCAGTCACAACGTCATCTGCAGAATTTAATTTGTAATCCATATTTACAACTGTATTTCAGAAGTCAATGTACTAGGGGTGATGGATTCATGTAAATGGATAAATGTGAACGTCCATTGTCAAAAATTGTCTTGATGTGCACAGCTACAGGTAAAACAAAATATAGGTCAGGGATTTTGATGAGTCGGTTTGTGCATATTAAAATAAACAGACCACTTTTTCATTATGACCACCACATGTGAGATAAAACTGTACATGAACATGAAAAAGAAAATAATGAAAAGCAGTTGAGCAACTAAGACTGTGAACAATGTAATGACTGCAATATGATTACTTTCAAATTCATAGATAATGTTCATTTTAAACTATGTTTCATTAGACATGAGTTTCCATGTTCGTGTGGAACTTGCATTTCTGATGTGTCAGTGCTCAGTGGTTACAAGATTTATCTGATTCCCAGAGCAAATTGATACACAGAATTATGAAATTCTGAAAGTCAGGAGTCTTGAAAATCTGTTTTATTTTGTAAACTTTTTTTTTTTAGATTTCAAACACTTAAGAAACGGCTTAATTATAAAATGGAAATATTTTTACCAGAAAGATGTTGAGCTGGGACTGGAGAGAGTAGTACAACTGTACAATGAATGGGCTACTGGACTGTGCAAGAGCATCTCTTTCTGCTAATACTGAAATAAAGAAGAGATTGTTCAGTCAAATTCAGTGATGTACTAAATCATTACTATAACTGGCAGTGTTAGAATTACAGTATTATATCACAGTGTTGTCCTGTCAATACATATGCTTCGGTCTGATCTGACAGTCTTATTATATATCACATTCCATTTCCAAAAAATTTACAAAAAGTTATGAGATGTTGAAGTGGAACATTATGATATAAAATTATGCCAATGCTTTAATGGTCCTTCCCTGTACAGCACCTGACATAAGCTGACAGAGTAGCTCCGTTGGTGGAGTGCCAGACCTACAACATGAAGGTCCCTGGTTCTATCTCCAGTTGTGCCAAATTTTCAGAGGTGAGTATCATCTGTTTGCATAGCTCCATGCCTAGCTGGAGGTCACATTCGTAAGATTGCACAAATGTAGAAGCACATTAAGAGGTATGATATACACAAAATGAAAAGAAAAAAAAAAGGAGAAGAGCATTTTAGTCAGAGGACATCAAATATTCTATTTATATAATTGGCCTTACCCTGATTGACCAAGTTTTTGTTGACCATGTCTCTCTTCTTCATAACTTTGATGGCATATAGTTTATCTGGTGCTTGCTTTTTAAAGCCAAGGAACACTTTACTGTAAACAGAAATACATTGTCCTGATAAGTTACAAAAAACACATTTTGTGTTCTCACATATACTGCAGAATAAAAAAAAATTTGAGGAGTTAAAATTTTGTTCATTTCAAGATAAAACAAATTCATTGACATTATATTTTGTTGAAATAAAAAAATGTTTATAAAGGAACCTACTAGTATTACGAAGAGTAATTATTTTAAATTCTGTCATGGTTTTAATTTCATTGACAGATGAAATAAATGAAATTAAAACCATAATGAAATTTTCTGACACTACAGTATATGATATAAAGCAAACAAACATCTTTATATCTGTGTTTGGAAATTGCTGTCTTTGAAAAATATCAAATTATCTCCAAGTTCAAAAGAAGCAGTAATTCAAAAGAAAGGTGTATACCTTTCTGAAGTAAAACAAAAATTATCTGGATCACGGATGTAATGACAAAGTTTAGTTTAATAACTGTTGTAAATACAGATACATGCAGGGATTTTCCTGGGCCATTTTGGGGTCTGGTTACAGGGTCGATACCAATGAAAAAAATGTCTTGTATCTTCACAAAAAATAACAAAAATTTCCAGTTGGAATTTCAAAATAAAGAATAAAAAATTTTCAAACAAATGTGTCAAATTTTCTGTTTCTATTAAAATGTTGTATATTATCTCAACTTTTCTGACCCTGGACCCATAATTTAGGAGGTAGGGAATCCCTGTAAATGCATTTTACTGCATTTCATTATCACAATGATCCTCGAGAAATGCTGGGATAATCACACTTTTGATCTTTAATGAAATGTTACATTAAGTTTATTTATTTGTCATAGGAACTTATCACTTTCTTTTTATTCTGTTTTGTTGTCTATTTTTATTTGTACATTGTATGTTTTATGACTACAGAAGAGGATAAATATAAATGTTAATCCAATGCAAACTAAATGAGAATATGAAACAGAAAAACTCTGAAGTGTCACTAAATTTACATATAAGAATTCAGAAATATACTAGATCAATGAGTCATAGAGAAAAAATTATTAAAGTTTTAAAAAAAATATCAGTATGAAATTTTACACATTTCATCATGAAACTATTTATACTCAAACTTATATATGTAATTGGTAAAAAATAAAAATTATGCTAGTAGATTTAGAATTACAAAACAAAAATAATGATTGTATTAAAAATGTTTCAATAAAAATCAATGTCTTATATTGACTTTGTAATAAAATGACATACCCAAAAGCTCCTCTGCTAATTGGCTTTAAAAATTCAAAGTCTCTAATTGATGGTGGTTCTAATAGTGTGATAGACATTTTCTCTATATCTGAAATCTGCAATGTCAAACAAGAAAATACAACTTTTATACTTATTACATGCTTAAATATAAACAGTTATTCCTACTAATTATCTAAGACTACTACTTGTCAATCTATATTGAGTAATAAGACCATCAGAGAAATGAGGTAGTTTTCTACCTGTATTTATAGGTAATTATTTATAACAAGTGGATACTAATGACAACATAATCAGTTGTTGTATCTATATGTATCCTGTGATAAGTGCAGACTACTTATTATGGTCTTAAGCTCTCTGTGATTATATACAATGTACACACATTTTGGATAACAAAGAATGTGTGAAAGGACAAACCACATTACCTACATGTACATTGTATTTGAATATATTTTGTATTGCCACTATTGGGGTTATATTACCAGGAAGGTGTGTCATTACATAAACACATGCAAGTATATATTATAATGCTACATGTATATTACAAACAGGAAAACAGGCAATTTCTTAACTGAGCATTGAAACGTAGATCCACTAATTAAATGTATTATTAGTTATTTTACATTTATACCTCCAAAGTTCAATCCACTGATTATATAAATTATTTGTATGTATGTCTTGCATTTGTAACAATATTTTGTATGTTGACAGACAGGCTAAAAGGCTATACTACACTATAATTCAGTATATATAGTTTATAACATTTATATGATAACTCAATAGTTTAATAAATTTGATTTGCATTAACAATTAATAGTAAGTTTGACTAGATATATCTAAAGATATAAAGTCAGAGGTTTTATATATCTCTGGATATATCAATCTATAGAATACAACCACAAATGAATAAATTCAAACAAACAAACAAATGAAAAGAGAGACAGATACAATGTAGATAGATAGATAGACAGATAGATAAGAGATTAAAATATTAAAGGTATATTCTATGAATATTACATATATATATATATATATATATATACAGAAGCTGAAAATTTTATTTTAGCTGCTTGGGTCCAGGACTTTTAAGTTAAATTTTTCCTGGGTCCGGTTCTCTAATATATGGGTCCAATAACAATAATAAATCTAACTCAGAGTTTTAATATAATCAATCAATACAAATAAATATTATCAAAGGTGGGAACACAAAATATATTAACCAAAAACTGCTTCAAAATCATATGAGAAAATGACAATTGAACTTTACAAAGGAAATAAATAAAGTTTAGAAATAAAGAAATTGACAGAATAGTCATTCATTGATTCAGACTTGTTAGGTCTTTGGACCTACACAGCAAGAAAATGACAGAGTCTGAAAGTAAAATATGTAGGTCACGGACCTCGGACTTCAGCCCCTGATATATATATATATATATATATATATATATATATATATATATATATATATATATATATAAAGTCAAATTGAATGTGGACTCTTCAATAAACTTCCATCAATGCATCATTTTATTCTATTTCAATGTTGTTGTATATTAATAGAGTAAGTACAATACCATGTTTGTATCTGACTTATGTAGGCTTACAATTATACAAATACATTGTAAGTACTAAAAGTTGTTACATCCTTGGCTTGACCACTGTCATTGGATGTTGATTAAATAATCGACAAAGTATTTGATTTTCCTTGGATGTTGATTAAATTATCGACAAGGTATTTGAATTTCATTTGATTTGAATCAATTTTAATGGTGATATTATGGGCAGCACGATTTACCCAAAAAGACCCAAAAAGACCCAAAAAACACCCAAAAAGACCCCAAAAAACATCCAAAATGACCCAAAAAACACACAAAAACATTTAAAACTTAACAATTTTAGCAATCTTATGATGAATACTTTTTATGACTGTAGATATTTTTGACTTTGATAATGCTGTTTAATCCGATTTCACGATGTATTTCTGAAACCATGTTATAGTCAGCATGACATTTTAAAATGTGCCAAAAATGTTACTTATATTGGTAAAGACGTTTAATACATATTAAATCATTCATTTTCCACATTACATAGAATTTTATAATATAAATTTGACATAAAATATGAAAAATATTTCAGGAATCGTGAAAGCAAATAATTGAAGAAGACCGATTTGGCTCTTCATTTTACTAAATGACAGTGTCCGTAAGTTTCATTAGAAGTGATAAATGTTGATTTTATTTTTTAATTTCTAGCTGTCTATGAAATATTTATAAAGAAGAAAATGCATTTCAAATGATTATTAATGCAAACTTATTTCGATTTAATTGTTTTTGGGTGTTTTTTGGGTCTTTTTGGGTGTTTTTTGGGTCTTTTTGGGTAGTTTTTGTTTTTTTGGGTAAATCGTGCCGCCGTGATATTATTACCCCAGTGACATTATTTAAAAGGCACAATAATACACGAACACTTGTTAATCAAATAATGAATGTGTCGAAATGGTACACCATCGACATAGGATTCACCACGGCGGACATGGCAATAGTAAACAGGGCATATTTATTATATTATATTTTTTTTATTTTTATTTTTACGTTTTTTAACTTGCCTGCACCCTCCGGCTCGTTTGAATATGATTGTTGGCAAACTCCAGATATTTTATCGCCTCTCCTGAATTTCCTTTCTGCGTGTCATCTCAAACGTGCTGTTTAATCTAATGTTAACTATATCTCGAGGCCCATATTTATCATAACTTTGTCATCTTAAATTTTTGGATAGACCGCCATAGTTGTTTTTCCTTCCTCCCCACACTAAAAAGTATAAACAAGGGAGGTAATTTACGGGCAAATTGGAGAATTTTCTATAGAAGACTTTTTGATATTTTTGCATAATCATGTATAATACCAGCGATATAATTATTTGGAATGGCGCGTTTCTTGTACTTGACTTAAATACTTATGGTTTAATTTCAACATTTCATGTTTTGCTACAGTTATAAGGAAATTCATTTTAGTTTCGAATCCAAAGCAGATTTGAAAATTTCATAAGTTAAAATGTAGATGTAAGACCAGCGATATATAAAGCTAATATAATATAATAATATAGCTTTATATATCGCTGGTAAGACTAGTACTAGTGTGATACAGGTTATCAGAGATTTATTTTCATATACATGTATATAAATGACCAACTACTACAATAAAACATGTTTGGTATTTATTGGAGAAAATTTCGTGAAATTCAGGAGAAACATTTGAAAAACTCTCTCTCTCTCTCTCTCTCTCTCTCTCTCTCTCGTTTGCTGCACGGAATTCTTTCTTTGTCCGTTCTAACTTTAAATGTTATAATTTATCATTTGGGCTATGATAGTCGCAAAACGGTATATGTCTTTTTTGTTCTTGCTTAATGAAGCACATATGATATCGTAAAGCTATTTTATAATTCATGTTTATTTCTAATCGCATGATGTTTGTTTGATATGTTTTCATTGTTATATTGAACAGATAGCCAAACGTTTTGCCGGAAGTGAGTCGCTAAGTTGAAAAATCTATTTTCAATGTTTTGAGGCATACATTTAGAAATCGTTGTTTTATACAGGTAAATACCGCACATTTCTTTCGAGCGTTTCAGATGTTAACGGAAAAAGTGAATGATAATGGAATTTGATGAACTTAGAGATTTTTTTACATTATTACACGAGAATTGACTCTGTTTGTATCTGCCCAGACACATTATGATTAGCCCATTATATATTATGATTTCATAAATATCTTTTTCCCTCTATTGTTGATTGTCTTTACAAGTTCATTATAATGTATCGCCAAATAATACATCAACTAAACATTCTTTTTACCTGAGACCGATAAATATTGTCTATTGATCAGTATGGAATCGGTGATCATGATGATTGTTAACTGTAAGTGTAAACTCGTTCAGTGATTGTTCTCCATTTTAAATTTGGCCTTTCTGTATTTATTATAAATGAAATTAAGCAAGCCCAACTCCTTGTTTTACAGATGTGGGAAAAATGCATTCATTGGGATACTCATCAATATCCTAAGGGTAACTTTATTCCTGCGAAATGATGTCACGGTTTGATAAAGATGTCAAATATTTTAAACATTCAAATTTGAGTGACAAGGAAATCTCCCAAAATGGTTTATTAGTTTTTGATGAAGCATCAGAGTCTCTCTTTAATTTGCCAAAACGATTTTGATTACCCTTACGTACCCTGTAGCATACATTTGTACCACTCAATTTGTACATGTAATGACATAGTGTACATATACATTTGTACTTCATCAAAGTTTGATTAGATAATAAACACTTTATTATTTTATGTGTGATTGATTGTTTTTGTAGAAACTGTGCACTTATTTAGAGTAGTGATTTTCCAGATTTTGAGCACCATGTGTGCTTTACCAGCTCCACCCCCTGCTAAGCGGAAGGAGATCTACAAGTACGAGGCACCATGGACAGTATACAGTATGAACTGGAGTATCCGCCCTGACAAGCGTTTTAGACTAGCCTTAGGAAGCTTTGTAGAGGAGTATAATAATAAGGTTTGTATGTACCTGTGTGTTTTAGAATTCTACTAATTCTAATACAGTAGTTTAGTTGTTTGGTACCTATAATAAATTAAGTGAACCATCTGAACTTCTAAATTATAATGATAAATTAACATATCAATCATATTTTGTGTAATATCACGCTGGAATAACATTTTCCATAAATATCTGTTCATATGGTAAAATGTTGATAATAATTCAGCAGCTTACATCACTATAATATATCTGTGGTTTGTTTGTTGTTGTTTCTGTAATGATAGACATACAGTGCATGTATATCAAATATTCTTTTATTTAGAAATTTAATTTATGGAAATAAATACTATGAACAATTATTAATTGAACCTTGGTAAGCTTTTGGAAAGTGATGAGTGATCCTAATTTGTTTATCAACATTTTGTACAGGTGCAGATAGTTTCCCTAGATGAAGAAACATCAGAATTCACATCAAAAAGTACCTTTGATCATCCTTATCCAACAACTAAGATAATGTGGATACCTGATGCAGTAAGTGTTAGATAAAAGAATTTTTGTAAAATAAAAGTAGTACAGTGGTCCCCCTATTTACGACGACCACCACAAGCGACCACCCCTTTAAGTGACCAAATTTTCAAAACATAAGCCTTTTTTTAATGATAAATTACCTCTTATAAGAGACCATTTCCATAATGCGACTAGCAACCACTTTTCATCGGCCAAATCACGTTAATTACATAGAAAAAAAGTACGATAACATGAAATACAAAACTAAATTACACGCTAGCTCTACCACTTAACCAAAATGTGAGCATCCAAGTTTGTTTGTTTTTTTAAAAAAAAACTCGAATTAATAGAGCCTGCTCCATTGTCAATTATCTTCATCCTACGAGGTTAATGCAGTGATTGTGAACAGAATATAATGACTGAATTATTTGGGATATTTTAAAAAAAGACTACGAAAACATCAAATGCGAAACTCAATTATACGCTAGCTCTACTGCGTAACCAATGTTTTCATAAAATACAAAATTTGTCGCGTAAAAGCGCAATGTCTGTACCCAGATTTGAATGAGAAATTGTATGAGTGGTTTTCGGTTGCCAAGTCAAAAAATATTCCTGTTTCCGGGAAATTATTACAACTACAAGAGAAAGCAATTATACTGTCTGCAGAGATGGGTTGCAGTGTTTTTACAGCAAGTAACAACTGGCTGTTGTGCTCCGTTTGGCGTTTTGACAATATCTAGGTGATATTTCAAAGGGTTATGAGCCCATTAGCATTGAGAGCGTGTGGTTGTACCTGCAATCTGTAAAGGATTTTGCTTTGCAATTCTGAAATTCTTATTTCCAGATCTGACATGTAGATCTCTGACTCTGTGTTTGATTCAATTAAATCAAACTGAAAACCGCTGATTGGTAGTATGGATTATTAGCTATAGCATGTCTAGACACTATCAGGTTTGGACTCTCACGATCGTGTCAAACTTGTACGTCACTTCAACCTCTTCATTCATCTGAAGGTTGGAGATGATGTAATGTATTGTTAGTGATGTCAATTAAACAGCCCTGTTGGTTATTTATAAATGTTAACTAACTGCAGCTTTGTTTATAACATCACTTGAAAGTGGTATAAAAACACAAGTTATGGTAGAATGTATAATGAACCATCTTAAAAAACTTGTTGAATTAGTGTGGTATACAAGTGATGTACAATGTGCATGTGGTGTTAACTCATTTTGTAAATATGTAAGTGTCAGATGTACATGTGGAATTGTTTCAATTTGCAGAAAGGTGTCTTTCCTGATTTGTTAGCAACCAGTGGGGATTATCTACGTGTATGGCGGGTCAGTGATTCAGACAGTAGATTGGAGTGTTTACTAAATAACGTAAGAATGAATTATATTGATATGATTGTGCTGTCAGTAAAAACTTCACATATAATCCAAGATTACAATAGAATTTTGCTAGTATTCATTTCCATGTGTTGTGAAGAGTATACATTAAAAAACAGGGTTTGTACAAACTTGTAAAGTTGGAGATCAAGGATTTTCCACAGTCCAGACTCTTTTGGGAATGGGGCCTGGCCTTTTGAAAAGGGAAATTTAGTAACATTTTATTGGAATAGTGAAGTCTAGGAGTACACAAAACTACGGGAAAATACAAGATTCTCTCCAAATTCATTATCATTTGATTTCATTTGGGAAATTTTGACTGCAAATTGGAAAAAATACATTGTTTTTGCATTGGGAATGGGGCTTTAATTCGGCTCTATATGATAGGGAGGAAAATCCTTGGAGATTCATAACACCTTGTAGGTGGACAAATTGAGTGCTGTACTCTGCATTGCAGATGTATAAACTGATGTAGAAAAATGATGCATCAATCTATTGTTTATGGTGCTTGTTATGAAGGATGAAGTTGATGTGCGTCAGTTTAATTTGTTTGTTTAAGTTTTTAAAAACAAATAAATAATAAAGAACTGCCCTAATATTTGACTTAATTGTTCTTAAGATTTGATTGTAAGCATTCAAGGCACGACAAATAACTAGAGCTGCATTTATCTTACACTGAATAATATTGTATGTATTTCATATATACTTATCTAAACCATTTATTTGATTTTGATGAGCAGAACAAAAACTCTGATTTCTGTGCACCCCTGACATCATTTGATTGGAATGAAGTGGACCCAAATCTTTTAGGTACCTCTAGCATTGATACAACCTGTACCATATGGGGACTTGAAGTAAGTATCAATATTTCACAATGATTTCATTTCTTAGATGTGTAACACGATGGCAAAGTGGTTAGAGCATCATATTTCAAACCATGAGGTTTCTCACCAGTAGATAGCATAGGTTTCAGTTCCCCTGGAACCTACCCTGATTTTGTGAGAAAATTTGCCAGTTTACTTGCGAAAGTCTAGTCATGACTATTGGCCTCTTCCTGGGGATATTGTAACCAGGTTCTCACCTCCACAATTGAATACTGGCAACCACTAAATTGGTGGCATAAAATGTTATCATATCTAAACAAACAAATGTACAGTTCACCCCTGATATATTGCCACCTTTTGTTTTCCTCAATTTTGGTGGTATAACAGGTTTGGCAATGTATCCAGGTGTGGTTGTTTTCATGCCTTTAATCTCTGCTGTATATAATATCCTATTTTCAACTCAGTACCATAGATTCAGACATTTTGTCTATCAGGGATTTTCCACACACTTTCGGGAATGGGACCTGGGCCTTTTGAATTTGGGATTTTAGAAACATTTTATTGAAATTGGGAAATATAGAAATACACAAAACTATGTGAAAAAACAAGAATCTCTTCAAATTCATAGTCATTTGACTTCAGTTGGGAAATTTTGACTGAAAATTGGTGGAAACTATTATGTTTTTACATTGGGAATGGGGCCTTATTTTGGCCCCGTATGATAGGGTGGAAAATTCCTGTTTATCGTTCAAGTTTGGACAATTTGGACATCCTATTAAAATGTGCAAAATATGTACATGTTCGAAGGCTGGAAAATCTAGATCTGTTTCTAACATTAACCCAGAAAATTTTCTAATGTTAAATTTCATAGTTTTTTGTTTAGAATAACTAATAATAGTAGTCTTTAGGTTTATATATCCCGTCTGTGTATGATTTTTTATTTCTTGAAGTGTGATAATTGCTGTGTAAATACAAGACATGTCAATTTTTTCCAACTTTCACGGATGCGAGATTGAAAATTGTGACACTTGTAAACTGGTACCTGTGGGACTACTACACTTTGTTCATACAACCAGATACCAGTTTATAATTCTGGATGTTTGAGTTATCTCCCTTTGCTGTCATAGTATGAAGTAAACAAGCAACCATCATGGCTAACAGTTTTACTGACACCTAGTTTTTCACCTGGTCTGGTGATATGCTTGAGGGATTTAACATGTATAGATGACCATTTGTACTGGCGAATCGACGGTTGATGGCAGTATGTGAGTTTTGGTTTTATAACGGGGAATTATATGGAAGGAAATCTTTTCTTCAAGAAATAGCGGCGTTGTGCAGGTTTAGCATTATAACGGGGGGGGGGGGGGGGGGGGGGGGGGGGGAGGGAGGGGCAATACATCAGAGGTGAACTGTACTTAAATGTGACCAAAAACTATATTGGCTGGCAATAACTGGTAAAACTACTTGTTATCAGAAATAAAATCTAAATGTCTGTGAAGTGGACTGATAATATTATTTGAATTTTTATATTTGGAGGGGCAATACATCAGAGGTGAACTGTACTTAAATGTGACCAAAAACTATATTGGCTGGCAATAACTGGTAAAACTACTTGTTATCAGAAATAAAATCTAAATGTCTGTGAAGTGGACTGATAATATTATTTGAATTTTTATATTTGTTGGTCATAATATTTCCATGAAGTTGTGTCAATTTCTATGTCATATCATTTATCTGTTTGTTGTAAAAAAAATATGACATCTTGACCTACATCATCTTTTAGGGCATCTGTGGCCAAGTGATTTGAGCATCACACTTTGAACCATAAAGTCTCTCACTTCTTGTCAGCCCATGTTCAATCCACGCTGGAACCTAAACTGATATTGTGAGAAAGTTTGCCAGTTTACTAGCAGAAGGCCAGTGGTCTCTTTTACATTGTAATTAGGCTTTCTCCTCCACCTGTACAAACACCATTCCAACAACAACAACAACAACAACCAAAAAAGCATCAACTTTACCATACATAAAGTTCATAATTTGCAGTTTTAATGTCTAATCTGTTGCATATTTCAAAGCTTTTAGATTAACTATTACTGGGAATTGGCATATTTTGTCCATTGTTTAATTTTGGCCAATTTGACCACCCTATTAAAATTGCCAAAATTTAACCATCCAAAATATGTGTACAATGTGTCTACCGATATTTCTTAAAAATGTTTTAGTGTTTTACAGATTAACAGACAAAGGTTTTTTTTTAAATAGCACTGTGTGGACATTAGTTAAGTGCTTTGTGTACTGTACTCTGTGTGTAATGTAATTCTAATTATTCTACCGGCACCTTTAAATATTTTGTTATTTCAAAAACCTGAAATGTTCGACACGACAAGACCGATATCTGATGTTAGGCCAAATTATACATGATTTAAACATAAATGGACAAAATTTAACTGGCCAAAAAATAATCCTTCATTTTATGCCTAAAGTGACCAAATTTTAGCGACACCAAAATATCCCAATTTACGGCATGTGCTTAACATCAGTAAGTTTGAATCTTGTTGTGGGAAATATTTCCTGTCTGGCAGAACACAGGAAATTAATTGCAAGATTTTGAATTGTTGGATCAACTTTTGTAACAAATCATTGTCTAGATCATGGTGGATAATGTTGGAACAATATTTCAAGTGGATTTGATGAAGTCTGTTTAAGACTCCTCTTACATATGTTATTATACATGCAAGTATTTTTAGCTCACCTGAGCTCCTTAGGTCACCAACAGGGATGGCACTGCCTTTTGTTTTGCAAGTGTGTTGTGTGTAACATTTTCAATTTCTTCTATAAGCTGCTCGACCAATGCTTGTTAAATTCATTCTATAGATGATTTAAAGTAAAACAAATTTAGAATTTTGTAACCCATGGACATGTTGTTTCCGGGGTTTTGTTGATACTGTATCTTTAGGTGCCCAGGTTAATGATACAGGCCTCCATACCTTTTTGTTCTCTACAATAATACATTTTTGATGTGGTGAAAGAAAAGAATATAAAGAGTCTCAGTTATCATGTAGAATTTTAAGACAGTAACTTAAACTAATTACAGACTGGACAGGTGCTTGGTCGAGTTAATGTGGTATCAGGTCATGTTAAGACTCAGTTGATTGCACATGACAAAGAAGTATACGATATTGCCTTTAGCAGGGCTGGTGGTGGCAGAGATATGTTTGCTAGTGTCGGTAAGTAGCATCTATTTAACAGTACACTTTCACAGAATTTTATAATTATCATTTTATTTATCAACTTTCTGTTTTATGAAAAATGTTCATTACAACTATACAGTATCCAGATGAAACATGCTAGGGTTAAAAAGAGCTACGCTGTCTAAGTTGTGACTTTCTTGTAAAAATTGAAGAACAGGATATATTGTTGTTGGTCTGTCCGGTTTATATGTTTGATTTTCCTGTTTGGATGATTCTGTCAAGGTGGTCCTGGGCTTAATTCCCAGTACTGGGGCTTACCTGGGACTTGTTGAAAAGGGGTGTGGACTACTTACTCATTAGCTAAGCACTGGGCATAAGTAAAAAGAAATCACGAATCATTCAGATGAAGTTCCATGCAGACATGGCACATTGAAGAACCCATATACAGCAATGGCACAAGACTGTAGTACAGGTCAAAATTTGTAGCACTTAACTGAAAAAGTTGGTGACATCTCAATGTAACATGAAAAAAGTCTCATTGAGTTAAAACAACAATTAAACATACAAATAAGATAAAAGTCATATGTTCAGTTAGAGTACAGGAAATGCCAGGTCATTCTTAATGAAATCATGCTAATTTATGATATACAAATGCATATACAAATGTATATTGTTTTCTTTTTTGTAGGTATATGTATAATTGAGATATTATTCTTTTTCAGGGGCGGATGGTTCAGTCAGAATGTTTGATCTTCGACATCTAGAACATTCCACCATTATTTATGAAGATCCACAACATCACCCCTTATTACGTCTCGGATGGAACAAGCAGGATCCAAACTATCTGGCTACCATGGCAATGGATGCTATGGAGGTTTGTATATATGTTTCCTCCAGGAATAGTAACCCTTTCAATATTGCAACATCAACGCTGCATAGTGACATTATACACTGTAGCAGTTTACATTTTCGTTACATGATGTTGTTTTGCTGTGCAGTCTGATTTTTGTTTTATGGATGAATGTGGAATGAATAAATTGTGAGAGAAATTTTAAGAATATGATCTTATTTTAATAATGTACAAATAGAACTTTTGAATGAAAAACTTGAATAAATCAATACATTCTAAAAACATGTATAGATTTTACTGTATACACAATTTTCCTTTGCGTTTCATATAAAAAATTGCATCTATACTCATCATGAAAAAGGAGATGAAAATATGCTAGCTCACCTGTGACTTGATAAAATATCGAAATTGTTGTAATTTGGACCAATATTTTCAGCTGTAAATGTGTTAAATTTAATGCTTTGATTGAAATTATTTGTTGACATGTTCCGTGAGGGAAGTTTCTGCATTGAAATTATCTGTAAAATCATTGTCACCACAAACATCATATTCGGAATTGATATTTATCTCGGATTCTTTTTCCGTATAAATAGGGTTTACATGTTGTCCATGTGCAGAATCATCATTCAAATTAGATACTAAAAAGTCATTTTTAGAGTCGGAATCAAAGTTGAAAATATCTAAAATATCTTGGGGAAATCTTGGATGCATACGGCAGCCATTTTTCAACGACTTTTATTCATCTATTTCAAAATAATAGCATATTTATATCCGTCGTAATTTGCTTGTTTTTGCTGGCATCCATTACATGTACATGTGATAATACAGACTTAAGTCTCATCTAACTCTCATTATAAACATGAGATCCGGTCATAAAGTGAAAGTGGGTTAAACCTGAATTGAAAGTGAAGTTACTGAAGGAAAAACATGAGGCGGTTTACAACGTTCTTGTAATCAGCGGTTGTATTTCTACCGGGCGGCCATGGACGTTATTGTAAGTAGAGAACAATAAATTTAGCGGGCGTTATAGGACACTATTGTATTGAAAGGATTAACCTGAATAATTCAGTCATTATATTCCATTCACAACAATCACTGCATTAATGCCTGAATGCATTTGCACTCGAAACACATCAGACCAGAAATTTCTTCATGTTGCATTGTGGGATTTGTATACAGTATTACAGCTGGCAGGAAAAATAAGAAGAATTCAAAGTAAATGTATATAAAGTTGTCCTACTTTTAAAATAATGCGATATAAAATATTAATCCAGTCGTAAGCATCGTCAGCACCTATTTGATGTAAAGAACTTGAAGACAGAGCAAAGACGAAAGGCTGCCAAAGTTTTAATTTTCACCTGTATATTTATTACGCATACTGAAAGAAATACGATGCTGTGATTGCCTCCCTCTCACAGGGAACAACTGACATGTTTTTATCATATAGAGAGTTGAGACCCTCGTAGGTTGGAGAGAATTAGAAAGGAGCTGGCTTGAATTATTTGAGTTACAGGAATGTATGCAGTCAATTCCACTTACCTGATGATTGCATAATCCTGTTTATTGCATTATATTTCCTGCAGCATTCTCCCAAAGACTCAGTGTTAATCTAGGTGGTGTTCATATCAGCTATAAATGAAGTTCCTCATGTGATGTCATATAATGATGTATCTTCATTCATATCATGACGTCATACCAAGACATTTCATTCAGTAAAACTGGTATACCTTGAAGGTTGCTGTTCCATTATAATGAATCCAATCACCTTTATTCGTTGAATAACTCAAAACACAAAACCATCTCCAATCTCTTTATATGTGAAATATAACTTTTAGTTACATAGATTGAATAAAAAATTAGTTAATTACACTAGATATTCCCCAATCCATGGGAAATGTACCGATTACAGTGAAAAGTTTTATGTGGAAATATGATACCAATTTAATAGAACTGTGAACATACCAAAAGGAGCTATATTAAATTTGCTTTTATGACGTTATTTCTTCTAATGTTTAATTAGAATCCATTACGAGTGTACAATGCTTTGATAGTATTATATATACAACATGTACAAATAAAAGGACTAGATGAACATGAAGCATAATCGTTCATTATAATATACTATTCTGTTAATTGCATATTCCTGTTATTTGAATTTCTTTCTCTGACAATTTGGCTGTGCAATTAAGAGAAATCCAATGTATGTATATGCCCTTAATATTAAAGAAGTATGTCTATATATCTGTTTGACCATCTGTTTGTTTGCCAGTTGGTTTGTTGCCCATTGATCTGTTTGCAGGTTTGACCATCTGTTTGTTTGCCAGTTGGTTTGTTGCCCATTGATCTGTTTGCAGGTTTGTCCATCTGTCTGTTTGTTGGCCTGTTGATCTGTTTGTTTGCCCTGTTGTTTGCCAGTTGGTCTGTTTGCAGGTTTGTCCATCTGTTTGTTTGCCAGTTGGTTTGTTGCCCATTGATCTGTTTGCAGGTTTGTCCATCTGTCTGTTTGCCAGTTGGTTTGTTGCCCATTGATCTGTTTGCAGGTTTGTCCATCTGTCTGTTTGCCAGTTGGTTTGTTGCCCATTGATCTGTTTGCAGGTTTGTCCATCTGTCTGTTTGCCTGTTGGTTTGTTGCCCATTGATCTGTTTGCAGGTTTGTCCATCTGTCTGTTTGCCTGTTGGTTTGTTGCCCATTGATCTGTTTGCAGGTTTGTCCATCTGTCTGTTTGCCAGTTGGTTTGTTGCCCATTGATCTGTTTGCAGGTTTGTCCATCTGTCTGTTTGCCAGTTGGTTTGTTGCCCATTGATCTGTTTGCAGGTTTGTCCATCTGTCTGTTTGCCAGTTGGTTTGTTGCCCATTGATCTGTTTGCAGGTTTGTCCATCTGTTTGTTTGCCAGTTGGTTTGTTGCCCATTGATCTGTTTGCAGGTTTGTCCATCTGTCTGTTTGCCAGTTGGTTTGTTGCCCATTGATCTGTTTGCAGGTTTGTCCATCTGTCTGTTTGCCAGTTGGTTTGTTGCCCATTGATCTGTTTGCAGGTTTGTCCATCTGTCTGTTTGCCTGTTGGTTTGCCAGTTTGCTTGCACCATCTTTGTTTTTTTCAAACAATTTAAGTGTCTCTTCATATTTTAACCAAATTTTACATGTTGCTCTGTATCCATGATATATCATAGGAGATAACAATCAGCATCATCTTTGTTTGCTAGAATTATGGTTACATGGGACTTTTAAATTTTTGTGAATGACCTTGCACATGGGGTCCATATCGGTGTAATATAACAATGAACCAAACAGTGGGTTAAAGATGAAGTAAAAATAAATTACAAACTGCTAACTGTTTGATAGTTGGACAGTACAGTGTCTAAATCATTTAAAACAAGATATCACTGCATTGTTTTCAGGTCATAATTCTAGATGTACGAGTTCCATGTACACCAGTGGCAAGATTAAACAACCACAGAGCCTGTGTGAATGGGATAGCCTGGGCTCCACACTCCAGCTGTCACATATGTACAGCAGGTAAGATTGTATTGGTGTATAGTTCTGCCAAAATAAACTTGCTCATGTTTACAAATTAGTCATCTTTCAACCCAACAGGCCATAATAGATTGGTCTTAACAATAGAAAAGAGCATACCATCTTGATTTTCAGGGGTGAAAGGGTTGAATCATATTCGGGGTGAGTTCTGTGACAGGCAAGATTTGAACACAAAAATATCAGAGCTACAGTTATACATGGAGTCATGTTTTACCTATATACGCCTACTATTGGGAATTGGACAGTATTGTTTTGGATTTTGACGGAACCGGGATCTGTTACTTACCTTGGTAGACCTAAACAATAAAAGCAACATTTGTGTTCAGTGTATTTAGATTTCATATCCTGATTGTCTGTACTCTGTCTGAAACTGCTCGAAAAGTCAAGAGGGGGGGGGTCAAAATGTAGAACATTGCAATATTTGCAAGCATAGAAATTTGTTGAGACTGGGGGCATTGTGTTTCACAAACACATCTTGTTTTTACATAGGTCAGTATCATTTGATTTAATAACATAATTTTGTACATGTGACTATGTTTTTCTGTTTATTACAAAGTTGCAAATAATGAGTTCTTAAGATAACAACCGTTTTATGAATAAATAAGTCATGGTGTTTATGGTTTAATTTCAATATTATTGATATTGAATGTTAGTGTTTTGACCTTGGTTATGTGGGGACATATATTTATCTATTTATATCTATCTATATCATCTATCTATCTATCTATCTATCTATTCTATATATATATATATATATATATATATATATATATATATATATATATATATATATATATATATATATATATATATATATATATTTATTTATACTATATATATATATATATATATATAGTATATATATATATAAATCTATATATATATATATATACTATCTATATATATATATATATATATATATATATATATATATATATACTATATAATATATATATATATATATATATATATATATAAATATATTATATATATATATATATATATATAAATATATATATATATATATATATATAAATTTAAATATAAATATACATATACATATACATATATATAATATATAAATATATATATATATATATATGAATTCTGAAATATGAAATTTTCTTCTATAACAAGGATTTTGTGCTGTTACAGCTCTTGTCACACACATATATATATATAATATTTGCTACTGCATTTCATAAGTGAAAGTTGTAATGTCATTTAGGACTAGTTTGATGAAATTGTCACAGAATTAAGAATCATATGAAATACATTCAAATAGTCTCTCAACAAATTAACCCTTTCAGCCTAACAGACTGGTTTTGAATAATAGAAAGAGCATACCTCTTAATTATTCAGGGGTGTCAGGGCTAACCATTTATTCTTCAAGTATCTTAATGGTATGCACTTACCAGTCCATTATGGTCCATGGTTGATAGGGTAAAACTATTCATGGCTCCAAAATACTTTATATTGCAGCTGATGATCACCAGGCCTTAATTTGGGACATTCAATCCATGCCTAGAGCAATAGAAGATCCCATTCTAGCATACACAGCAGCAGGGGAGATAAACCAGATACAGTGGTCGTCAACACAACCAGACTGGATCGCAATCTGTTATAACAGTTGCCTAGAAATACTGAGAGTCTGAACACGCCTCTATATCTTGATTGACATTTTGAATACACTCCCGTTTTCTGGCATCAAACATCATATAAAATGTCACCCCATAAGTGCTGAGAAACAAATCCTTGTGTGTATTCACTGTGGACAAATCTTGTAACCAATGACGAACTATTCTTTGGTGACAGTTTACATTTGCATTATTAACAGGTTTAATGACTGACAGAGTGAATTCTGAAGTATAAAGTTTTCTTCTATAACAAGGATTATGTGCTGTTACAGCTCTTCTCATATGCAATGGTTGTTCCAATGACTCTTTGACCTTGTACATTGTGGAAAATATCTGACATAGCACAGTCATTTGTATTTCATGTTTTCATTTCCTGAATTTAAATCAATCAATTCAGTCATTGATTTCAGGTTTTCATTTCTATATAAAATTGTGAAGTGCACATGTCCTTTTATATCTGATTGTATGTTATAACATTTTTTTACATCTTTATACTGGTCATCAACAAAGCCTTATATAAAATGATACACTGTTAAAAAAAATGACAACTAGGGGAAAGATAAAAAGATATAAATATTTGTTCAGTCAGAAATAAAAAAAAATTGATTACATGGGGAAAGATCAAAATATAAATTAAATTTCCGCAGCAGTCGCCCACAGACTCAGTTTTAATCTAGACGGTGTTTATATCAGCTATAAATGAAGTTCCTCATGTAACATCACATGATGATATGACTTGATTCATATAATGACATCACATAAGGATATTTTATTCAGAAAACTGTAATGTGTGCCATTCTATTTATCTGTCACTCAAACGTCATCCATGTTGACAATAAATGCACTCTGAAAAGTGTTCATTAAATAAAGTTCAGAGTCATGAGAAAAACAAATAGATAACAAGGGGGGATATCAGAATATAAATATTTGTTCAGAATTATGAAGTAAATAAATAGATAACACGGGTAAATTTCAAAATATAAATATCTGTTCAGAGTCATGAAATAAACATGCATACCTAGGGAATATGTATAGTTTATCAGTTTGGTTAATTTCATAGAAATGAATTAAAACTGTTCAAAGATGGTTGTTTAAATAGTGTGTTAATCAACTGTAAAAAGTAGATCAGAAGACAGTTTAACCTTTCAACCCTACAGACCATAAAGAATGGTTTCAAAAATTAGAAAAGAACATACCACTGAAGTATTTACGGATGAAAGGATTAAAATGGATATTTTATAAGCATTTTATGTGCATTGCTATTGTCCACCATTTTCTTATATTTCTGTACATATACTTTTTCTGTTTCATTTAAGTGCACCATAAGGCTCTGCTCTACATTTGATGGATTTTATTTGTCATATTGTAATTACATTTGTAATATGCATCTGAAGTATTGTGTATTGAAATGTTTTACTTCTGTAGAAAATTTGGCTTTTTTACACACAAATAGTTATACCAAATTGATGGGTTTTAATTTTTTTAACATACTTTAGATAAATTATAGCCTAAATTCAGTATTTCGGTCAGAATCCATTTAAATTAAATTTTGGAAAAATCAATTTTACCCTCACTGAATTTATTTACAAATCTTCAAAAAACTTCCTGACTGACAAATTATCCAAATACATGACTGTAACATTCAGGTTTTTAATCATTGTATACTCATTTCTGAAACATATATTGATTTAGTCAGATATTTTATGTATACACACTGATAGATATATCCTATCACTGTACTGTGCCACATTTTAGATTTATTTGTATATCTATGGTTTGAATACTTGCATGTCTGTTTATGGATGTTTCCTTGCAACATATAATATGTAAATCCAAAAGTATGAACTTGCTGAGTTACTTACACAAGAGATAAAACAAATGTAGGAATATTGGAGTATGAATAGTACACAGGAAATGGTCAAATATAAAATAACTACAGTGTATTTCAAAATTTTGGTCACATGTCTAGTAAACCATACAGTATGCGTTGTAGCATCATTTTCATTTTTGGCAGCATTAATCATCATGGAAAGATGAAGCTGGGTATGGGAGAATTTCTCCTTAACCCATCAACCCCTGAAAACAATGGACTCTTCTGTAAATCAATGAATTAGACATGTTAGAACAGTCCAAATGTTTCATGGGGGGCAAATGAGTTAAAGATACAGGTAGTCAGGTCAAAATGTCATTTTTGTCTTAAACCAGATACTGACCTCACAGTAACACATAAACAATAATTGATATATATCGCTCTATTTCTGGATAGTGAGATACACTGAGGTAAACTTAAAAAATGAAAGAAAAATAATCTTTCAAACCAGTACGAATATTCAAATACAAATAGGATATTAATATAAAAGATCATGACAAATACTGGCTTTTTGTGTTTGTTTGAACTTACTGGTAGAAATAGAGATCAGATATGTTTTACTTTTTTGCTATAGCATTTATAGTGAGTAAAGAAAAAGAAAGCATATTTACATCAGAGATTGATTATTAATAATGAATAGGGACAAATGAATTCATGATCAGTTAAAAAGCTTAAAGCAGTGTTTTCGTCCGAATATATGTAGGAATTGAAATAGGATAAAATTAAATATTAAATCTTGCATGTAGATTCATAAAATCATGTTCATTATTATCCTTTTGTATCTTAGATATGTCACATTCCCTTCATGATAGAAATTGATATGTATTTGTTGTATTAAGTGTTTGATACATAAAACTGGAAACAGTTTCTTACTGAATAAAACTCACTTTTGTAATGAAAACTTAGTAAATCAATAAAGTTCTTTATGATAACATTTTGAACGTATAGAAATATTTTCTTTGACTTATTTTTTTACATTGAAATGGTAAAATTACCTCACCAGCAATGAGAAAGCAATTGAGAAAAGTTAAGGTAGAATATGTCATTTTTCATGGCATATTAAAATATTACACCTACATTTTAACTTACTATCAATATGTTTATGTAAAAACATCATCAGTTATAGGTAGAGTATAGAAAAATACGTTAAAACCTATTTTGTAATACTTGTATATATGGATTAATCCCAGTCATTGACGAACATGTTCTACCTGAAGAAGAAACTGTCGCACTTTTTTTAAAGAGTTGCAACGGTAATCCGATATTTACCCAGTTAAAAAGTACCATTTTCTTCAATTTCACTTGTTAATATTTCCGTCACTGTGGCAGTGAAGTAAGGAGTTCTAGTTTTGCCATTGTCATGTTTTCTTTGACACTCAGTATTAAAGGCATACAAACTGTCAAAATTTATTTTTTGTTTGTATTAAAAAGAAAATGAAATGTAAACAATAGGCGAGTACACATTTGTATTCTTACTTGGATGGCAGGGATATCAATCATTGTCCTATTTCAATCATTTTACGTAATATATGCATGATAGGTTCAAGTTTATGTTCAAGTATATTAAAAGACAATACACATGTATCTTCACCTCAATCAAAGTTTTGCTATAATTGCGGGATATATTTTTTTATCAAAATGACAGCTTGTATACCTTTAAATTTCATCTGAAAAACATTTAAAATGTTTTTGAGGCTACTCCCAAGCACTGAGCCAGTCATTGTAATATAGATCTTATTCATACTAAGAATTGTATAAAGTATATAAAAAAATTTTCGCTTATGAATATAGTTGCTGAATTCTTTAGTTTATCATGAAATTTGTGCTAGCAACATTTTTTGTTTTAACTGATTGTGGATGTATTCTTATTCAGTAGTACAGTACAGTGTATTTGTCTCTAAATTAGTATTAGTAACTGCTTTATACATGTTTTTATGACAATATATGTGTATTACCGTTATTTTCTTTAATTTCATGTTCATAATACAAACTGTTTCAAGTTTCAAATATTTTTCACTCCAGCTCTATTTTTTGAAAATGTCATGGATTTGATTCGATAGATAGACTTAAATGTCATGGTATTTCGTTATCAGGAAAAAAGGTCACTTTACAAATCAATGAATCATTATGAAGATGTTTTAAGGTTCTTCATATGAAGACAACATGAAATCATGCATCTGTGAATAATATCAACTGTATATACTGTTATACCTTGAAAATTGCGCTCCCATTTAGTTTTCGTAATTTTCATCCTTAGGCAAGATTTAAAATGAAAGTGAAGTTTTAAAGCTAAATGACTGCAACACGGACATACATGCCCTCCTGAAGACTATGGAGATAACTAGTTAATTTATGACCTAGTGAATATGTTTTCTGCCATAAAAACAGAAAAAATACCTGGTATAGAGTAGTTATTTCATGATTATACTGTGAAAAGCATATACTACAAGTGCTCTTTGAACATAGATAAACACGCTTTTAAGATGACCTATTCACAGCTTACTCTGATGGTCTATAAATAGCAAAGGCTAATTTGGCTGACTCCGCTAAACACCCCATAATGAAACACTGAAACAACATGATAGAACCTTCAACAGAGTAATTTCATAAATTCTTTTTAATGAGAAGTGTGTGGGGAATTTGTCAGGATATTCTTGGACTGGGATCTTTTGATTAACTATTGCTAGACAAAAACCATGGTTCAGTATGATTTAATTATGTAGAAGTAAAAGGTACAATGTCACTGAATATCATATACTGTATTTTTGCCTCTGGTTATTTTCACCTCAGGTTATTTTCACCCTTTTACAACAGAAAACACTTCCGGTCATAAATTTGCTCTAAATAACCATTGTCTAATGGATTACATGTATATCTGTGCTTCACTTTTTTTGAAAATTTCGCTTTCTTTTAGAATTTTTCATCTCGGCTAAGGGCGAAATTGGCGAAAATTAAACTACTCACTTTTTGGTTAAGTTAGACTTCAGGAGTAAAGCGTATAATTCCTCTCTGGATACTTGTAGGTTTGGTGACAAGAAGAAACCATAACTCTTGCCAGTGTAATTTTATTGTCATCAAGTCAAGAAAGGGTTCATGAGACCCTGCTAATTTATCTGAATTTGACTACAACAGGTTGTCATCTCGTTTTATCATATTTTACTGTGCTGTCTTTACTTGTATGATATTCAATGTCTCTTATTATCATGATTGTTTCATACTCATTTAATCATATTGATAACATGGAATGTATTGAGTTCAAAATATTAGATTATTACACCCAGAACATTCAACATGCAATTAAAACATTTTGTGTAATATATTTGATTTTTTACCGTTTTAGACATATGTGTTGGAGAGATTAATTGAAAAAGTTTTACAGCGACTGAGTAAGTCCCCAAGGAAATACTTGCAAGTATTGTCATATTTATATTTCTTCATGTTTGAAAACACTGCAAGTTGGATTCCAGCATGTTGCATTCCCATCGTATGCCCAAGTATGTGTGTTATAGGATTTTAAAATATACTACATGTATATTGTCGACTGTATTGCAGTAGTAATATGATACCTCTAGGGAAATAAAGCGGTTGCTCTACCAAGCGTGTTGGAGATCGTATATCAGATGCTTCTAGCTTAAGTTTCTCTCTTGAAAAATGTTAAAAGTGTAATCTGTATGTTAGCAAACCGAGTGTCAAAGATTTACAGTGGTATCAATCAGTCTACTGGTGCACCATGAGTAGATCACGCGAAAATGACACTGCTGATCTATTACTGAGATATCAATTGTTCTACTGGAAAATCAGTAGATCACGCGAAAATGACACTGCTGATCTATTAGTGAGATATCAATTGTTCTACTGGAAAATCAGTAGATCACGCAAAAATGATACTGCTGATCTATTAGTGAGATATCAATTGTTCTACTGGAAAATCAGTAGATCACGCGAAAATGACACTGCTGATCTATTAGTGAGATATCAATTGTTCTGCTGGCGTACCATTAGTAGATCACGCGAAAATAACACTGCTGACCTATTAGTGAGATATCAATTGTTCTGCTGGTAGATCATGCGAAAGTGACACTGCTGATCTATTACTGAGATATCATTTGGTCTGCTGGTGCACCATGAGTAGATCACACGAAAATGACACTGCTGATCATTACTGAGATATCAATTGATCTACTTGTAAATCAAGAGTAGATCACGTGAAAATGACACTGCTGATCTATTAGCGATATATCAATTGTTCCACTGGTAAATCATGCGTATCGTAGTTCACACGAAGATTAATACGGCAGATCAATGAGAAAAATATAAATCATTTCACTGGTGCACCATGAGTAGGTCACGCGGAAGCGTTATTCAGGGTGCTTCACAGTGTAGATTTTAACACAAATACGAAAACGAAATGAGTAAGTGGTGACCAAGGGAAAAATATAAAAAGTTTGTTACAGTTCTGATCTGGAGTATATTAATTTCACTATTCCACATAAGAAACAATTGACACAAAACACAACAAACGTTTTATGCATATTGATAATATTATGTGACCACAAGAAAACGTTGTCAAAGTGAGTCTGTCACTGCAAATGAAATATTAGCAATTTCTTCTGATAACTGTAGACATGCGCAATCATTTCTTGTTAAAAAATATTACTATACATCACTTCTTTGTCTCTGGACTGGTTTGGCATCCATATTTCAATGTTTTGCACTTACATACTCTAAAAAGATCTCTGTATATTTCACAACATAGAACCCTGAACCGTTGATCAAATATACTGTAGATAAAACAGTTACAGACGCTGTTCAAAAGACAAAGACGCATTGCAATTCTGTAAAGTGCTAATTGTGGTGTTGTCAAATGTTTTTTGAAATCTTCTAGAGTGCTCAGGACAATACCAAGCGCGGCATATGGTAAATATGTAAATATGAACAAAATGGTTATGAAAAAAGCTATTTTCGTAGTTTTTCTACTGTCTTTAACTTGTAACCTTGCTCCTGCGTCGATACAGACCTTTCCAAATGATACTTGACCATTGCTATTGTACATAACAGACGACACAGTTTCTGAATTCTCGCTAGTCGATGATCGCCTTAAGCCTCGTGTTTGTAGTCTTGTCGCCCTTACAGAAGGTAAAACGGTAGAAAATGAAATGCATCCATTAGACATTAAGAACCTTGTTTTAGCTTGCCGTCGTAAAGCAATGCCAATTGAACTGTATGTAAATATAAATATAATTGATGTTATTGTAAAAATGATATAAAACAGTCCAAGATACAATCCAGGATACACAGTACCTTGCATGTCGTCATTTATAAAACACTCTTTTCCCGTAATATTGTAGTCAACCTGTAAAGTAAGTTCTCCGAACACTGCCAATGACGGAAGAGAAAGTACGAATGCAATACAGATACAGTAAAGTATTATTCTTTTTGCCCGCGATACAGTCCATTGTTGTCTCATAGGATAACACACGTGTCTGTAACGATCCACCGCTATCACAAGTAGTACAAAAGTTGAGGAAAGTACCAAGAAGGCATTGTGACATCGGAAAAGGCGACACGTATAGTAATTATAGAAATTGTATGGAAAATATAAGTCCAGAATTTCACACGGCATATGAATTGCACAAACCATAAGATCAAGTGCGGCCAGGCATACGACATAAATAGTGTATGTCGACTTCAGTTTGTACTTAACAATATAAACCGCCAAGACTTGGATATTAGCAAATGTTCCGATAACAGCCAAAGATGCAACGAATATGATTGTCGGAAGAACGGCGACACCTAGCGGGAAAAACTGATGATATATTGGTAAATGTGTTTCGTTAGGTCTTGTAAATGTTACGTTTTGAAATACAACCATCGCCAATTCCAAAGAAGCGTTCGTTTTTTAAAACCATTTCATTTTGTCTGAAAATACATATTACAAACAATATGTATTACATATATGAAAAAGAAAAACAAACTGTTACAGAATCTATTACAACTCAAAATCTGTCTACACTTGTTTCTATTTTGGACGATTTAGATATGATTTTTATACACATTTTCTTCGAAATTTATTATGTTGACAACCAGTTAAGGGGACAACAAGACAATAATTAGATTTTAATAATTTTCTGCACTCACCCATAGACATTGTTTTCTCCATGGTTTTTTTTATAGCAGGAGGATTGCTCTAGTTAAACAAAATCCAGAGCGAAATATTTTAAGATGAATCCATGTCTGTATAATTGCAGTAAACTCTTTATATATTGTGTAAGATATTACAAATCTTTTGAGCTTTTTTATTTAAAGTGATGATAATGATCTTCATAGATATGTAGATATCGGAAAAGATACCTGGGTGATCAACAAAATTAAACATAACCAAACGTATAAGAAAATATTGTTCTTGTAGGTCTTATGTCGGTAATTGTCATACACATATTGTAATCCAAATTCACAATCGAAGAAAGCCTTTATATTTCTTCCTGAGAAAATGTTTTAGCATATATATGCCTACTCTTAACTTTGTTCATATGATATGTAATATTAACAACAGCAGTTCTAATTTTACTTTTGAGTAAAATTGGCCAAAACAAGTATGCTATTTATAACCACGATATCTTAATGTTCACCGTTTTGGATAAATACCAACCTTTGTCCATAGGTTTACACGCATGTTGATCCCGGGAACTGAGGCCGTTCAACTTCAAACAGAATATTCCGGATCAAAAAACATGGTAAGACAATACCGATGTCAGCCAGTCTTTTGTTTGGTTTCTAACAGCTGCAAACATAATCTAATATTGTACAACAGTATTGACAAAAATAAGGTCATGTCAGGAAACACGAGCTAATTGGTCAGTATTGATAAAACAAGTTTTAGGTAAATATGTGACAAAATATTTCAATAATAGACCGAAAATAAACAGTAGAGGGCGTCTGTTTCAATAAAGTTTGTGTTGTATATGATTTATCTCGACTAAGTGATATATATATATATATATATATATATATATATATATATATATATATATATATATATATATATATATATATATATATATATATATATATATATATGTGTGTGTGTGTGTGTGTGTGTGTGTGTGTGTGTGTGTGTGTGTGTGATTTAGGTCACATTATGAATGTTTCATTTATAGTTCATTATGCGAAAAACGCTCAACATTATTCTGTGGGTATGCGAGGTCAACGCATTTTTTCCACATGTTTTTATTTTAAAAATGCAACAAAACATTTGGCGATATGATTTTTTTTCTCATTTCCTCGTAGTCGGATATCCTGACCCCAGTACATCAGGTGCGCGATTTATATTATTCATATTTAATTAAAAGTGTCAAAATGATACGTGTAAAGTGTTTGTTCAGCATCAAGTAATATTGTGATATCTTTTATCTGTTGATTCACCTGCGAAATATAATTGACCCAGACCAATTCATAAAATCGATTTCAAGCTCGAATTTAAGCTGACCTTGATTATATATATAAATGTTGGACCGAAGAAGATATCGGTGGTACATCATTATACTTTGTTGCATCTAAAAATAAATTTGGCCATTTCGGTTGTGATGAGAAATAATAGGGACAGATGCTTATGGTAAAACAAAACTAAACGATATGATAGTGAGGAATTAGGTCTTGAACTACTATCACTAAAGAATTTTAAATTTTCATATTTGTATTTCAAGATTCTCTTTATAATTAAAAGCTAATCTGATTTTGTTTACTTGCGGAGGACTGGTTATTTCCTCCCGGGTACATTGCAACTAGGTCCTCACCTGCACCATTTAAAACTGTCCGCCACCATTTAACTAAAAATCTCTGAATGTGACATAAAAACCAAATTTTTCTTTAATTAATAAAATAGTCAGTGTATGACCAGCAGCAGATGGTAGTCAATGAGGACATCGATATTCAATACATACCGACTGACAACACTACCCATGTCCTTAAGACAACATACAAACATGTGAAAATTGTGCAAACACGAACTTATGGGGAAACTAGAAGTGGTTTCAGGTGCCCGCCATGGAAAATTAAGCGCCCCAGTTCAGTGAGTACATCTTTCTCACCCACAGTGACCATCGGTCATATCTAGCTCCAAACAGGAGATAAAACAAAATCCGTATGGACGATTAAATAAACACCAACAACATCCGTTTCTCTAGCCAGGATGAACACAGATACATTTAAAATATGTAGAACTTATAGAACGTCAAATACCTAACAACGTGAAGTTGGCATAGACTATTGAACTTACATACCAAAAGATTTCTAGCCTGTATGTACACATCTATTTTGTGTCCGAGTATTATGGAAAATCAAAAAATAGTCCCAAATAACTAATGTTAACTGGGGAATCACGATATGACGGGTGTGTATCCGAGTTTTGATTGTACGAATGAAAAGAAAGATTATAAATGGAGAAATGCTAACTGAATGTAAAAAAATCCAATGTAAATAAAAAAGAAAAAATCATAAAACAGTGATTTTTAACACATGAAATTTACCGCACGGTCAGCAAGTTGACTACATATTAGTCATATATCATGATTATTATGTGTAAAATCCATATTATCTCTGGCGGACACACTCTGTTCATTGAAGGGCTGGACAAATCTTGGTGTCTAAGAGCGCAATGGTCAGTAAACTCGTTAAATACTATGGCTTTGATTCTAGTAAAGGACACAAATGTATGTGGAAAAAAGGAGTTTCGGGTTTTTGCGTAATCTGTTTTTGACGAAGGTTAACCATAGCTATTTCCGGTATATGGTTTTATTCAGAAATAAAATCTTAATAGACGACGATCTCGGCGCATGGAATGTGCCATATTTTGTATGTTTTCTGATAGATAAAGATATATCTTGCAGACTTAATTGTAAACATCGGTTATTTCGCATTTGTTAACTAGCAACGGAGCTTAATTAAGGAATTCTTGATATGCATGACGATTACGAAAATATGAATGCGCCAAAAAGATCAGTTATATCTGAAGATCAAATGATTGTTACTAATCCTTTTACATCAAAAAGCAATTAGCGTTAACGTCTAAACAATTTACTATACGTGGAATCCTGTGACATTTTGATTTATTTTTATGAAATCATGCATTTGCTCTGGTACCCTATGTTAACAATCTTAAGCGGAAATACCGATAATTAACCAAAAGCAAAAGTCATGTGATACAAGCACGAAGAATCTAGAATAATAACGGACAATCCGAGAACTCGAAACTCCCCTATTGTATGACGATAGCGTACTCAGACCGGATACTTGTATGTTTCTTTGAATAGCAAAGATCCATTATGATCCATTTACGCGAACACATGTAATAGGAGACAGCGACTATAGGTTGTAAAACTAAAATTATCGTATCTTATAAAAACAAATAACATGGAATTGATATAAGGAGGTACAGTTTTAATTTATCTAAGTATAGAATGTGTTACATGTTATTTTGTTTTTGCATGCAAAATGTACCATCAAAATTTAACTGCTTAAGATGCTAAGAAAGGCTGGAAAGTTGTAGTGACGTGATCGGTTAAGTCTACACCTGAGCAATCAGCATGCGATGCCTTTACTTTTGTAGACTCAATGACATGTCCCAGATTCTGCGTTACACAAAAGCACGTATCTGCGAGAGAGAAAGAATAAAAAAGAATATAAAATTGTAGTTTATAAAAAGAGAGGTAAGAGATGACCCTATTTTGACACCTCACAAAATTTATCAGACCGAAATAAACATGTTTATATAGCTTTAATACGATGTTGTTTATTGTTGTTTAACGTCCCACTCAAGAATCTTTCACTCATATGGAGATGTCATCAAATGCCGGCGAAGTGCTACAAATTTTGGCCTATGCTTTTCACTTACGGCCATTGAGCAGTGAGGGTCTTTAACGTGCGTCCCCTACTGCGACACGGGACCTCGAGTTTTACTGTCTAATCCGAAGGACAGGAAACCAACCTGCCGCCGGCTGGACTCGAACTCGCGACCTCACGATCAAGAGTCGAGCGCGCGCGCTACCGACTGAGTTTTCTACACAGGATCTTGCAATGCAGGATGAATTTATCGTCAATAAACTGATTCTGGCTTATAAACAGTTTGGTAAATCTTTCATTTATTGCACCAAACTGGTTTAAAACTAGTTTCGGCTTTATCATTTGTCACTAACAGCATCATACCAGTTCATGTCAGTGATTTACATGTAGTCTAAAGCATGCAAAGATGGCGGTAAAGACGCGGCAGTTATGAGACAGGTGATTGACTTGCCGTAACATTCTTTGATTTATTAACAAACTTTAATGAAAATAAGATAATGTTTCAGATACTGTTAAACTTGACAAAATATACATAAATCCATTTTTATACAGTCATTTTGCAAATCCAGACCTGCCATTTACTGCCACTTCAAACGTAACGAAATCAGTTTTTAAAATATGATAAATTCAGAAACCAAAACCGAAACCATTTTTGCAATACATTTACCCGTAGTTTGTGATTACATTGATATGAGAGAGAGAGAGAGAGAGAGAGAGAGAGAGAGAGAGAGAGAGAGAGAGAGAGAGAGAGAGAGAGAGAGAGAGAGAGAGAGAGAGAGAGACTCACTTGTGTTATCACATTGTTCAGGTTCAAACATGCCATTAACGTCACAGTTTGGAGTCCACATTCCTTGCCACATGACAAAGCTAATCATTCTGATTTGTCGCATCTGTTGACAGGGAGTCAAGTCATTACGCTTGCTTTGAGCTGAAAAAATTCCCCAGTTCAGCATATAAAATTTCAGATACAAAAGTAAAAATTTTCAAAATGCCCAGAATACATGTACAAACCTGGTGAGTATTGGACAAACACGGACCTCTGAGAATCCAAAGGTGGGATCAGGTGTCATATAGGAGTAAGCATCCGCCGTAAGCCCACAGTCAAATTCAAATGAAATACGTGAGGAACAAATCCTCGTCACAATTAGAACAGACAAATCAACAGACGGTATCGAAAAATAACATTTCATTTAGAGTAATCACAAAAAGGCTACATAAGAGTAGGTATGTTAGGTATTTTACCCAAATAGATTTGTACTTTTAAAATGTTTCAAAAAGTGTAAGAATTTAAATAAATTGATTTTACATTTTAAAACCTGTAAAATATAATTAAAAACATAATGATGTTAATTCTTTTTTTAAACCTGTAAAATATAATTAAAAACATAACGATGTTAATTCTTTCAAAAGGTGTAAGAATTTAAATAAATTGATTTTACATTTTAAAACCTGTGAAAATTTAATTAAAAACATGCGCTCAGATGATTTCGGATACTGTCTGGAGTTTATATTTCTGAAGTATGAAGCATCCCAAATATCGAATTTGTAAAACATGTGCATAGTTCGTATTTTTTAGTTTAAAGATTTGTGTATTTGCTGTAGATTGTCAGTTTCTGTTTTTATGATGCAAACACTGCTACATTTAAGACTACACAACCGTTTGCCGATGACAATTAACTGTCAACCAGTTACTGTAACATTCGTCCGAAGTAAAGACCAACGTTATACGTAGGCAGGATTTAACAACCATACGATATCACTATGAATACGTTATTCGGAATTTCATATAGAGGGGCGCATTATGTAAGCAAACAGGGCAATCTAGGCATGTTTGCTGTAGAATTTATGGAATGTTAAAAGCGAAAGCTCTCTGTATCCTCAAGAAAGTTGCCAGAGTATATTAAATGGTTGTTGATGGACTGTACCCTGGTGTATCGATCTATCGGCACAGAATAATATCATACGCAGGATATTACAGGATATCATTATTAAGTCATTAATACAGTGATCAGCAATAATTGTTCTGCTAATAGTTCCATATGCGCTGCCGCTGTAAAACTGTCAATGACCCATAGTTTGCCAGATAAGAAGTAACTATATGTGAATTCTTATCATTTCAAGGTTATGCATTATTGAAATAGGCATCGTATGGATGTAGCTGGATATATTAACCGTTTCAGGAGAAGAAAACGTTTTGTTTGCTACAGAAACGCACGCATGCACGCACACACACATACACACACACACATACACCAGTTAATTATGATTTTTTTATCAATATACCGTATAAGCAGAAATTTTAGAGAGGCTTCAATTATGGTATTATTAGCGAATCACTAAAATTGAATATCGCTAACAATTCATTCCTCAATGTAAGTAAGAGTTATCGTTTTTAAAATCATAAAATCGCTAAAATTACTTCTCACTCAAATTATATACCATATTTTTCGGACAAAACGCTAAATTTGCGTCCCGCTAAAATTTCCACTTATACGGTATTCCCATGAATTGAAATTCTTACCCTTACTACAAACACCATGTCCGAATGCACTACCCAGTCCGTCATCACCACTAGCAACAGTGCATTCTAGATTATCATCGCAGGTACCCGCGGGTGGCATTCCCCACAGCTGGACATGTTCAAGTTCTGGAGGAAGTTGGCATGTTTCACCTTCTTGCTATAATCAATGACAAACTAATGAAATAAGTCTTGATATTATTTATTGTTGACGTGTTCGTTTCACGTCTCGCAAATATTTCAGTTGTATAGAGAATTAACCATTCTGAAATCTGCCATAAACTATGTCACATGGCATTAATAAATTTATGCTATTTGAGGAGCTCGTGGCGAGGGGACACGTCATCATATATATATGTATCTATATATTATATTGGGGTTGCTAGAATGCTGTTATCTTGTATGCCACACTCAACAATTTTGCAGTTATATATTGACCGTCAGTTTGAATTGATGGGGGGAGAGAACCCGATTACAATATACTCAGGAAGTGGGGAAGCAGGAAGTGAACTGGTAAATATTCTAAAATGATCAGCGGGACTCGAACCCGGACTTAGTGAGGGTGATGGCATTAAGCGCGATGCTTTAACAACTCGACTACTTTTTTTCGCTGGGTATTACGTTGTGATATCCCAGCTGACGTAATCCTGTATAAATGTAAATGAACTTCAGGCTGATTATATTGCAAAATACTTTATCAAAGTTCACTTTAGTTTAATACACCATTTATACACTTGATTAAAACACATAAATGAAATACAAACATTTATTGATATCGTTTGACAACAGGTTCACTTAATACACCAGTGTGGTTCTTTAAACTTAGAATGTGATCATCATAATTCACAATAAAATAGTAATATAGCCAGCTACTATAAATAGTAAGATACATGGGACATGGAATTGATTTTGAAAATAGAGTAAGGTTTTAGCCAGTTGCTGGGCACATAACATTCTTACTGTAAACGAGTAAATTACTATACAAACAGCAATATATACATGTATGATAATTATAAAATACTTCTTGTTTCAAACCTTTGCACATGCATCAGTGCAGCCACAGAAGCCACCATTTTTTATCACTTTGCCTGGACAGGACAACGGTGTTGTATCTACTAGCCCGCATAGTTGGGGTGTACAAACAATGGCATTTGATGCTGCCACGAAACCAATTAAAACTGCCAGTTTTAACATATTTAGTATTGTCTTCAGTATAGTCTAGAAAAATATGAAATTCTCCGTGTGTCTTAATAATATGTGAATATCATTGGTATGAACAGATGTCTTATCACTTATCATTGTGTCTTTATATTAGATCACATTAATTTTCAAGTACATAACGTTGTATCTAATAATCCCTTCATTTGAGTCATAACTATATCTTCGTTGGCGGGTATCAAATCTGTCAATAACATAAACTATACGATAAACTACTATTTATTTGTAAGAAGGTATCTCGATCTCACATGAAAAATAAACTTACGTTGTTTAATTCTTACTTCACTGTGTAATGGATTTCGGTCTAGTTGGTGGCATATGTGAGCATAGTTATAATAGCATGTATGACATTGATTGTAGATTGACGTGTGTATGACATTGATTGTAGATTGACGTGTGTATGACATTGATTGTAGATTAACGTATGTATGACATTGATTGTAGATTAACGTGTGTATGACATTGATTGTAGATTGACGTGTGTATGACATGATTGTAGATTGACGTGTGTATGACATTGATTGTAGATTGACGTGTGTATGACATTGATTGTAGATTGACGTGTGTATGACATTGATTGTAGATTGAACGTGTGTATGACATTGATTGTAGATTGACGTGTGTATGACATTGATTGTTAGATTGACGTGTGTACATTGATTGTAGATTGACGTGTGTATGACATTGATTGTAGATTGACGTGTGTATGACATTGATTGTAGATTGACGTGTGTATGACATTGATTGTAGATTGACGTGTGTATGACATTGATTGTAGATTGACGTGTGTATGACATTGATTGTAGATTAACGTGTGTATGACATTGATTGTAGATTAACGTGTGTATGACATAGATTGTAGATTGACGTGTGTATGACATTGATTGTAGATTGACGTGTGTATGACATTGATTGTAGATTGACGTGTGTATGACATTGATTGTAGATTGAGATTTGACGTAGATTAACGTGTGTATGACATTGATTGTAGATTAACGTGTGTATGACATTGATTGTAGATTGACGTGTGTATGACATTGATTGTAGATTAACGTGTGTATGACATTGATTGTAGATTGACGTGTGTATGACATTGATTGTAGATTGACGTGTGTATGACATTGATTGTAGATTAACGTGTGTATGACATTGATGGTAGATTAACGTGTGTATGACATTGATTGTAGATTAACGTGTGTATGACATTGATGGTAGATTAACGTGTGTATGACATTGATTGTAGATTAACGTGTGTATGACATCGTTGGTAGATAAACGTATGTGTATGACATTGATGGCAGATTAATAGGTGTGCATGGCATTAACGGTAGATTTACGTATGTGCATGGCATGGAAAGTAGATTAATGTGTATGTGACATTAATGGCGGATAACAAGTGTGTATGGCATTAATGTTAGATTAATATGTGTATGACATTGATGGCAGATTAACATATTTGAATAGCATTGTTTACATCGTTTTGACACACTGAAAATACTTTTTATCTCACTTTTATAAAGGAAACAGTCAAATACTGTACAGGGGAGATACCTCGCGGTGGTAATAATCGATATATGTATGGCAATGATAAATCTGTTTTTTATTAAATATAAATTTTATATATACATAGTAGAACATCGAGTGTACGATATCGTCCCAACATAATTCTTTTCTTTCTCAGAAAAACGCACGAAAATTATGATAAATCTAGCACTAATTCTTAATAATAATGACTGTTTATGTCTTAAATGGCTTCAAAGCAGTCATATATACCTTATGAAACCCCTGAAATTAAAATAACGTATGGTTCTCGGTTACCATCCATGTGTCGATTTTTCGAACTTTTCTAGGTGGTCCCTTGAACTTCGATTCATTGAAGTTATAAATATATAACACGGGCTGACTTTGCATGACCTAATGTTATTTCAAGCTATTCCCGCGTATTGTATAACGGCGATCGTTTCAGGAGAGAAAGGTACAATCAGTGGAATTAAACAATTGTACAGTACAATATGGATTCCCATTAACGATAACTAGCTCTGAAAGCTGAACCGGATCAAAAAGTTGACTATATCTATAAAATATAATCACTTGTCAAGATATATATATATATATATATATATATATATATATATATATATATATATATATATATATATATATATATATATATATATATATATATATATATTTATATATAGTTGTTTAATTTCACGGTGAAAAAAGTTCGCGTTTTTAAAATGAAAGGAACTTATTCACTAGTTTATATTTTGGGCAAGACTGTTTCCAATACTGAAGTGTGATAGGAATTGAAGTAAAGCTGATAAAATTTTGTGATACTTGTCTACAAAATAAAGTCATAATAGTGATATGTTGGCTATCTGGATAAAATACTGTATACAGGGTTATTTTCGCCCTTATGCACTTGCAAACGGTTTCGCCCTGTTTTAAATTCGCTCAGACTAATGAGACTTTTATTATTGAAAATGGATTAATTTACCATTTTGAATTCGCCCACTGACGATGAGCGTGAACGGAGAAACAATAAAACGGGGGTGAAAATTTCCTTGTATACAGTAGTGATTTAAGCTTAATAACCTAATTTATAATTTAAAAACGCACATTTGTAATATATACGTGTAGTGGACCTGGACGTGTTTAAATTAAGGTCATAAAGCATAACATTAACATTACACTGACTAGAGTAATCGTTCTTACTTGTCACCATACCCACGGGTATCCAGTGAGGATTAAAACTTTTTTTTGCGTGAAGCTTATCATAACGGAAAAAAGAGCAAAATCATCCGTATGTCAATCAAAAAGTTACTCCGCCCCGGCAAGTTCAAGTATCGGACATTAACAGGTTATGATTCGTGTTACATGAATATTATGGTGGCATATTTTTGTCATCATATGAGTAGATATCGATATCATAGAAAAAGATGTCGACTTATTAATTCAACTTGCTGAGATAATAACGCCGAGATAGTTATCTAGCAAGTCGAAAACTCGGCTGTATATCGTGTTTATGCTCGGATGTGACATCTACTTGTCAGTTATTTATGTCGACATAGTAACCAGAAGATGTCAACAACTAATCTGGAAACCGGAAGACTCATGGAGAAAATATGCAAGTGCCAAGTGCTTAACTATGCTGCTTTGGACCAAGAGCGCAGGTGCCGACTCGTTTCTTCCGGTTTCCAAATTAGATGCATAAAGACGATATAAAGCGGAGTCTCTGACTTGCTAGATAATCATCTCGGCGTTATTATATCGGCAAATTGAATTAATAGACGGCCTGACGGTATCCATGAATTATCTCGGTAGGATACCCGCTGGTTATTGTATACTAAAGTAATATTTCGAAAAATAGGACTTTAAATTCTTAACTATAAAAAAAGCTATACTAGCCATTTTTTGACAGTTTTTACTCTTAGACGGATTTAGGAATACATTTAGGTTAATTTTTGACCTTGTATGATACCATTTTTTTTTGCTTCGGAACTCTACAGCTATTTTAAATTCGAACTCAACCGATGAAGTCTTATTGACAGAAACGTCTTGAGCTTTTCTTTTGACACACCTTTACATCAAAACTAGATATTTGAAATTATGTTGAATATTCATTTCAATTTACTACAAAATTCATTCATTGTATTGTAAGTCGAACACCGGGAGGACTATAGTTTTGCATTTGCCGTGCGTCATTCCCATATGTTCCACATTACAAATACTAGGCCCACCATATTTGGTAAAGGTTTACATATTAAGTAAATAGATTGTTCTTACAAAATTCAGCTCCCATTACTTTTATTCTCAGTGTTATTCCCTTTTCTTTATTTTATTTGCCCGGGTCAAACGTAAGTCTTTTATCAATCAGAGGACCGTTTTACATCCTAAGTCCTAAATTGTAACTTTTAGTCCTAACTACCATGGCAATGCATTACTGATTGGTCAGTCCTATGACAATTTGGACCAAAACTTAGGATTAAGCACTTAGGACCATTCCTAAAATGGGCCCCTGGCTCACAGTTTTTCGTAAATAAATACATCTTCAGTAGTCAGAGTATCGCATACGTCAATAGCACTCCTCCACCCTTATTGGTAGAAGTATTCCCCCTTTTATTTGTCCAGCTCATATCTACGTCGGAGGTACATAAAGTGATTTTTTCGATTTATATTTCTCGGAGATATGTTCAGGCGGGGTCGAATAATTCTAGTCTCATTCATCTGTCGGCATTCCTATGGGAACGAACTGTGCCCCTTTATTAGTCGACATGTTTCTTTATTCATACGAAGCAGACTTCATTCAGAAACTGCTGAATCAAAAGAAGATACAGTTAGCGGTGTCCTTTAATTTGACATTTAGAATTATCGACGACGTTTTGTCAACTAACAATGACAATTTTCATACATATGTCAATGCGATATATCCCAGCGAAATAGAAATTAAAAATACAACAGAATTAAGCACACACGCTTCATACTTAGACATTTTACTTAATATAGACGGGAAATTAGCAACTAAGCTATACGACAAATGCGACGATTTCGGCTTTCCCATCGTAAATTTTCCACATTTAAGTAGTAATATTCCTCAGTCACCAGCACATGGGGTATATATTTCACAAATGATTCGATATGCCAGGGCGTGTACAACATATGAAGATTTCATATACAGAGGTAAACTACTCACTGACAAGTTATTGACACAGGGATATCGAAAACCGCGTTTAATGTCAACGTTCCGCAAATTTTACAGTCGGTATAATAGTCTTGTTTGCGATAATTCCGTTTCACTAAGTGAAATGTTGAGTAGCCTTTTCGTTGGCGGTTGTTGAGACGTCTGTACCAATTGTGGCGAGGATTCACTCCTCACGTATTTCATTGGACTTGACTGTGGACTCACGGCGGGTGTGACCTGTTGACAGGGGATGCCAGGGCGTGCACAACATATGAAGATTTCATATACAGAGGTTAACTACTCACTGACAAGTTGTTGACACAGGGTTATCGAAAACCGCGTTTAATGTCAACGTTCCGCGAATTTTACGGTCGGTATAATAGTCTTGTTTGCGATTATTCCGTTTCACTAGGTGAAATGTTGAGTAGCCTTTTCGTTGGCGGTTGTTGAGACGTCTGTACCAATTGTGGAGAGAATTCACTCCTCACGTATTTCATTAGACTTGACTGTGGACTCACGTCGGGTGTGACTGGTCGACAGGGGATGCTTACTCCTCCATTGCACCTGATCCCACCTCTTGGTTTCCAGAGGTCCGTGTTTGTCCATTTTTACCAGATTTGTATCTATGTTCTGGACATTTTATTGGTTAATAGTTTGGCATCTGAGATTTTTTAAATTTAAACAACGCATTCTCTTTTGAGGCGCACGTGTGTGAAAAAAGATCTATAAGTCGACGATGATTTGGGAGGTCTTTATTAAACCATCTAAAACGTATACCGTGAAATGTATACCGTGAAATGATGAAATACAAGGGGTTTTCGTTATTTACGTTGTATGAAGTCGGTGCAATTATTTTCAGCACATCAAGTGATAATACATGTAATTATTAGAAAATGAAATTAGAAAATGATATTTTGATGACAATATGTCATCGAGCACTTAACGATGTTTAGATTTTTTAAAGTATAAATTACAATCCCGACAGCTCATAAAAATATCAGTTGAATATTTATATATAACAATATGCTTGATGTCTCACATGATATTTAAAATGGCCTGTCGTTAGATAAATAACATAAGTGATAGCCATTGTTGCATTACGTGCACTAAGTACTTAATAAAACCTCGTTATATGTCATTAAGATGATAGCTAACTTCAATTTCATCTGGTGTGATATGATTTTTATTGAAACACTGACAGCTAATGTGTCAAAATAAGAATCATCCAAATTTTAGTGCATGTATTTTGAAATTAATGTATATGTCCTCAATGAATAAACATGACATACTTCTAAACAGACGTCTACTAACTACTAAAGTAGGCGTGCTGGACCCTTGACCTCTATGAGTTTAGATCTTAGGTAATAAAGCAAAGCGACATTAGAATTACACTATCTAGTGAAATTGTTCCTACTTATTATCATACATACGATAATCCAGTGAGGAATAAATGGTTTCCACCATGAAGCCTGTCTTACCAGATAAGGTAGTAGAATCATCCGTATGATAATCAAAATGTTATTCCTCCCCGTCAAGTTATGGTGAATCTGACTATATTATAAATATTATAAACATAATACCAAAGTTATAATATAATGCTCAAGACGATATCGTTTCCGTCAATTAGACTTCATCAGTTGAGGTCCAATTTGAAATGTATGCAAAAATGGTATCATACAAGACCAAATAATATATCTAAAAGTATAGCCGAAATCCGTTCAAGAGCAACCACTGTAGAAAAAAAAAACAATGACTATCTTAGCTTTAGTAAATTTTCGAATTTAAATGTTGTAATCAGTGCCAAATATTACTTTATCATTAGATGAACAGCTGGTACCGAAATACCAGGTACTAGGTTTATGTATACCCTCGGGGACTCAAACGGTCCACCAGCAGTGGCAACGACCTAGTGGTTATAAATATTATAAACATAATACCAAAGTTATAATGCTCAAGACGATATCGTTTCTGTCAATTAGACTTCATCAGTTGAGCTCCAATTTGAAAAGTATGTATATTTTCTAAAGAGAAAATGGTATCATACAACGCCAAATAATATATCTAAAGTATAGCTGAAATCTGTCCAAGAGCAACCACTGTACAAAAAACAAAACAAAAAAACAATGACTATCTTAGCTTTTGAAAAATTTCGAATTTAAATGTTTTAATTCGTGCCTATAACTTAAGATAAGCATGCTTTAGATGAGAAAATGATTTTATTTGTATTGTATCGGTGATTAAAAGTTATAAACTTTTGATACATTTTTTATACAACACGATGTCTTTATTGGTCTGTCAGATCTAATCCTGTGCAATCCACTGATCCATAGACTTTTGTGGATTCTAACACGGTACCCTTGTGTTGCGTGACACAGAAACAATGATCTGAAAGAAATGAATGTGTAAAAGAAATCATCAAAAACATTTGAAATGAGAGAAAGGTAAAACAACACTTTAAAATATCTGAAAAGACAACAAATATGATCAATGTATAAAATATCAGATACCAAAGGATAAATCTTCAGCATGTCCACGACACATATACAAATATGATAATATTAGACAAACGCGGATCTCTGGCAATCCAAAGGTAGGATCAGGTGCCATGGAGGAGTACGCATCCCCTGTCGACGTATTGCACACGTATTGATCTAGAGATTTAAGGCTACTGAGCGTTAGGGTACAATACTGCCCTGTCGCATAGAAATTTAATATCGATGAAATAATGTTTCTAAGCGCAAGATTTCATAATCATATCGCTGATCTATGTAGTTTGTTGCATAATAAATAAGCCATCAGTATTCACATTAGGCCAAATGTCTGCCCCAATACTAAGTTACTATTTTTGTAAAACATAATTTTACCGAATTAATAAGTAATTATAAAGTTATACTCACTGGTGTTGTCACATTGTTCTGCTTCGAACAAACCACTAGCATCACATTTTGGTGTCCACATTCCTTGCCATACAACCATACTGATCATACGAATTCGTCTCATCTGTTCACATGCTGTCATGTCACGGCGGACTGGCTGTACTGTAAAATGAAATAAGACTTCTTATTATATATATAACGCATAAGTCGAAATTCCGACTATAGATGGATGGATAAATATGTTAACTAGTATTTCAGTTATCTCGTATTCCGGGTTGTCCCGTATATATATATATATATATATATATATATATATATATATATATATATATATATATATATATATATATATATATATATATATACAGTAATACCTGCTATAGCAGCCACCTATATATATAATATTACCTGTATAAACCTGCTAGTCCCTTACTGCATACTTCAACTAAATTAAACCTGTATATAAGGGTCACCTGCACATGTAAATATGGATGGCCCCTATTTAAGGTTTCACGGTCGGTATAATTCTTGTCTGCGACTACTCTGTTTCCACTAAGTGAAATGCATAGTTGCCTTTTCGTTGGCAGTTGTTGAACGTCTGTACCAAAATATAACACTCCTCCGTGTTTCACTGGACTTACTGTGGACTCACGGCGGGTGTGAACATCGAAAGCTTACTCCTCCAATGATCCCACCTCTTGGTTTCCAGAGGTCCGTGTTTGTCCATTTTTTTATCGGATTTGTCTCTGTGTCCTGGACGTTCTATGATTTACACAGGTATCTGAAGTTTATATATATATATATATATATATATATATATATATATATATATATATATATATATATATATATATATATATATATATCCGTAATTTGGTGGACAAGCGATAATGATTCTACTGTAGACGGAGTTTCTTTACCTCTAGTACAAACACCATGTCCTAGAATGTTAGTTACTTCACTGTCTGGAACACTGCATTCTAAGTTATCATCACATGAGCCAGCAGGTGGCACTCCTAGCAAGTTGACTTCAGACACTTGGGGAGAGAGTTCACACGACTCCCCTTCTTGCTAAAAGTAAACACATAATACATTAAGGTATTGTATTTCTTTTCCTCCTGTAAAACTTTGAGATATAGAACTTAGGTATAATACAGGGAATGGTTAAAGCGAGTTTAAAAATAATCACATACTGAATATGATCTAAAAGAGTGTATCATTGTGTTTAACGTTTAGTCGATGTAATTCCAAATTTTATCGTCAACAATCTTTATAATTTTGTCAAAGAAATAGCATAATGTAAAATGATGGATTTGCTTTAATACATAGCAGGAGTATTTCAAGTGCATGTTTTCTCATTTCTCCTTATACAAACCTTAGCACACGCATCGGTGCATCCACAAAATCCACCATTTTTAATTACTTTTCCGGGACACGTTACTGGTTGGGCGTCTACGAGGTTACACAACTGAGGCGTACAGACGATGGCGTATGTAGACGCTATGAAACTCACAAAAATTACTGTCGTCAACATATTTAGTGCTGTCTACAAATCGAACAAAACTGAAATAAAACCTGAAATGTACGAAACTAAAGAGAATAGCTAGATAAGACCAGCTGTAGATATACGTTCTTGCTTATCAAGTTTCATGTTTGCAAATAGAAATATTACCTCTAAAGGTAATTCATTCGACGTACAATCTAATTGTTCAAGTGCATGTTATTCAAATTTAAAACCATACGAAGTATGAAATTCAATACTATTTTGGTATGCATGTATGCATATCGTTTGTGCAGTTTGATTTATCTTGTGTACATTGCAAAATAAATTTTAACAAACCACTCAATTTTTTTTGTGCGTATGTTGTGTAACACATAACAAGTAAAATTCCAGTTCCACATTTTGTAAAGGTAGGTGTCAGTGTGTATTTAAATGATGATAAAATAGGCTTAAATGAACACAATGAAGCATATACTGAATACATAGTGTATGGTTGTAACTGTGTTACATTTAGTCAGATGGATAATTGTTTATTTCACATAATTTAACAATACTGACTTGTTTTATCTGTGACACTTAAAAATATGGGGTACCCTTAAACTTCGAAACGAAATAAAACGAATCGGAACGAATGAAAAGAAAACGGGCGAAATTAAAATAGGCAGAAAGAAGCAGATGGAGAAGACACAACGAAACTGAACGCAACGAAACTTAAAATTAAGAACTAGGGCGAACTGTTTTCGTAAACTAAAACATATGTCTCCTTCCCTTTATCCTAAATTTATTCTTTCTACCTCTAAGATGGCAATGAACCCTAAAATATGCAAAAATGTATTTGTTACAACCTATACAAGGAAATACATGTACATGTGCTATTTTAGAATAAGTTAACCTTAGGTAAACATGGAAGTCATAAAGGAATGTGACACTGCCTCATGTTGATACACCTATAAACAAAAGGGTATAAGCATAAGTCAAGGATAAAAGGTTGTATCCCTGAATAATATTCATTATTTGACCTTGAGGTCAAAGGTCAGTCTCATGAGGTCATGGTGGTAGGTAAGAGACTTCCTCTTGGTTATAAACCTATATACATTGTACCAAAGTACATAGCCCTAGGTCAAAGACAACACAGTAATGAACTGAACAAAGCAATGCTGACTCAGATGTCAAAGGTCAAGGTCCATGATTACTTGACACATACTGCCTATTGGTGTAACACCTATATACTTAACAGTGTAAGCCGACGTGAAAAGACAAAAAAGTTACAACCTGGACAAGAAAATACTATAATTTTAGCCATAATTTGACCTTGAGGTCATAGGTCACGATCAAATGGAAAAAATGATACACTTATGCATGAAAGGGGGTTCGTTTTGCTTAGGTCTAAAGACAAAAGATGACAAGCAGTACAAATATTAAGTTTTTAGTCTATCATTTGAACTTGAGGTCAAATGTGAAGGTCAAATGGAGGACATGATGGCATGTGAAAAACTGTCATGGAACATACCTACATATCAAAGGATTTATAGCTAAGTCAAACATAAAAGGTAATGACCAGGACAGGAAATCCTACAATTTTAGTCATGATGTCTATGTTTACAAAACCAGTCAACATTGCACAGTGTAACGAACTTGATTTGCTCTTTTTGTTATTTGAATTTCCCGCCTTGTTTTTACTTTCTTCCAAAACCTGTTTAGCAACTTACCCGTGCGAAGTTAATAATACATTTGTTATAATCCTCACTCCTGTCCGTGCAGTTGAATATATCAGACGTGTCTGCTAGTAGTTCTGAACCAGGAATGGTGGGCGTATTATACCCGTAAACTTGAAATAGTAATTGAACATGCAAATATCAAGGTAAATAATATTTATTTACTCTATATTATGTATATTTATTAGTGTATCTTTTATATATTGTGAAGTATTGAAGTTTTCGTATTTACTTGCACTACACGTGTTCGAATTGTATTTCGTTGTAGATTTATAAACTAAACCGTATAATACTTATTACCATTATTAATATATGAAGGTCTGAGTGCCTAATATATTGTGTATATAATGTAATTTCAAAGGTGTGGTAGTAAAATAGCCCAGATAACAGGCAAGCAGCTCACGTAACTCTATGGAGGCCCAGCCGGACTAGGAGTCAAGATTTCAGCTGTGTTGTGCCGTTTATTTCCTACTTAACTCTAATATACAGCAGTAGCAGTAGCAGTATTTTTATTGTGAGATTTTGCTACAGATACTGTGTTAATATATCCTTTTGCAGTGAAACTGAACTGAAAGTTACAATATTTATTTGAAAGACTAAAATGAAACCAGGGACAATTATAATTTTGTTTTATTTATTTTATTTATTTATAGAATTGATATTGCAATAGACTCAGCCGAAATATCAGTAATCTATCATTTTGTTTCTAACTTCCTGTATATAATTTATTTCTTATTAAATTTTGTTTATTGTTAAAATTTCTTAGTGTTGTATCTGAGTTGGTAATCCGGCAATCCTCGGACTTCATGATATTTGGGTTAAAACGGAAACCTACATTCATGACACACAGGAAAACTAAAACTTGTTTGTGACTATACAAATACAAGTAAAATGAAGAAGTACCAATTGATAATCGAAAGTCAAGTCCATTAGGAAACGACAAATTAAATGTGTGAATGGTCTCAACATGACGAACAATTGTGAATCGCAAACGGGATAGGACTAGGTGTCCGAAAGGAGTCAGCGTCCCCTGCTAGCATGATACACCCGTTTACACAATTATGCTATGAAAACGTACTACAACAAGAATGATTTTGCGAATGCGAACATGGTATGAGCTGAAAAACACTTGCATTATATTTTCATGCGACAGTCGTGAAGACGGCTAACTTACCCCGGCTTATCTCATTTACATATACCAATAACGATCGCACAAATCTAATTTTAAAGTAAAATTTTAAAACAAATTAGAATAAATATCAATACACTCATTCAGAACATAACACTAACTTTGTATAGAAGCTGTCTTCTAGACCTATATTTTTAGGAGAATTGTTATTTGTCTGAAATTTTGTAATCAAATATTTATATATCTTAAAAAGTGATTTGAAACTATAACTATAATTATATGGTGCTTTGACTTAGTGACATGAAAACCGGTTCATCGACATAACTGAAAATATACTATCAATATAAAAATTTCAGATACCAAAGTATACATCAATAGAATGTCCAGGACATGGATACAAATCCGGCAAAAATGGACAAAGACGGACCTCTGGAAACCAAGAGGTGGGATCAGGTGCCATGGAGGAGTAAGCATCCCCTGTCGACCGGTCACACCCGCTGTGAGTCCACAGTCAAGTCCAATGAAACACGTGAGGAGTGTATCCTCGTCACAATTGGTACAGACGTATCAACAACCGCCAACGAAAAGGTAGCTTAACATTTCACTTAGTGAAACAGAGTAGTCGCAAACAAGACTATTATACCGACCGTCAAATTTGCGGAACGTTGACATTAAACGCGGTTTTCGATATCCCTGTGCCAGTAATTTGTCAGTGAGTAGTTTACCTCTGTATATGAAATCTTCATATGTTGTACACGCCCTGGCATATCGGATCATTTGTGAAATATAAACTCCATATGCGGGTGACTGAGGGATATTACTATTTAAATGTGGAAAATTTATGATGGGAAAGCCGAAATCGTCGCGTTTATCGTATAGCTTAGTTGCTAATTTCCCGTCTGTGCTTATATTAAGTAAAATGTCTAAGTATGAAGCGTGTGTGCTTGATTCTGTTGTATCTTTAATTTCTAGTTCGCTGGGATATATCGCATTGACATATGTATGAAAATTGTCATTATTAATTGACAAAATGTCGTCGATATATCTAAATGTCAAATTAAAGGACATCGCTAACCTTTTCTTCTTTTGATTCAGCAGTTTCTGAATGAAGTCTGCTTCGTGTGAATAAAGGAACAGGTCGACCAATAAAGGAGCACAATTGGTTCACATAGGAATGCCGACAGTTTGTTGAAAGACCACGTCTCCGAACATTACAAATATATTGTCTATTAGAAATTCCAGCATGTTTTTTATATCAACTTCAGTATATTTGTGTAGAAATAAGTATCCTGATAGCCAATCACTAGATATTTAAATTTTCGGGTACCACCTTTAGTGAAAAAGCAGTTGTCTATGATGCTGAAAAGTCTTTCTTTTAATTTTTTATGTTGAATAGTAGTGTAAAGAGTAGAGAAGTCATAAGTTTTGTTACTGTGAATTCCAGAAAAAATGTGTGCCTTCAAATTTTCTAAAAGCTGTTTAGAATTTTTAAGTATCCACATCTGATTTACACCGCTTCTGGAATAAGCCATTGTACAGTATTGTTGAAGTTTTCCTTAACGGCTGTCAATATCTTGGTAAGGTTTGGAAGAACATTTGCTATGTATCTTTGCTTATATGGGGTTTTATGAAGTTTAGGTATCCAGTATAAATGTGGTAGCTCGAAGTCGGTATCCGTTGTAGGTATATCAAATGAGAGTAATACGGACACGTGATTTTGAAGGATCTCGTCCTTTGAAAAATGAGCTACGTGTGTATGTAGGATTTCCAGAATTCGTATTAAACCCAAGTTCTTCTAATAAACAATTATAGTAATGTGCCTTACAAATAAAAACTATATTATTTGAGGCTTTGTCTGCTGGTACCACTAGTAAAATGATCTAAAATGGAAATTATATATTGTGTTTAACAACAGAAAATGGATTATGCCATATCAATGTTATACTTCAAAGGTAGTTTACAGGTTCATATATTTCTTTTAGGCTCTAAAATAATTATCTAGTTGTATAACTTTCTTCTGCAGTGTAACCACAGTATATACAGTACTGGACCTATTTGATATTAGAACAATGTAAGCATGGTTAAATTTTCCCATTTTCCCACAGTTCTACGACAGTAAATAAAGAGGTGTAATATTTGGATATAAGTACAATATAAGTACGATTAAACTATATATTAATCATCATGAATTTGAGAATTAATTTAGGTAGCTGTGAAATTAAATGAATATAAATACAAAAGTTTTGAAAAAATAACAAACAAAATTAAAATAATTATTTGTACACTGAAATAGTGTTTTTCGCCACAATCAACATTTGTTCGGTTACTTCATGTTCTCATTTTTCTATTTACCTCTCTCTCTCTCTCTCTCTCTCTCTCTCTCTCTCTCTCTCTCTCTCTCTCTCTCTCTCTCTCTCTCTCTCTCTCTCTCTCTCTATATATATATATATATATATATATATATATATATATATATATATATATATATATATATATATATATATATATATATATATATATTGCATTGTATTTCCTAAAAATTTAACAGTCGACATCTAATCGGACATATCTAATCGGACATTTACTTAGTGTTTTGATAATTTTTCACAGATGTCTTATGATCAATCGATATTCGAACCAGTACCAAAAATTCTGTCACACCGCATTGAGAGGGGGTACATGCCTGGTACATCGGAAGAGGAACGAAACAAGGAATACGATGATGTCAGTGACGTGTATGATGAAGTATGTTGTTAGTACAAACTATCTTTTCTGTATCAGGGAGACAATCTATCTATCTATCTATCTATCTATCTATCTATCTATCTATCTATCTATCTCTCTCTCTCTCTATCTCTCTCTATCTCTCTCTATCTCTCTCTATCTCTCTCTATCTCTCTATCTCTATCTATCTCTCTATCTATCTCTCTCTATCTCTCTATCTATCTCTCTCTATCTCTCTCTATCTATCTCTCTCTCTTTCTCTCTCTATCTCTCTCTAACTCTATCTATCTATCTATCTATCTATCTATCTATCTATCTATCTATCTATCTATCTATCTATCTGACTATATATCTGTTTATCTATCATTAAACGAGCTTAGGAAAATAAACTGTTATTGTTCTATCATCTCTTCATTTATTCGAAGCAGACTTCATTCAGAAACTGCTGAATCAAAAGAAGAAAAAGCTAGCGGTGTCTTTTAATTTGACATTTAGATATATCGACGACGTTTTGTCAATTAATAATGACAATTTTCATACATATGTCAATGCGATATATCCCAGCGAACTAGAAATTAAAGATACAACAGAATCAAGCACACACGCTTCATACTTAGACATTTTACTTAATATAAGCACAGACGGGAAATTAGCAACGAAGCTATACGATAAACGCGACAATTTCGGCTTTCCCATCATAAATTTTCCACATTTAAGTAGTAATATACCTCAGTCACCTGCATATGGAGTTTATATTTCACAAATGATCCGATATGCAAGGGCGTGCACAACATATGAAGATTTCATATACAGAGGTAAACTACTCACTGACAAATTATTGACACAGGGATATCGAAAACCGCGTTTAATGTCAACGTTCCGCAAGTTTTACGGTCGGTATAATAGTCTCGTTTGCGACTACTCTGTTTCACTAAGTGAAATGTTGAGTTGCCTTTTCGTTGGCGGTTGTTGAGACGTCTGTACCAATTGTGACGAGGATACACTCCTCATGTGTTTCACTGGACTTGACTGTGGACTCACGGCGGGTGTGACCGGTCGACAGGGGATGCTTACTCCTCCATGGCACCTGATCCCACCTCTTGGTTTCCAGAGGTCCGTGTTTGTCCATTTTTTATCGGATTTGTATCTATGTCCTGGACATTCTATTGATTTACACTTTGGTATCTGAGGTTTTTATATTATTTCAATACATGAACACAACATACAACATGACATACCAGGGATGCTGATATCAGTGCAGTAAGAGGTCTCTGCTGAAAGCAGGGACGTTGTTGTAAGACTAACGTTCTACCACTAGACGACCTGAAGCCGTCGAAAACGTGTTGAAATATTAAGAGATTTCAATTATGTCAAACTCAATTCTTTATGGATCAATTTATGCCATTAAGAAATCCTACCTCTTGGTTTCCAGAGGACCGTGTTTGTTCATTTTCACCGGATTTGTATCTATGTCCTGCACATTCTATTGATTTATACTTTGGTATCTAAGATTTTTTTTTATATTTAATAGTTTAATATCTTTTTTCAGTATTTGATAAATACAAATTACACCACACCACGGATAGCTGCGGAAAAAGTAGCAGATTACATTCCTATGGATAAACGGTCGGAAGTCGTTGTTCTGGACATCGGAGCCGGTTCCGGAGTAGCTGGAGAAAATGTACAAATACACATTTTATTTAATACAATGTAATTTTTGTAGAACTAAAATGTCTCTCTCTCTCTCTCTCTCTCTCTCTCTCTCTCTCTCTCTCTCTCTCTCTATATATATATATATATATATATATATATATATATATATATATATATATATATATATATATATATATATATATATATAATGTGTGTGTGTGTGTGATTTTTTCAGATGTTAAAGTTAGGTTTTACAACTATCAATGCTTTAGAGCCATCTAAAGGATTGGCTGCCGTTGCAAAAAAAGAAGAGTATTTATAGAAATATCATCAGCGAAATCAATAACAGAAAAACATCTTCAGATACAAGCAGGTAAATGCTAAAATTAAAATTCTATAGGCGTACCTAGCCATTGTTCTGATTGGTTTATACTGGAAACCTTAATGTTATAAAACCCCATACAAACAGAAGTACATCGCAGGATCCAGCAAATATTTCTCCAAATATTTATATATACTTCTTACAAAAATACTGATAGCAGTTAAGGAAAAGTGGCTTAAATGAGATGTGGATGCTGAATAATTCCTAACAGCTTTTAAAAAATTTCAGGACATACCATTTCCCCTCCAATTCTTAGTATCAAACTATATTACTTTTTTACTCAATATACAACATTTCTGCATGGAAGTTAGATTTTTTTGAATTTTGGTTAACGCCACACCCGGCAATTGTTGGCGGCCAGGTTTTAATGGTGGAGGAGAGAAACCGGTGACAATGTACCCGGGAAAAAAACCACCGGTGTTCCGCAAGTTGAAAGAAAGACATTTAACAATCAACCGTAACTGTTTGATTTTTAGTAAATGAAGTACCCTCAAATTTAAATACCTAACCATTGGTTATCCTATTTCGTCCAACACTAATCTGATGTAACACAATTGATATAGTACTAGCAGTTTAATAGTGATAACATTTTAATTAATACAGTGATAACAATTATATTAATATGATATGATGATCTGTAATTATAATAGTGACAATATTTTACAAGTTCTGGACTTTTGTGTACTAAAATCTAAAATTGGATGGAAACCATTATGCGGAGGCCGGCTTCATACGATGAACATAATTATAACTTATGCAATTTCTGTTGGTACAATATCTGTGTGCTTTAATTACCGTTGTAAATAGTGTGTGTACTGTTCATTAACCGTTACCAGGGATAAGTTTCTGATGAAATAGTGTCGCAAGAATTGGAAGTGACTATTATACAACTTTTGTGTACTAAAATCTAAAATTAGATAGAAACCATCATGCTGAGGCCAAAGAACTACTTCATACGTTAAACATAACAATAACTTATGCAATTTTTGTTGAACAAGGTTATCTTAACAATGAAGAAAGTTCTGGAATAAGTGACCACAATAGATTTTGGGTGATTTCGAAACTAACTGAATTACACAATATTTTGTACCAATTCTTGAACTGAACCGAAAGATATAAAAAGCGAGAGTTGCTAACAACCGGTGGCACAAGCCCGGGAAGAGCAGGACAGACACACACTGAGAACATCTGGAATGATAGATCAGATAAGTAGTAAATTGAAACTCTGAAAGTTATTGTGAACCTAAGAACTCTGGAAGAAAGACTGTTAATATTGTGACTCTATATTGTGACTCTATATTGTGCAAACTATTTTATAGATCAAACCACTATACGATCACAAATTCATTGTAATTAAAATTTATAAAGTTTATTTGATTGTTTTGTTTATTTCCTAAATCTTATACATTCTGTTACACTGACACAACGACACATAAATAGACAAAAATTGATATGGTGAGATATTGAACTTTCTAATTGACAATAAATATGTAGTTTTTCGAAAACACTTCCAGCAAATTATAGCCATACGCTCCTTATTTGGACATTTTGATTCTACAGACACATACGGGAAATTAACAACCAAACTATACTATTAGTTCAGCTTTCTTATCGTCAACGTGTCACATTTAAGTAGTACTATCCCTTTTTGCCTGCATAGTGATTATACCTCGTAGATGATCCAAGTTGCTTATGAATGTTGAACATATGTAAAACAATGATTAACAAATTGTAGCCACAAGAACACCAGCAATCGCGTTCCACATATAAAATTAGCCAGTTTTACAACTGGTATATTGATCTTGTTTGCAATGACTGTGTTTCACCAGATCCTTTGCCTTTTTGATGTTGGATGTTGAATTGATTGTGTCGAGGATTTATTCTTCAATACAGCTATACTTGCTTTGGCGACCACCTGTGTATAAAGAGCACCTCCCTTTAAAGACTTGTTATGTCCGTAAGAGGGTCTTTATATACAAGTTCCACTGTAATTTAATTTGAATTCGACCAAGGACTCGCGATGGGGTGTGGCCTGTCAACTGGGGATGCTTAGTACAGTGAGTTCTGTGTCTGTCCATTGTTCAGCTGATTTTCTTATTGTGCCCAGAACTTCCTGAAGATGAATACTTTGGTACTTTTGGAATTAAATATTTAAGAAATGAAATAGCAATATTAGATTTTTAGATATTTATATCCGTGTCGTATTCGAAAATTTAATTAGATGTGTTGTATTTTTATATCCATTGGTGATAAAAACCCATAATATATAATTTATATATATATTTTTTATACCTTTGGAATTTAAATAATTTAATTCATATCTTGTGTCGTATTGAAAAGTTTAACTTAGTTGGTTGTATTTCATATCCAATAATGAACGATAATGTATAATGTATAATTTATATACTTTTAAGGCACTTACGATGTCATCACTGCAGTCGGTTGTCATGGTCCCAACCACGTGCCTTCTAAAGCATTTTATGAGATGATACGTATATGTAAACCAGGTAAGTGTTTAGTCTTTCTGTCATTCTACAAGTTTAGTTTGATATTTTGTGCATGGAAAAATATCATCAGTCTTTAAATACAAAAGACATTTATCCTTCCAGAAATTTATAGAAAAGATATCAGTCTGGAAATGAAACCAATAAAATGTAAAGTAGAGGAACTGTTATGAAATTGAGAGGAATGATTCACCTGCATTAAACATGATTATAGAAAAATATTATGCTGGATTTGTTTACGAAATTAGGTCAAGTTCTTCATCTATAAACACGTTTTCGGTTCACTAATTTTATGGTGTTTTAAATTCTTAAATTTCAGGGGCGATAATCTGCATCGTTACCCGATCAAATAATTATAAAAGCGACGACGGTTATCAAGATGTCTTATTTCCTGTGTGTCAGAAATTGGAAAAAGATGGAAAATGGAAGAAAAGAGACGTTCAAACATTTCCTAATTACTTCAAAGATGTCGAAGGCATTAAAATTGTGTATGAAGATCTGTAATTTATTGAGGTGAAATGTAATGCGCTGATACTGTTATTTGAATTGCATGTGAAGGAAGTAAATATGATATGTGAAGGAAGTAAATATGATATGTGAAGGAAGTAAATATGATATGGGAAGAAAGTAAATATAATAAACTTGAGGTGAAAGTAATGCGTTTATATTGTTATTTGCATTGCATGTGAAGGAAGTAAATATGATATGTGAAGGAAGTAAATATAATTGTTGAATTACTGTATTCAATAAAACACATAATATATTACTCCTAACCACATATTTTAATATATTAAAAAAGAGTTACACACATGTACATGAAGTACAAAAGTCTTGTTTTAAATTGCCCTGTTTACCTTTTTACCCCGGTAGGACACGTTTGCCGCCTTGATTCCGTCTATCAATTGACAAACCTTATACCGTTATATGCCAGTACACGTGACTATATAAAAATTTCAGATACCAAAATATAAACCAATAGAATGTCCATGACATAGAAACAAATCCGGTAAAAATGGGCAAACACGGACCTCTGGAAACCAAGAGGTGGGATCAGGTGCCAGGGAGGAGTAAGCATCCCCTGTCGACCGGTCACACCCACCGTGAGTCCACAGTCAAGTCCAATGAAACACGTGAGGAGTGTATCCTCGTCACTATTGGTACAGACGTCTCAACAACCGCCAACGAAAAGGCAACTCAACGTTTCATCTAGTGAAACAGAGTAATCGCAAACAAGACTATTATACCGACCGTAAAATTTGCGGAACGTTGACATTAAACGCGGTTTTCGATATCCCAATGTCAATAATTTGTCAGTGAGTAGTTTACCTCTGTATATGAAATTTTCATAAGTTGTGCACGCCCCGGCATATCGGATCATTTGTGAAATATAAACTCCATATGCGGGTGACTGAGGGATATTGCTACTTAAATGTGGAAAATTTACGATGGGAAAGCCGAAATCGTCGCGTTTATCGTATAGCTTAGTTGCTAATTTCCCGTCTGTGTTTATATTAAGTAAAATGTCTAAGTATGAAGCATGTGTGCTTTATTCTGTTGTATCTTTAATTTCGAGTTCGCTGGGATATATCGCATTGACATATGTATGAAAATTGTCATTATTAATTGACAAAATGTCGTCGATATATCTAAATGTCAAATTAAAGGACACCGCTAACTTTTTCTTCTTTAGATTCATCAGTTTCTGAATGAAGTCTGCTTTGTATGAATAAAGGAACAGGTCGGCCAATAAAGGAGCACAATTGTTTCCCATAGGAATGCCGACAGTTTGTTGAAAGACCACGTCTCCGAACATTACAAATATATTGTCTATTAGAAATTCCAGCATGTTTTTTATATCAACTTCAGTATATTTATGTGTAGAATCAGAGTGGTGTTTGACGGAATAAATATCCTGAAACAAAAACAATACGCTGCATGATAATTAGGGAACTAAATATAATAAGTATCGTATTCAGTATTATCATAAGTGTCATGAACACTTGTAATTAACACTATTAGTACAAGTAGTACATTTATATTTTCTTAACAATATCCTTATATGACTGTATGATAGTTATAGCATGGGAGTATGAAAGAGATTTGTGTGGTCGAGAATCATGTATAAAAGGAGAGAAGAAAAAGAGAAACGGAGTTACACATGTAAAAGTTCCTTCATCCAAATAAAACAACTTGACTCGAAACTTTGTTGGCGTCGTTATACTATAGTTCCCTGAAATAGTGTTTTCCGCCACAATAAACAGTAGTTCAAATATATTATGTTCTTATTTTTGATTTATCAGGGTTTTACTAAAAGTGAGAACGTTTCGAAAAACAACCATGGTTAATAAAAAAGTGAGAACATTCCCACAAGATCAATTTAGCTTCATTATGAATTCGATTTTGGAATTACAAAAGGTGAGATGCACCATGGTTTGTAGTGTGGTGCTGTAACCACCCGGTTACAGATACACCCATGATAATCATAAGAAGAAACGGGGTAAGCAGAATAATATAAGAATCACAGATACAAAAGTATTAATCTTTAGGATGTCCAAAAGACAAATCTCGTGAACATTGGACAAACACAGACCACTGGAAATCCAGATGCCACGGAGGAGTAAACATCACCTGTTGACAGGTCAAACCCGCTGTGAGTCTACAGTCAAATGCAAATGAAATAACAATTACTTACACAGAGTTTCGATCCTTGCTTATCTCTTACACAGAGTTGTCGGTCCTTGCAAATCTCTCACACAGAGTTATCGGTCCTTGCCAATCTCTTACACAGAGTTGTTGGTCCTTGTACTCTCGATCAATCTCTGTCAACGTCTGGAAAGAAGTCCTAAAACACGTGGTCATGTATCCCACAGAATGAATACAAAACCTCAACTCAATTATGTCACCGTAGAGGCTATCCGACCACAGAGTCAAAGCACAATTTCAGTAGGAGTGAATCTGCATATCAGAGTAACGAGAAAATTGCAAACAAAAATTCAAAATAAAGTTTAAAATTTTGGAATCATACTTTAATTGCTAATGAATATTGTGATTAAACATTTTTTTACAACTCAGTTATATTAAACCTTGTGCAATAGTGAAGAAATTGACATGTTTTACATTTCTTGCGCTATGCAAATTAAATGGTCTTTCCGTCTATTGGTTCCGGCCTTGATGAGACATTACCGTCTTCATGTTTGCCGTATAAAAACATAGCGCTTGTAGTTTTCAGCTCACGCCGTGTTCACATGTGGAAATTCAATCTTTTTATAATAAGTTATCAATTGTTAATAAAGAATGTAGTAAAATTCACTGTATTTATACGTATTTGTAGACAAGTTTTGGTTTCATTATTCTTCGTAATGACCAGACGATTATTGTGATCTGGAAAAGATATATAATGCTTTATCCCCATGACATGAAAACAAAAAGCAATATAACCTTCAGCTTTAACTCTTCTACTCATCTTTTCTGTTCTTTTTTCTAATTTCATATTTTGGGGCTTCTGGTATGTATACTGTATAGCTGTTCTATTTCCTGTGACCTGATACGGTCCAGTTTTTGATTTATGATTGCGACCTAGTGTATATGTATCAAGTACTATGTAAAAAATATAATTAGTGCCAACAAATGAAGGTTTATGTAACAATAATATTCCAGTACACAAGGTTCATTGTAACTAAATTCTCTCCTCTACCATTAAAAGCTGGCTGCCACCATATAACTGAAAAATTGTTGAATTTGGCGTAAAAACTAAACGACATCAAAATAAAAAACGATAATCTTCATACAGGACGATTTGTCGCTCCACGTATTCATAATTGATAAGAATTGTATAGCCACAGGTTTTATGGTCGTATAGGGCCTTTTGTTACTTCCAACACTGAAAGAGTCAAACCACTGTGCGCACATCCGTCTTTTTTTAGGCCGGGGATATTTTAGAAGAGCTGTCACATGTTTAGAATTGCACACTCATCGTATAATTTAATGTTTGTAATAATCATAACGAAGGTGCAGCTAATGTGATGAAGTAGAGATACGACGACATTGTCATATAGGAAATTATATAAATGACGTCTAATACAACAATTATAGCCATAAAAATTTAGTGAAAATCATTGGTATAGTTTACATGTCCAATTTATTAAACAAAAGCGATATAAACATTATGAGCATGAAAAAGATATATGCATGCAATATGCATGCAATACAGCATTGTATCTCCTAAAACTTAACGATCACCATCTAATCGGGAATTTACTTTCATTTCTTTGAACATCTTTAAATTTCTATCTATTTATTTCTGTTTCACAGATGTCTCTCTTCGAACCCGACTAGAAATTCTATCACACCACATTGAGAGGGGATACATGCCTGGGACGTGTATGATAAAGTATGTTGTCACTACAATATATTCCTCTGTGTATTACATCAGTATGAATAACTTATTTTTGTGTTGACTAAAATGTAGTTCTAATGTGTGTCATATATTACGATTCATTTATCTTGCATTGCAATTAAACTAAACCAATGATACTTATAATACTGAAGTAGTCGCCGAGTACGATTGCAGACAACTGCTTAAGTCAGCCTCTCTCTCTCTCTCTCTCTCTCTCTCTCTCTCTCTCTCTCTCTCTCTCTCTCTCTCTCTGGGACTTTATCAGATGATAAAGTTAGGTTTTACAACTATCGATGCTTTAGAGCCCTCTAAAGGAATGGCTGTTATGGCAAAAAAGAAGAGGATTTATAGAAATATTATCAGCGAATCGATAACAGAAAAACATCTTCAGATACATGCATGTAAATGCTAAAAATGAAATTGTACAGGAGTATGTAGCTATTGTTTTACTACAAATTAGTTTATACATAAAACCCCATACAAACAGCAGTGCATAATAGGATCCAGCAAACACTCCAACAAACATTTATATATACCCTTTACCAAAATATTGACAGCAGTTACGGAGAAACTTTAGTAATACTGTCCAGTTAACTTTTTCACTCAGATGTGGATGCTGAAAATTCCTAACATCACTTAGAAAAATTCCAGACATGCCATATCCCCTGCAATGTTAAGTATCACATCATACGGCTTTTTACCCTATATACATTAATCCTGCATGGAAATTTGAAAGAGAGACTTTTTTGCTTAATATAGTACCCGCAAATTTAAAAATAGTCATTAGTTATCCTATTTCGTCCAAAACTAATCTGACACATAAATATACTGAAATTGATATGGTGAGATGCTACACTTTCTAATTGAAAATTAATATTTAGTTTTTCGAAAACATTGAGCAAACGATAGAATTACGTTTCTTACTTGGACATTTTGATTACTATAAACAAGTATGGTAAATTAGCAACCCTACTATTAGTGTGGCGATATTAGTTTTCCTATCGTTAATTTGCCATATGTAATTAGTACTACCGTTTTTTGTCACATTTAAGTAGTGGTATCCTATTTTTGCCTGGATATAGTGATTAAACCTTGTAGAGGATGTTCAACATATCAAAATTTCATACACAAAGACAAACTGACATATCAATTATTGCCACAAGGATACCAGGAATCGCGTTTCTCATAAATATTTTATATTAGCGAATTTTACACTTGGTAAAATGATTTTTTTTACAATAAGTATGCTTCATCAAATTCGGTGCCTGATCGATGGTTGCCTGATCGTTGTTGCCTGATTGATTATGGTGACTGTGGATTTGCGGTTGGTTTGACGTCAACAGAGAATGCATAATCCTCAATGATACGTAATCCCAGAGGTCCGTGTTTCTCCAATATTCACCAGATTTTCATATTGTGTTAGGACCTCCTGACGATTAATACTTTGGTACCTTTGTAAATTAATTATTTAAGAAATGAAATAGCAACGTTAGTGTTTTTCAAATTTATTTCATATGTCTTCTTTAAAAGTTTACTGGTTGTAATTTTATGTCCACTAATGAATGATGATCTATAATGTATAATTTATATACTTTTAAGACACCTACGATGTTAACACTGCAGTCTGTTGTCATGGTCCAAACAACGTGCCGCCTACTAATGCATTTTATTTTACGCATATGTAAACCAGGTAAGTTATAGTATTTTATATTTCTCTCACTCTAATGTTATATTTTGATTTTTTGGTAGTAGGAAGAATATCATCAATTTTGAATTCAAAAGACATTAATACTTTCGGAAATTTAGAGTTAACATAATTTATCTGGAAATGAAAAAATAAAACGTGAAGAAGAAAGAGAAGAACTGTTACGATATTGAGAGGAATTCTGTGACAAGATACTTAATGTACTTTAACGACCACCTGAGTAAAACATCATTACAGTGACAATATTCTGATCATTGGTCAATGAGAAGAGTCTTTGGTCCTTTTTGAATCCCTGTTGGTTTTAAACGCTCTTCACTCACAAGCATTAGGCAGGTTTCTATGGGGATAGTTTCTGCCTTGTAAGGTACAATTGGCATATTGGTCCATTGCGAAGAAGTAAAAAATTAGTCAACAGTGATGACAAAAAACTGTTGTGACTTTAAACGTTTGTAACAATGATCCTTTGATAATGTCTTACAGCTTTCTGATTTGTCTTTGTATACTAAAGTCTATCAGTTTGAGTGACTCGTGTATGAACAGACCATAATACTCCTGTAAGGTTATGTAAGTCTATCTCAAAGTTGTCCATCACTGAGCTATGTCTACACATGACTTGTCTTTCATTTTTTCTACTGCATTTGTTTACAAAATCAATGCGAGTTTTTTTTATTTATGAACACGTTTTCAGTCCAATCATTTGATGATGTTTTGACTTCTTATATTTCAGGGGCGATAATTTGTGTCGTTACCCGATCAAATGATTATAAAAGCGACGACGGTTACCAATATGTCTTATTTCCTGTGCGTCGGAAATTGAACAAAGATGGAAAATGGAAGAAAAGAGACGTTCAAACATTTCCTAATTAATTCAAAGATGTCGAAGGAATTAAAATTGTGTACGAAGTTCTGTAATTAGTTCAGGTGAAATGTAATGCGTTGATATTGATGGCTACATGTATGTCATTTGAAGGATTGTAAGTAAATATGACGAAATCATGTTTTTTTTTGTCATGGTTGAATTACTGTAAGTGAATGAAAGACATAATGTATCTGCCATCCACAGGTTTTTTAATATATTAAAAAATGATTCACACATGTACATGAAGTACAAAAGTATGTCTTAAATTGTCCTGTTTAACATTAAACCAAACGAACCTGTTTGCAGCTTTGTTGTCGTCCATCAATTGAGAAACATTATATCGTTATATGCCAGTTCACGTGAATTCTGAAATATATGCGGCCAACGTAATCATATGGTCTTTAAAATGACTGATATAGCACAGGTCAAACTTATGAATATAAAAATCTCAGATACCAAAGTATAAATCAATAGGATGTCCAGGACATAGATACAAATCCGGTAAAAATGGACAAACACGGACCTCTGGAAACCAAGAGGTGGGATCAGGTGCCATGGAGGAGTAAGCATCCCCTGTCGACCGGTCACACCCGCCGTGAGTCCACAGTCAAGTCCAATGAAACACGTGAGGAGTGTATCCTCGTCACAATTGGTACAGACGTCTCAACAACCGCCGACGAAAAGGCAACTCAATATTTCACTTAGTGAAACAGAGTAGTCGCAAACAAGACTATTATACCGACCATAAAATTTGCGGAACGTTGACATTAAACGCGGTTTTCGATATCCCTGTGTCAATAATTTGTCAGTGAGCAGTTTACCCTCTGTATATGAAATCTTCATATGTTGTGCACGCCCTGGCATATCGGATCATTTGTGAAATATAAACTCCATATGCAGGTGAGTGAGGGATATTACTACTTAAATGTGGAAAATTTACGAAAAGTCTTGTATAACCAGAAAGAGTACTGATATCGAAAAATTAACCGTAGGTAAACTCCCGATTTACATAACTTGGCAGGGTGGATTTACCTTTTGATTATCATACGAAGATTCTACTCACTTTTTGGTTACAACAAGCTGCACGGGAAAACATTTTATTCCTCACTGAATATTCGCTTATGTATGGTGGCAAGTAGGAACGATTACTCTTGCCAATGTAATTTTTATATTATGCTTTATTACCTAAACTTTAAAATCATCCAGGTCAAGAAAGGGTTCACGAGACTCCACACCGCCATGTTTTTTTAAATAATATCATTTAAATGTGAATTTGGATGTTGTTTTACGCCATAGTCAGCAATATTTCTGTGATATGGTGACCGTCCGTTTTTCTTAGTAAAAGAGAGGTGAAAAATACGGACCTCTAGAAAACTCGGGGTTGGGATCAGGTGTCATAATCTACTGTATATCGGTTACATCGGACATGAGTCGGCAGTTAATTCAAGCCATAACAATAACGCCTTGTCACAGTACAGAATAGACTCAACGAAGTTTTTAAAACATGTGTAGTATTTTACGCCACACTGAACAATTGATGGCAGCCAGTTCTTAATGGTATAGGGATAACCGGGTTACCTAGGAGGATACCACCTGCACTCTGCAAGCAAATTGGCAAACAGCTGGATTTGTTAATCTGTTATAAAAATACAAAATTTCATATTTAAATGCAGGTAACAGTTTTTTGACAGAAATCTTCCAGAATGAAGCTTTAAAACAAACAATCATTGTGATGGTATGAGCAATTTATGTAAGCTCATTTTCAAGGTAAACTTCTTAACAACAGAAGAATTCAAAATATAGTGTCATGACGATTCTTTGTCTGGACAAATATAACCCAACTACAGTGGACAACCATCTTTTGGTGCATGGCAGAGGGAAATAATTTTTATGGGTCATATATCAGTGACTTATCGTAGGTGTTATGTACGACCAATGAAAATGGCAGTTACTGAATATCGGAAGCGATGAGAGATTGGTTTGTAATTCGATTAAGAGTAATCAGGCATAATGCTGTTTATACTGGGAATAAAATAATCTTGACAACGTAAAGTGACAATTCGAATGCTTCAAGGGATGCTTACTCCTCCATGGTACCTGATCCCACCTCTTGATTTCAAGAAGTCCGTGTTCGTCCATGTTTTTCCAGATTTGCACCTAAATCCTGGACACACTAATGAGTTATACTGAAGTAACAATTCAAATGCTACATTCATACCGTAATAACTTTCCCTCAGTCACCCGAATATGGAGTTTATATTTCACAAATGATCCGATATGCCAGGGCGTGCACAACTTATGGAGATTTCATATACAGAGGTAAACTACTCAATGACAAATTATTGACACAGGGATATCGAAAACCGCGTTTAATGTCAACGTTCCGCAAATTTTACGGTCGGTATAATAGTCTTGTTTGCGACTACTCTGTTTCACTATGTGAAATGTTGAGTTGCCTTTTCGTTGGCGGTTGTTGAGACGTCTGTACCAATTGTGACGAGGATACACTCCTCACGTATTTCATTGGACTTGACTGTGGACTCACGTCGGGTGTGACAGGTCGACAGGAGATGCTTACTCCTCCATGGCGGCTGACTCCACATCTTGGTTTACAGAGGTCCGTGTTTGTCCATTTTTACCGGATTTGTATCTATGTCCTGGACATTCTATTGATTTATACTTTGGTATCTAAAATTTTTTATATTTCTCAAACTAGTTTTATAATGTGTTAAATTAGAACCTCGACACTAGTGTTAAACCATATTGGTGCAATAAATGAAAGATTTACCAAACTATCTATAAACCAGAACCAGTTTAAAGACATTAAAGATACATTCATCCTTCACCCTTTCAACCTTAAGCATCTAAATGGTATGATCTTTTCTATTGTCTAGACCATTCTATTATGGCCTGAAGGGTTCAAAGGGTTAAAGGCATGGGTTAGTAATGCCAACAACATTCGGATTTCTCTAGTTTCACTATGTTTGTATGAACATCCGTTCAGTTAACACTTTGAAATCTGTGCTTTTATACTTTATAATTCATAACATTTCTTAAAAATAATCCGGTGATAAATTTAATCTAAAAAGACCCACTACATTACAATCATGTTAATGTTTGACCGCCATAGCCTGGTCATCAGACCTAAATATTCAACATGTCCAAATCATAGAAATACAACACCATTTACCGTAAACAAACACAAGTCTTGAAAGTAAGCTAAGAATACAAACTAATATGTTCGTTAAAGGACTTCATATGCGATTACTATCCCTTCAACATCGTTTATATAATTAGGGAAAGTCTTGACCATTACATTTTTCCATTTTCCCTCCTCTTCTAGTTTCTGGCAAACAGGGAACAATACGTCTTTGTAACCGTCATTACATGTATAATTTACTGCTCTAGTGACGACACAAATGATTGCACCTGAAAAAAAAGAAACACTATTTATAAAAATTAGAAATATTCATATAGATGGATTAGTTGAATCAATAAAATTGTTGTCATATTCCTAGAGCTTTATTTCATTTGAAGAGATTTGTCTAGTCATAATTTGTAATACTTATAAATGGCCTTGACAATTTCGCATTGACTACAATATTCAGACATTAGAGAAGTAAATATATATACATATATATAAAGCACTAAAATGACTCACGACACGGACAAATGAGAGTCAAATTTTCGGGACGACATATCCCTTCATCATGACAAATCGATTAACATAGCATAAAAACGAACACACACACACACACACACACGCGCGCGCGCGTGTGTATGCAAACAAACACTCCCACACACGACTGGAGAATGAAAGAAATGCTACATATTACAAGTGTAGTGTGTCTGTGATAAAGTAATAAAAATTAACATCAAACAAAATGATAACTACAAAACTAAATTCAAATTTCTAACGAAAAGTGAATATTTCTGGATTAAAGTGATAAAACAAGAAACTGCAATAATACTTAATGAATAAATTAAGTCATAACACGAAAATCAATCTGACCAGTTGTACTCAATTTGCCAGGTTCAATACATAGAAAGTTCGATCCATCGGTACCAAAACAATAAACAAATTACAGTAAAGGGTGGATTCGACACAGCACATGTTCGAACCAAAAAGATAAACGACGAGGGATTCGTGTTTACATCAGTTCGAACTCGAATCACAATTGGAAACAGTATCTGATAGAAATACAATATAGAAAACGAACCTACTATGGAGGATTCGAGTTATAAATAATTTCAACTCGAATCATCTCGCGAAATGATATTAGGACGAGTTCATTTTAGTGAAGTCTATTAGCTTATTAATGCCTTTGGGTCTGAAAGACTGAAGTCTGTGCATTCAAAATTTTTCTTTACACATCACTCCAATTAGGATTGTGATCAATAAGCACGACTGTCATGTCCTCCCATTTATGACCCTCAAGGTTGAAATGGTCACCAACAGGTTCCTTGAGTTTTTTAGTTTTAATGGTGGACCGGTGGTTATTAATACGTCTGTGGAGGTCCCCAGTTTCACAAACATATCGTTTCTGACAAACATTGCATTTGATGAAATAGACGCAGTTGTTAGTGTTACATGATGTGCTTTGTAATTCTACATGAATAAACGTCCTCTTAATTTTTATGATCAGCACTGTAATACCTGCAGTTTAACAAAAACATTTTCTATTTTCTTATCACTTTAACAATTCCTCGTCACAAAATTCCCTTCGTTGCATTAATCCATAAGTTATATCGTACGGGGAAATCAAACAAAGAAAAGTAATGTTTACACTCGAAGATGTTTCTGCAAGTAACATACCTTGTTTAGATAGTCGCAATATTTCATGAAATGCTGATGGAGGAACATGATTTGGGCCGTGTACACCAACAGCTGTGATAAAATCGTAAGTGCCTGTAAAATATATTACACATGCCATCTAAATTCAATTTTAGGAAATAAATATCTAATATCTCTTATTGTATCTTATGCATGCTGCTGTAGGTTCCCCAAATTGCATTTTATATAGTAGACCATTTTTGAGTTGTCTTTTTACGTACGTCGCAATTCGTCATAATAGAGTGCATGAACAGCGATATTAATATCACGAGTAAATAGGTACCAGATATGAAAATTATATTACAGGAGAGTGATGAAACTTTTCATATCTGCATGAGAGATAATTTAAATAAAATTAATTCCTCGCAGATAAAGTTATATACGATGCCGCCGAATATCGTCAATGAAAATATTACATAACCTGAATCGACATTGCCCAACTTTTAGATGACGTCACGTAATCTGAGTATAAACTATTGTGACGAAACTGAACGGAATGAAACAACTCGAAAATGGTCTATTGTTAAAATTCCACAATGACGTTTCCTGACACTTTAACGTTTATCTGCCATCTATTAATGTGATTTACAACTGAATGTTTCTTTCAACTTAACAATTTTATAGAATGATATCTGTTGATTCAAATTTTCCCTAATACCTCACTCTAATATATGACTTCAACAATGATATAAATCTAAATTTCTTTTAAAATATTTTACTAATAATACCTGCTTCTATAGCTTGTGGTTTGTCAGAGAACGTTTCACATATATAATTTCTATACACGTTTTTCTCCTTTGCCGTTGATAGCATACCCTCAGCTGGTTCTATAGCATCAATGGTTGTAAATCCTGATTCAGACATCTAAAAATATCATACGTATACATTATTTCGCATAATATTATTATTCAATATATTCAAATATTTTTCAATATTTTGACATGAAAGTAACATTTTGATACAATTTATCCGAAAGCGAAGTTTTGTTTCTGTTACAAATGAAATGCAGGTCAAGTGTATAGAAATTGCATGCATGTTGTGTTATTTTGAAATAATAATTTCGAAAATAGAGAATATTAATCTTTAACTGAAATATATTCCATATGCTTTTTGGCTTTCCATTAATACACTAAATAGAAAAGAAGTAAGAAAAGTATAGATTTATTCATATTTTGATTGAAGAAAAAATATATAGAATCATTATGATTAATACTCGACCTTTTCTCCAACGATTCCTGTGCCAGCTCCGATATCCAAACCAACCACATGTGCCCGTTTAGACTCCGGAATAAACTTTGCCATGGTTTCAACTGCAATGTTCGGTGCATTGTATCCGGAACTGTAGACATGCTGGGAATAAGAATTAATATCAACTTAATTCTGGAATGTATTATCTTAAAATTTACAATGATATTAATGAAACATTTTGTTTTTATTTTTATTTGATTTACTTTATTCTTCATGTCTTTTGTCGTTTAATTCGTATCAACCAATGGAAAGTGTTAACAGGGATGTATGATGAATAATCACTTTTGCACATTCCTACAATTAACTCTCTCAACATACCTCGATGTGAAATGTTTTAAATCGAAATTTATAAAATGACTCACTTCTCATAATACAAAATACTATTTGAAAATCTTGATGCACACATCCATGTTTAACTTTGATATATCATCACTCATAATGCATTTAAATACATGTGCAAGTAGATCACATGCGAAAAGACATCACTATCCTCCTCCTCCTCCTCTTTATAATAATAATAATAATAATAATAATCATCATCATCATCATCATCATCATCATTTTTCAAGAACTATAATCACATTAAAATTTCTAGCTAAATTTTCTTATGTGCGTAAATTGTACACTATTTATAATAAGTACATACAGTTAGAAACTCTAGAAAACTAAAGATTCAGATAAATAAGAGACATATAAATTTTATATCTACATTGTTATATTCGTCAGAGAAATCATCATATTCCTTATTCCGTTCTTCATCAGTCATACCCGCCTTGTTAGCTATTTCAATGTGTTCTTTTAGGATAACTTGTCCAGATGAAGAGGAGGACTCTTGAGAAGACATCTGTAATATAGACATTTATATGGAAAATAAACGGCATTTTCTGATGACTGGGGATGAGAATCTATATCCTCTTTTCTGTCGAAATGAGCGAATTGTTCCAAATAGGTAAAATACTTTCACAGAAATAAGTGCAACAACATATTGTAAATATTACTTTTATTTCAATACATAGATTTAGCCTACATTTGAAATTATTAGATCTATTTATCGATGTAATTCCAAAAATCTAAAAATAATTAGTAGACAACTGTCTTTCTATTCATCTAAGAGACTCGTTAATTCGCTCTAAGACGCTGAAAATTTTCGGGTGGTGAGATCGCTGAAGCCTATTCATGATTCATTTACCTCTCTTGTCCGCTTTACTTATGTGCCGGGGTTTCCACTTTACTTAAAACAAATCAGCAAAGTCGTAGGTTGTACTATTGTGATTACAATTTATTTTACGTATAAGCTTATGCTCTATAGGAAAAAACCTGTGGATAAAATAAAATAGAGTTATCAATATAAATTTCCACAGAGTTACAGAAGTATAAATTTGAATACATTTCAAATACAAAGTCTATTATTCAGAACAAAGAAATAAAAAATAGTAATTCTTACCAGGTATTCTACCAATCTATCCGTCAGTGTAAAACTTATGGATGGTATTAATAGAAAAATTTGGGTATCAGTATTTATAGAGAAAAGAAAAGCATGCAAAAAATTTATTGGACATTCACACTGACCACTCTTCAATGCTCACTCACCCATGAAAAACATTACTGTAACATACTTTCAATACAGGTAACAGTGGACAATACAGTACAGTACAAAAGTCAATAGAGAATGACAGCATAACTACAGTACAGGACAAAAATATAGAACACGCACAAGACACACATGTATGAAATACATGTACCTGGTGACACTTAGGCGCCATGAGACGTAATGGGGATTTTGTGTGGAACGTTTTCAATGGACGGCGAGAAAAACTAGGTTAAACTGAGCCAAAATCACTTTATTTTTCCTCGAAAAAAACTAGGATTAATTCATTAATGTGATTTTGCCGCAGTGAAACCTAGTTTTTCTCTGCTAAACCTAATTTTTCTCTAGTTAATGCGAATTAATGAAAGAAAAACTAGGTTTAACTGCAGAAAAAATAAGTTTAACTGAGAAAAACCAGGATTAACTTATTTTTTTGATTTCGACATGACGTAAATCATCTAAACATACTTTTTCAGATGTTGAATTTAGCAAAATTGTCGACTTGAATACAACAAAATTTTAAAATCATCTATTCAAATAAGTCGAATGATTACAGCTCCCTCGTCCGGTCAAAATCCATTCAGTGATGTAATTTAGTGATCGAAGTAGCGAAATATAATGACTGGATTATTTGGGATGCTACACAACATGTTTTACTAGATTATCCCCATTCAAGTTCAAGTGACATCACAAAAACCAAGTGACGTCATTACCAACCTTCAGTTGAATTAAGTTACGTCATTGCCAACCTTCAGATAAATAAAATTTATGTACGTAGTGAATAAAAGTAATTCAGTCTCCTGCATGTTAGCCAATCAAATCGCAGCTAGGCTTCGATATACGTGTTACATACACATGGCACTCCGAAATCACATTAATAATGTCAATTTTTATACATATGTCAATGCGATATATCCCAAGGAACTAGAAATTAAAGATACAACAGAATCAAGCACACATGTTTCATTTTTAAAACACTTTTACTAACTACAGACACACATAGAATATTAACAAATCAGCTATACGACAAACGTGACGATTTCGACTTTCCCATCGTTAATTGTCCACATTTAAGTAATTATATCCTACAATCATCCGCATATGGAGTTTTATTTCACAAATGATCAGATATGCCAGGAAGAGTTCTACGTATGAACATTTCATATGCAGAGGTAAACTAATCACTGACAAATTATTTACACAGGGATATCGAAAACAGCGTTGTTCTGCAAATTTTACGGTCGGTATAATATTCTTGTTTGCTACTACCCTGTTTCAATAATTAAAATGTTGAGTTACCTGTTGCGGTTGTTGAGACGTATGTACCAATTATGACGAGGATTCGTTCGTCGCGTATTTCATTTTAATTTGACTGTAGACTCGCGGCGGGTGTTACAGGTCGACAAGGGATGCTTACTCTTCCATAGCACTTGATCCCACTTCTTGATTTGCAGAGATCCATGTTTGTCAATTTCAACCAATTTTGTACTTATATCCTGGACATTCAAAAAATTTATACTTTGGTATCTGAGATTTTTATATTTATACATAAATAAATGTCTAGATACATAAAGCTTCACCTGCCATGAAATATATAACATATAGAACATACGTCGTTTCCGAGATCCCACCACAGACCACTCAATCTCTGTCATGTGACTTTCATCGCCACGTGACAAAATTTAGGGCATATTTTAGACAACTTGGCGGACACCCAAAGTAGTCCTCGTATCAGCTGATAAATGATAAGTTCAGAATGATACAAAAAGTCCTACAATAAATATTTTAACTTATAAACATTCTCCTTTATCTTAGAGTTGTTTGCTTCATGTATACTCCTGATTTGACTCAAAGTTTACATCAGTGTCAGTGACGGCGTATCATAGACCTTAATTAAAGGCTGTAGGTATAAATACGCTTCAGTTGTAGGTTAACATTTTTATTAGGAAATTCGTTTAAATGAATGGTCATCCATCTGATTTATATTTCTCTTTGGCATACGATTTACAACATGGAAACACATATCAGCACTTGCTTTTTTTATTTATATTGATTTCCTCTACCCTCCATGGTTAATTCGTATTCGCCGCGACCAAAGTGCTCTAAATTTTCTCAAGGTCACATGATCAATGCGTTGTAATTTCTGAACCGTTTCGGATCACGGAAACGACGTATACACAAATCAGATGAAAATTGGACACACACGGAAACCTGTATATAATGATGTGGAGTATTCAAATATTATTCCGATTCTGAGACATTTGACAAATTATCATAATTAGATGATAGATGCACACGTTTCGGCACGTGATTCCTTGACATTCGGTAATTTTTGTAATACTTTTCCGAAATTTAATAAGCAATGACCAGAATGATTGCCGATTCATCGGATGTGATACAACGGACTACGGCTGATGAGATTATAGTAATTATACGCATCCATTTGTTCGTTTAACAACCAGGTGATCGGTTTGGGATGTATACGAGATAAAATATTAAATAAAATATGCATGTAACATTTTTGCCCCGATGACATTTCATATTGGCTTAAAGCAGCATAAGCGGCGTGTAGGGCGTGATTTTTTCTTTAAGTGATGATATATCGTTATATAAAGATTCAAAGTTCTCATCAATTACAATTGCACATATTGGCTTGTTTAAAAGTATAAAGAATGTTAAAATAATAAATAATATTAGTGGGCATGGAAGAAAAACAAATGTTATTGTGGGCAATATAACGACATCACATCAGAAGGTTCGTAGACATGCGTAGTAGTTTATTTTCCTAATGGGATAAAATGTATTTCAAGTGAATCTAATCTACCCGAATTTAGTAATTTTATTTATCTCGTTGAAGAAAACACAAAATAAAACACTAAAATAGCCCGATTATTTGGTGGTCTATTTAAAGTATTTTGCTGGTCAACTCGTACCCAAATCAAATTGGCACTGAGTGATTTCGATACTTCGCAAATATGGAAATCGGCACTTTTTGTGGTTGAATAGGCACTTGGAAATAATCGTTTGCCTCGTGTGTTGATATTAATTCGGAATTTGAAAATATTCATAATGGCGCCCATGAAGATCCATCTCAATGGGTTCTAAAACGTAATTTAATGAGCAAATTAAACTTAAAAAAATTGCAATTTTGAATTAACTTACATTCCATACCTCTTTTATAAGTTTAAGCTATTATTGCTAATTGTTATTAAAACATTATACTAGCCAAACAGTCGTTCGGATGTAATAAAAAGACCTAACAGGAACCTAAATCAAATGATTTTGTAATTAAAGAGATAATGACGAAAATGTGTTTTTGAAGCCCCATCCTCATTCATTCTACCTGGCAATTCAAAAAATATATATAAGAACACACACACACACACACACACACACACACACACACACACACACACACACACACACACACACACACAAACACACACACACACACATATATATACACACACACACACGCGTGCTCGATTCGCAACCGAAGGGTCACAGGTTTGGAATCTCGGCGGAGGCGACTGGCTTTTCTCGGCTATCATTTGGTTAAGACATCAAAAACTTAGGTCCCGTTTCACAGTAGGTATCGGCACGTTAGATTTTCCTCACTGATCAATGGCCGTAAATGCCGAGCATAGGCCAAAATTTGAAGCCCTTCACCGGCATTTGGTGACGTCTCCATATCAGTGACAGATTATCGAATGGGACGTTTAACAAAAATACAACAACAACTGAGGTGTCGAAGTCACCACTGTCCGTGCAGCTCACTTCGAAAATAGGAATTTTTAAACTTTGAATCATTGGGCTGAATAAAAGTCTTATATATCACTGGAGTTGTGTTAAAATGTCTCCAGCCGGACCTGGTTTTGTCCTGTGTTACTATGACGTCAGTAGTTAGCTGTTCCAAATATTCCTAGGCCTATCAAATGTACACGCGAGGTACTCTTGGACAAATAATATGAAAATTACCGATGTAGCATTAATATATAAACATATCCATTCACAATATTTCAGTATCATTGAATTGAAGTATTATATATTAGTAGCACCGAAGTTATAGTTTTACTAAAAAGGCAACATATACACATGCTCTATACGACCGTTTATGTCAATAGGACTTCATCAATTCGACAAATGAGCTTTAATAAAATGATAAATTTATATATTAGAATGAAAAAAGTTGTATCATAAAAGGCAAAGTGATAAACCTTAATGCATTTTCAAGAATGCCCACTCATAAAAATGACAATCTTAGCTTTTGAGAAATTTAGAATTTAAATAGAACAATCCCAGCAAAATATTACTTTAGTATAAAATAACTCAATATGACGCAAGGACATTTTAATTTGTATAAAACTGCTGCATACACATCCTCCACATTTTTATCATGGAATTCCACCAATCGTATGACGTTAATGTTTTAAACATGAATGTTAGTATCTTGACATACGAAATCTTATATGTGATATCAAAGTATGGTAGTACAAAGGTATTCTTCTATTGATGGTTGGGTAAAGTTTATTATTCAGTCGGTCTAGGTCTTTGTCTTGGTACGATTCGTCTTGGGTGCAAGTTTTCCTTGTAACTTTACTAACCAGCAAATCTCGTGCACATCTACGAAGATGATCGGAAAGAAATCAGATGCCATGTCTTGTTTCAGTTTTCGTGTAAACACAAAAAATATTGGTGATTTTTTTGGCATCTGCACTTCGACGGTAAATCGTTTTTTATTATTACGCACTTTCCGAAAAATATTTCTAACTTAGCTAATGCTGCTTTAAACACTAGATCAGATTGTTAAAAAGAACACATTATTCTTTACGTCCTAAAATGCAAGGAATTTGTTAAATCTGAGTGAATGCAAATCAATGTTCAAATCTGCTTTTTTTTTCAAACGCTATATTCGTGCAGTGAAAACATCGTTCTTATTGTGATTCTTTGAAATAAAAGAACATATCAATGAAGACCATGCTCTAAATCAGATATGAATGACTTTAGTATGCTGATTATTCCTATGGCGAAAGTGAATTGGAATGATAATCTCAAACACCAGGTCGAACGTATTGTAGTTTGATCCCCCTCACTTGTTCGCAATGGCCAATCTTTAAAAGTTGAAAACAAATTAATTGAAAATATCTCGTTTGACTAGCTGCATTGGAGTTGTGTGTTCTATCCAGTTAAAAAGATAAAGTGGGAGTTTTACATCATTTGAGTTGTGTGTTCTATCCAGTTAAAAAGATAGAGTGGGAGTTTTACATCATTCACAACAAACGTGATGTCATGAAGTTCTGCCCATAGGTATCATTCAAGCCCTGATCGCTGGCTGTGTGGCTGTTATTATTATTAGTTAGTGCTTGTTGGTTACTCGATTAAGAGTTAATGTGCAGTTCATTTGCGACAGGTGTGGCATGCTGGGAGGTGAAGCTGACTCCTTCCAGACATCCTGTTTGGGATTCCCAGTTGTTCTTCATGTTGAGACCATTTTATATCTAATTTGTCGTATTGCAATAGATTTGGAGTTTCAATTGTCACAAGACGCACTTTGAGGAATTCATACATCTTCTTTGTGATTACTCTGTTTCACTAAGTGAAATGTTGAGTTTCTTGTTTGATGGCGGTTGTTGAAACGTCTGTACCAATTATGACGAGGATTCGTTCCTCACGTATTTCATTTTAATTTGACTCACGGCGGGAGTGACCGGTCGGCAAGGGATGCTTACTCCTCCATAGCACTTTATCCAACCTCTTGATTTCCAGAGGTCCGTGTTTGTCGATTTTAACCAATTTTGTACTTATATCCTGGACATTCCAAAAATTTATACTTTGGTACCTGAGATTTTTTATATCTATACATAAATAAATGTTTAAATATATAAAACTGTCATGAAATATAAAAATGACAGGCACCAAAGTATTAATCTATAGAAGGTTCGTGAGACAATACACAAATGAAATGAAAATTGAACACACACGGACACCTGAAAATCCGGAGGTGAGGTCAGGTGGATACACACAGAGATCTGAAAAGGTGGAATTAGGTTTGTGAAATGCTGACATTGAACGCGTTTTCTGATTCTTCTGAGAATCGAACAATTATGTTTATAAATCAATATATTTACATACCGACTGCAATACCCTTCATTCCAAGTATATAGAGCGATATATTGTATATTCAGTATTTGCAGTCGCGTGACCCGAGTATTAACCACTTTACTTTTCAGCGTAAGAATACATGAACGAATCAATAAAGAATAGAATATCACATGTTTATTTCTTATATATTTAATCTTAAAAGCCATACATTACGCCTACCACAAAACAAATAAAAATCTCAGAAAGAAATCGGAAACACAAGACTACATCTGTAGCACACTATACAGCCTACAGGCCCATATCGTGATATATCTGGGTCATGTTATTATCAGAACCACAGAGCACAGAAATAAAAGTTTGCGTTGTAGTTACAACAGGAAAAAGAGAGTTAGGCTTAGTGCAACTTTGTCAAGCATCTCTAATAAACAGGTCTATTTGTTTGCCTTCACCGAATATTCCTGTCAGAAACCATTCGCATAGTGTGAAATCAGGCCGTGTGAAATACTTACGTATGTTACGTACGAATCAAGCATCATGTCTCCCAGATGATTGCTAAAACATGTCAAATAAAATAGCTACTTTCAGTTGTCATGAATGAATATTAGCTGTCTCCCTTCTTATAAGTCACACTCAAACTTTCTATGGTATATCGCATTAATAATTTATCAAATTCAAATGCAAATTCGTTGTAAATACATTATACAGCATACTCTTGATCGCGGCCAATTTGCATTTTCAATTCTCTTCTGACACATTTTCCTTTCCGGTACCAAGAAGTCGATAATTTTAAAATAACCTCAAAACAAATCTGACACTTATTCAACATTTTCCATATCACTAGTTTCTTTGAAAATGATATGAAAATAAGAAAATAAACCTTAATTTCATTTAGTATTTCCGGGCAGAAAAGGGGAACTACTTCTCGTCTCACACAGCTGTTTAAGTGTTACGTCATATGAAAAACTTCCACTGCCAATTACATAGAATGAATTTCGTAACCAGCTGACTACAGATTCACAGAAAATGGTAAAATGTATAAATACTAGGATTGTTTTTCATTTTTCGTGCTGCACAGAATTTTTTTCTTAGATCCATTGTATTTATACTCATTGCTTTTCAAAAAATATAAAGCAATCCTTAATTATATTGTAGTTAGTCTGCTGTCACGTCCGTCGATGCGATTACAAACAAGAAAATAGGTTTAGGATTGATAAGGATTACGACAACTAAAAGTTGTAAAGTTGTAGTTGTAGTTGACGATTTCACACAGAGATAAACGCTGTACATTTTGAAATATACCCGTGAATGCAGGTTACATTGATATGATTTTTTTTTAAAACACGTTTATTCAGCTTAGTATAACCAGGAACTTTTACATTACTCCTACAGACCCATCTAACTAGGGGGTATGAAGTTTTTCTGCTGACTAGCACTCGCCTTCCATTCACTACACCTCACAAACACTCAGGGCTTAATCATACTAATGAAGAGGTAAAGAGAGAGAGAGAAACAAGAGGAAAACAAAATTACACACATAAATATATATATAACAAACCATAACACCAAAGTATAATTAAGCAATAGGGAAGAAAAAAGATAGAGAAGAGAAAAAAAGTGGGGTTAAGTGATAGCATTCAATGTATACATATATTTGAGGGTATACATTGGTTGCTAGAAAATGAAATATTTTCATTCAATTCAGTACAGAGAATTGAAAATACACATATTTATAAACAAAATATTTATTATGTTTAGTATATTATGCACCACTCTGAATTGAAACTATTGTCATTTTCTATTTTTTGTTGAGGTAAAAATTTGTTCAAAATTTCTTCCTGTTTTCTTTGGTCAATTTGAAATATTTCTTTCCATCTTTTTATTCTTGAAGGCTCTGCATTATTTGTGTTAAGTATGTTATAAATATGTTTTAGCCGTTTGAATTACTGAAACAAAATGTGATATTTAAAGGTATAAAGGGCTTTGTCAGTGTACTATATTCATGTAAATTATAAAGGGGAAAAGCTACAAATAGCTGTAATGAGTCCATAATATTTCAAAAAATTAACTTGTATACTATATTTTCCTTTAAACTCTTCAAAATTGTAAAATATTTTATTACGGACATCCTTCAATAAGCCACTCACAACAATAATACCCCTGCTGTACCAGTCTCAGTAGAATAAAATGTTATTATTAAATTTTACTTTTTTATTGTACCAATTGTTGTTTTTAAAAGTAGTTCCCCTTTATTATTTTGTATATTTCTTTTTTCACAAAATAATTCCCAGGTTAGAAAAGCATCTTTCCAGAATTTATTCTGAAATCTATCTCTACAAATTTTAATATATTTATTACCGCAATTCAATAGTAAATCAATATCAATTTGAGACATTAGAAAACATTGCCATTTAGGCCCTCCATTGTTTTTCAAAAGTCTTCTAATCCAAGCTAATTTCAAGGACTGTATAAAAGCTCTTACATTTACCATTTTCAGTCCCCCCTTAACTGTAGTCCGTGTATAACACATCTCTTTTAATTTTGTCCCTTTTACCACCCCACACAAAATAAAAAATAAGTGAAATGATCTTTTTAATAGAAAACTCATCATGGTTTGGTTGGGAAATAAACAAATGATTAAATTGAGAAAGAAGCAGTGATTTAATTATATGAATTTTTCCAATGGGTTAATCTTTCTTTTTCTCAATGAGTCAATCATAGCTTTCAGTTTTATAAGTTTTTTATCAAAGTTTAGCTTTGGAATCTCATGTTAGTTGCTACTGAATTCAATTCCCAGAAGTGTAAATATTTCCCTTCCCATATTTAAGTTCAATTCTGGTAATAGACATTAATCACTGTCCCTTTTGCTACCTATCCAAAAAACTTGAGACTTACTGACATTTATTTTAAATCCGGAAATTACAGAAAAATTTTCTAAAACAGAAATTGCCTCTTTTATGGATTTGTTTGAACCATCAAGAATTAAGGATGTATCATCCATTGTGAAATTAGTATTGGACAGTTATTGATCTTAATACCAGAAATGTTCTTATTATTCCTAATACGATGGGCTAGTATCTCAGCACATAATATAAAAATATATGGTGCAATAGGGTCCAGGTGACTGAATCAAAAGCTTTTTTAAAATCAATCATGAACAACATTCCTGGTATATTTCTTTCTTTTGTATAGTGTATAATGACGTAAACTAAACGTGTATTTCCACAATGTACCTCCCCTCTAAGTAACTTGTCTGATCTTAATCAATAATTTTAGATATAACTGATTTTGATCTTTTTGCTATAACCCCAGATGCTATTTTATAAACTACGTTCAAAAGTGAGATAGGTCTCAAATTTTCTAAACAAAAAATGTCTAGATTTGCCTTCTTTTGGAACTCATGTTATTATTCCCTGACGCTGTGTTATTGATAGTTCCCCCTTTTTGAAGGCATAGTTAATAGATCTTGTTACAAATGACCCTAAATATTTCCAAAAGCATTTAAAAAATTCAGCTAAATATCAATCAGATTCTGGACTTTTATCATTTTGCATGTTTTTCAAAATATTTCCAGTTTCTTCTAAAGATATAAAGCCCTCAAATTTTTGGAAATTACTATTATTCAATACTGGAATATGATTATTATTTTTATTCAAGAATTCTTCTAGGGTAATATACTCATCCATCACATGATTATAATCATACAGTTTCTGATAAAAGAGAAAAACCTCTTGTTGAATAACATCTTGTTTTGTCATCCTGTTTTCTCTATTTTAGGTATTATTTTTGACACAAAATTTCTATTCTCAAGATAAAGAAAATATTTTGAGGGTTTTCCCCTCCTCAGTCCATTTAACTTTTGACTTATTCATACACCCCTTTAATTCAATATTTCGTAAATCCTGTAATTCTGATCTCAAAGTATCAAACTCTTCTGAAAGATCTTCACCTGCAAGACTCGCTACAAGACTCATAATACGATCTGAAAGAAATTTTTTTCCAAGATTTTGTTGCTTTTTTTTAACTGAAAATGATATAGTTCCTCCTAATTTTCATAAGAAGAACTTCCAGAAAAAGTTGATCATCAACAACAAACTGTATTTCACTCTCTGAAATATCACATCCATTTTCACAATTCTTTGCCTGTCTTTAAATCATTTCATTGAAGAATAATTTTTGGGTAAGAGTGATCAGATCTATATCCTGCATCAATATTTGCATTAAAAATGATAAATATTGATAATTAATTCTCTGAGACAAAATATTCTAAACGAACCTGTTTCACGGTGTGACATTTTCTCCATTTGTATCTGATCAAGTCAGGATGAATCTCTCTATATATATATCTGTGAGAGAATATTGTTCAATAATTTCTAAAACTTTGGTAAGGGCTTTTTTGTTGTTTATATTTTTGTTACTTCAGTTCAGGTTTAAGTACAAGGTTAAGATCCCCACATATAATTACTTTTTCATTCTCAAAATCGTCAATAGTTTGTGAAATTTGATCATAAAATGAGGGGTTATCTTGATTTGGTCCATAGATAGTAATAAGTGTTAATCTTGAGTCCCGAATTTGAAAGTCTAAAGCTAAAAAATTACTAGTTCTATTTTTGTCTCTTTTTAAACTTCCCCTTCAAAATTATTATTTATTATCATTGCCACACTGCGAACATTTGACTTATAGGAGTTAAAAAAACACTCAAAGCCCCATTTACTTTTAATTGTGTCTTTATTTTCCTGACAAAACTGGGTATCTTGAATACAATAAACGTTATACTTTTTCGATTTGAAATATGAAAAGACGTCTTTTCTTTTATGTTTATCCTGAAGGCCCTGACAATTTGATGAAAACAAAGTTACTTGTTATTCCATAAATGATAGTTTTCACTGAAACTAAAACTGAACTGCACTAATACAGCAGTTGCTATCTACTTTACCGAGGAAGAAAAAGAAAGACGACAGAAGGAGATTATGTTGAAAAGTATGTTGAGCAATACGTCTTCCAAAAAACAAATCCTTACATATGTATGGCACACCAAAATTACATAAATGAATTAAAACTTCTTTTGCTCATTTAAACTAACCATAGACAAAGACGAGAAATTGGCAACTAAGCTATACGACAAACGCGACGATTTCGGCTTTCCCGTCATAAATTTTGCACATTTAAGTAGTTCCACATCCGCATATGGAGTTTATATATCACAAATGATCCGGTACACCAGGACATGTTCAACATATGAATATTTCATATGCAGATGTAAACTACTTACTGACACCGCGATATCGAAAACCGCGATTGATGTCAAATTTCTGCAAATTTTACAGTCGGTTTAATAGTCTAGTTTGCGATTACTCTGCTTCACTAAGTAAAATGTTGAGTTGCCTGTTCGATAGCAGATGTACCAATTGTGACAAGGATTCGTTCCTCACTAATTTCATTTGAATTTGACTATTGGCTCACGACGGATGTGGTCGGTCAACAGGTGATGCTTACTCCTCCATGACACCTGATTTAACTTCTTGATTTCCATAGGCCCATGTTTGTCCAATTTTACCAGATTTGTATCCAAATCCTGTTCATCCCTAAGATTTACAGTTTTAGTATCATCGTTTATATACATACATATATAAATATATGACTACTTAAATATGGAAACGTGACGATCAGACATACGAAATAATAGCGTTCGTCGTACAGTCTAGTTGTAAATTTCCTGTCTGTGTCTATACAAAGTAACATGTCCAAGTAGGGAGCGTGGGTGCTTGAATCTGTTGTGTCTTTCATTTCTAGTTAGTTTGGCTAAATCGCACTGACATATGTATGAAAATTGTCCAAATCATAAGATATATTTGCTAACAACAGTATACCGGAGATGGTTATCTCCGACAGTGCACTTGATTTTCAGAGCGAGAAATTTAGTATACTCTTGGGATTTTCTACATTAAACATCCAGGCCTTTGTGTACAACAAATAACAGTTTAGTTGATATATCTAATCAAATAGTAAAATGAATATACACAAAATCAAAGGCAGACAGGAAAGGTCCATGCTTTGCTTTATCATGGTTCCGAAATACATCAATCAACTGTGATGGGTTTCCGCGTTGTTAGCACACTCGCTTTTCTCCACTGCGACCTGGGTTCCATCCTCGGATTGGACAGGGTAGTATGTGAGATGTCATGGCGGCCGCCAAGTGGAACACGTGAGTTTTCTCTGCGTATTTTGGTTTCATCTGAAAACAAGGACCCCCGCACCCTCACCTCAGTGCTAACGAGAAACAATTATATAAGATGACAGAACTTATAAATTAACTTCTAACATAAATAAATGTTTAAAACTGCGATTTATCTCTGTCTGTGATACTTATGGGCAGATGTATCTTACCTACAACTGATATACAGTTGAGACCATCAGTTGGTACATGTATTGCTGATATAACAAACATAAAATGAAAAAAAATATATCGAAGAATAAATACCTATTTTTGATAAAAGGTACGCATCCAATTTACGGTTCGGATATATAAAGTAAAACGGTAGGTATAAAAGTGATAACAGATGAAAAGCAGCATTAGTCATACTACAAAATTATGCAAGACCATATACAGTAATGTCGCTAAATTGTGGCATCCATACAAGAAACGGGCGATATCATCTTAAACTTTTGAAATTCATAAACAAATTTCTATTTAAAGGGGCATTGACAGAATCCAAACTAAACTTTAAGATTAACTAAAGGTGGCTTAAAGACGTCTTTAAGATGACTTAAAGTAATCTTTGAGCCACCTTTAAGTATTTTGAAGGCTAACGATTGCTTAAGGGTGGCTTAAAGCCTTTAAGTTAGCTTTCAGATGATACTTATAGGATAGGTCATTAGTGGCGTAAAATATTTCAGCATCTGTGAGCCATCTTTAAGCATCTTTACGTCAATTTGATTTTGAATATATATATATATATATATATATATATATATATATATATATATATATATATATATATATATATATATATATAGATAGATATATATATATATACTGACTGCAATTCCCTTCATTGCAAGTATATAGAGCGATGTGTTGGATTTGTCAGTACATGCAGTCACGTGACCCGAATGTTAACCGTTTTACATTTTGGCGTAGAATTGCATGAATGGATCAATAGAGAATAGAATATTGCAAATTTACTTCTTATTTATTTAATCTTATAAGCCACACATTACTACAAAACAAAAACAAAAACAAAAATCGCAGAAAGAAATCGGAAACACAAGACTAAATCTATATCTGTAGCACACTGTACAGCCTACAGGCCCATATGGCGATATATGACTAGAACCACATACCACAAAAATGAAAGTTCGCTTCGTAGTTACAACAGAAAAAAAGAGAGTTAGGCCTAGTGCAACTTTGTCAAGCATCTCTGATAAACAGATCGATTTGTTTGCATTCACCGGATATTCCTATCAGAAACAATTCGTCACTCGAAGGCCGTGTGAAACAGGCCTACTTACCAATCAGTCATCATGATTCACAGCTGATTGGTAAAAAAATGTCAAATAAAATGGCAACTTTCAGTTGTCATGAATGAATATTACCTGTCTCCCTTCTCGTAAGTCACAATCAAACTTTCTATAGTATATCCCATTAATAATATATCAAATGTCAAACGCAAATTCGTTGTAAATACATTATACAGCACACCCATTTGCATTTTCAATTCTGTCCTTCCGGTTACCAAGCAGACGAATATTCTAAAATAACTTAAAACCAATCTGACACTTATTCAAAATTTTCCACATCACTAGTTTCTTTGAAAATGATATGAAAATAAGAAAATAAACCTTAATTCCATTTAATATTTCTGGACAGAAAAAGGGAACCACTTCTCGTCTCACACAGCTGTTAAACTGTTCCGTCATATGAAAACCTCCCATCGCAAAGGCAATTACATAGAATGAATTTCGTAACCAGATGACTACAGATTCACAGAAAATCGTAATATATCTAAATATAAGGATTGTTTTTCGTTTTTGTTCGAAAGCATTGAGTATAAATGCAATGAATTATGGAAAAAAATCAACGTGCAGCACTATATTTTTCCTTAATCCATTGCATTTATACTCAATGCTTTCCAAACAACAAAACAATGTAAAACAATCCTTATATACATATATATATATATATATATATATATATTATATATATATATATATATATATATATATATAAATAAATAAATAAATAAATAATATATATATATATATATATATATATATATATATATATATATATATATATATATATATTATATATATATATATATATAATGATTTGATTCATATAATGGCGTTTTTATTGGTGGAGGAGAAACCCCGGTTACTTGGGTAAAGACCCCCGACCTTCCGCAAGAAAAAAAAACTTTCCCACATAATTAGAAATGACCCTAGCGGGATATATATATAAATATATATATATATATATATATATATATATATATATATATATATATATATATATATATATATATATATATATATATACCATCATACTGCTGAATAAACCTTTATGAAATTAAGGAATCAATTACCTCTATTTTGTCGCAATTAAAAGTTTAGATGTATTAAGTGAAATGGTACGTATAAACGTGATAACAGTTGAAAAGCAGCATCAGTTATACAGCAAAATTATAAGACCATATACAGTAATGTCGCCTAATTGTGGCATCCATATAAGAAACGGGCGATATCATCTTAAACATTTGAAATTCATAAACAAATAACATAAAATTTACCGTTTAGATTCCAGAAAGAACCTCCACCTATTCGATGCACTTCGTGTGATAATGTGATGAAATTGATAGGACGTCTCCAAAACAGAATATGGTATAGTAAAATCTAGATAAACTGACTTTGAACACTTTTTGACCTGGGCGAGTTTAAAGTTTAGGTGATAAAGTATAAAATTAAAATTATCCTGGCTAGAGTAATCGTTCCTCCTTTTTATCATACATAAAAGATCATAGAGAGTATCCAGCAAGGAATAAAACGCTTTTTCCGTTCAGCTTGTCATAACCGAAAAGTGAGTAGAATCATCCGTATGATGATCAAAAGGATACTCCGCCCCGCCATCTTATGATAAAGGGACAATAGTATAAAAATGTGCTCAATTGCGTTATTTTATTATAATTGTTTTATTTCACAGTCTAAACGGAACATTTATATTTTACATTTACATTTTGTACATGTGCATTTCTAATGTAAATAGGTATTTGATAAGTTATATCAATAAAAAGTATGAAATTGATAACCAAGACATTACCTTGATCTAGGCAACAGGCCTTTTTTTTCTTTTTTTTTTTCCATGGGGAACGTTTGTCTCTTTACCACAATCAATGAACCTCTGTATAATTACCACAAAATATAAAAGGTAAAGAATTGATAACCAAAATGAAATAATAGCACTATCTTGTCTCAACGCCAGGTCTAAATGGTTAGCTGTTTGGATTATTTTAACGTGTGCCTAATGACCACAATGAACTTTTGTCTTTTTACCACAATGATACTTCTGCCTAATAACTACAATGAACTTTTGTCTTTTTATCACAATGGACTATTTTCTAATTACCACGATGAACTTTTCCTGATTACCACAATAAACGTTTTAATTTTTACTACAATGAACTTTTCCCTTATTACCACAATGAAACCTTTGCTTAATTACCATAATATACTTTTTACCACAATGAACTTGTGCCTTTTTCATCACAATGAAATCTCTGCCTAATTACCACAATTAACTTAGTCTGTTTACCACAATGGAATGCCGAATTACCATTGTGGTAAACAAAGACTAAACAAAATCAACAACAGCTAGCCATTTAGACCTGTTGCCTAGATCAAGGTAATGTTTTGGTTATCAATTTCATATTTTTTATTTATATAAATATTAGATAATTATTTAAGGTAGAAATGTGCATGTACAAAATATAATCTTTGTTCTGAATATTGTTATCCTGTGTGATGTGCTTCTGCCAGCCAAATATAATCTTTGTTCTATTGTTATCAAAAAACAAAAAAAAAAGAAAAAGAAAAAGAAAAAAAAAAAGAAAAAAAAAAAAAAAACAAAAAAAAAAAAAAAAAAAAAAACCTGAAAAAAAAAGAAAAAAAAAAAAAAAAAAAAGAAAAAAAAACAAAAGAAGATAAGACTGAAAGAATAAAAAAAAAAAACACAAAGAAAAAAGAAACAAAAATAAAGAATAAAAAAAAAAAAAAAAAAAAAACAAAAAAAAAAAAACTGAAACTGAAAAAAAACAAAAAAGCTGAAAAAAAAAAAAAGAAAAACAAAAAAAAACAGAAAAAAAAAGAAAAAAAAAGCTGCTGAAAAAAAAATAAAAGATAAAAGATAAAAAAGAAAAAAAAAATGAAGAAGACAAAAAAGAAAAAAAAAAAAATATGAAAAAAAAAAAACATAAAAAAAAAAAGAAAACAAAAAAAAAAAAAAGAAAAAAAATAATAAGAAAAAAAAAAAAAAAAAAGAAAAAAAAAAAACAGAAACATGAAAAGAAAAGAAAAAAAAAGTGAAAAAACAAACAAAAAAAAAAGAAAAAAAAAAATGAAAAAAAAAAAAAAAAATGAAAAAAAAAAAAAAAAAAGAAAAAAAAAAAAAAAAAAAAAAAAAAAAAGAATGAACACATGAAAGAAGAAAAAAAAAATGAACACAAAAAAAAAAAAAAAAAAGAAACAAAAAAAAAAAAAAAAAAAAAAAAAAAAAAAAATATCAGAAAAAAACAATGAAAAAAAAAAAGAAAAAAAAAAAAAAAAAAAAAGAAAAAAAAAAATAGATAAAAAAAAAAAAAAGAAATACACCGCTCCACACCAAACCACGCCAAAAAAAAAGAAAAGAAACAAAAAAAAAAAAAAAACGAGAAAACTGAAAAAAAAAAAAAGGTAAGAAAGGGGGGAAAATAAAAAAAAAAAAAAAAAAAAAGAAAAAAAAAATACGAAGAAAAGAAAAAGAAAAAAAAGAAAAAAAAAAAAAAAAAAAAAAAAAAAAAAAAAAAAAAAAAAAAAAAAAAAAAAAAAAAAAAAAAAGAATGAAAAAAAAAGAAAAAAAAAGAAAAAAAAATAAAAAAGACCTTGAAAAAAAAATTAAAAAAAAAAAAAAGAGAAAAATGATCTTGAAAAAAGCTGTTCGAAAAAACTGAAAAAAAAAAAAAAAAAAAACAAAAACAAAAAAAAAAAAAGAAAAAACATGAAAAAAATATGAGAGCTGAAAGACAAATAGAAAAAACGACAAGAAACAAAAAAAAAAAAAAATAAAAATGAAAAAAAAAAAAAAAAAGATAAAAAAAAAAGAAAAAAAAATAAAAAAAAAAAAAAAAAAAAAAAAAAAAAAATTAAAAAAAAACAAAAAAAAAACAAAAAAAATAAAAAAAAAAAAAAAAGATAAATAAAAAAAAATAAGAAAAAAAAAACTGAGACTAAAATAAAAAAAAAGAAAACAAAGAACGAAAAAAAAAAAAAAAAAAAAAAAAAAATAAAAAAAAAAAAAAAAAAAAAAAAAAAACAAAAACGAAAGTAAAAAAAAAACAAAAAAAAAGAAATGAGAAAAAAATAAAAAAGAAACAACTAGAAAAAAAAAAAAAAAAAAGAAAAAAAAAAAAAAACAAAAAAAACAGAACTGAAAAAAAAAAGAAAAAAAAACAAAAAAAAAAAAAAAAAAAAAAAAGAAAAACTGATAAAAAAAAAAAAAGAAAAAAGAAAAAAGAAACAAAAACTACTGAAGAAAAAAAAAAAAAAAGACAAGAAAAAAAAAAAAAAAAAGAAAGAAAAAGAGAAAACTGAAAAAAGACGAAAAAAAAACTGAAAAGATAAAAAAGAAAGATAGAAAACAAAAAAGAATGAAAAAAAAAAAAAAAAAAAAAAAAGAAAAAGAAAAAAAAAAAAAAACTGAAAAAATAACTGAAAGAAAAAAAGAAAAAAAAAAAAAAATATGAAAAAAAAAAAAATGAAAAAAAAAAAAAAAAAAAAAAAGAAAAAAAAAACTCTGAGAAATGAAAAAAAAAAAAAATAAAAGAAACAAAAACAAAAAAAAAAAATAAGAGAACAACAAGAAGAAAAATAAATAAAAACGACGAAAAAAAAAAAAAAAAAGAGACGAAAAGAAAAAGAAGAAAAAAAAGAAGAAAAAAAGAAGAGAAAAGAAGTGAAACTAATCTCTGAAAAAACAAAAAAAAAAAAAATGAAAACAAAATAAATAAAAGAAAAAAAAAAAAAAAAAAAGAATAAAAGAAAAAAAAAAAAAACTGAAAGAAAAAGCAAAACCTGAAAAAAAAAACAAAATATAATCTTTGTTCTGAATATTGTTATCCTGTGTGATGTGCTCTGAGCTTTGAATAAACATCAATTTATCTTATTAATGATTGATGCAGAACATAAAAATTAAATAAAATGAATTGAAAACCCTTCAAAACACATTTCTTTCATTTATTACTACCTTACTTTGCTTACATTGTGGTCCATTGTGTCCATTGTGGTTCATTGTGGTACATTGTGATAAAAAGATGCACCCCACATCAGGAGTGGCCATAAAATGTAAAAGAGAGTGAATGAATATAAATTGCTATTTAGATGATTATATTTTAACTTGTTCAGATCTTAGGATAGATTATGTTTTGTCAATAATTATGGAAATGTTCATACATATGTCAATTGGAAATATTCCTTCCAAACTAGAAATTTAAGAGGATACAGAGTTAAGCACAGATGTAATATACTTGGCTGATTAGAAATTAGTCCGAAGTAGATATTGCTTTTGTACTCCATAAATTAACATATCGAACAAAAAATAGTGCAATACCTGTCTTACTGTATTTCACTTAAACAAACCATCGACCATTGAAAAGTATATGGCAACTTTTATCGATCCATCTGGTTTGTCTGCCTCCATATACAATAAGCGTTGAAAAAATAATATTTTATGATTGGCTAAAATGTTTGGTGAAGTCAGAGAATTTCTTTTCCATTACAAATAGAGCAGAACAGTACAATATGATAAATTATCCGGTTTACAGTGCCATTTCAATTCAGAGCACGTGACCTCTGGACAAATGAAAATGCAGAACAAATACAAAAATGTAATAATGTGAAATATATGAATCTCGTTACCTGTACAAAGAAGCCTCATTTTAACAAAAAAAATTTAAACGCTACATAAAACTTTAAATATTTGTTCGTTTTTTATGTACACCTGCATTTGTTGAAAATTTGAAGTCGATCGGACGTCTCGTTTCCGAGATATAAGGCGGCAACGTTGGCTTTCTTTTAATCAGGAAAAACAGCTGAAAACTTTTAATCGAGGCTTATGGTCGTGACATCATCAATGAAAAACCCAGTACAATTCCAATGGCGGGTATAGAGAAAGAAGCCAAATTTTCTAGTTCAGGGCATCGTTTCATAAAAGGTCGTAAATCGGGAAAAAGTCGCAAACCCAATACTACACTTACCGACCGTGTCACAAACGTTTCCGATTACCGATTTACGACAAATTAAGTCGGTAATTTCAATTGGGTCTTGGCAGTCCTAAATCCTAAATCTGTCAAGTTTTCATCAAGATCACCTGAAATATTTTGAGAAATTGTTTGAAATGACAGACTAAATTAGATCTTCTTTGTTTGTAGGGAAATAAGACTGATAGGAGACCCAACGACTTCCAGTACAGACATACCATTTACCTCCCTTTCATCGTATAAAATAATGGACAGTATAACAGATAAAAACATCGTGTTCAGGAATTATATATTTCAAGATAAAGTACCGATCTTGCCTTTTCACCTACAATACCAACATCATTATTGACTCTCCTACAATTCATCCCATCTTTTCGGGAATTTTTAATTTTTGTTTCGTCAATTAAAAATGCAAATATTTACGAATAAAAGTGCGATTTGGAGATTTAAATCTTGAAGTTGATATATATATATATATGTATATATATATATATATATATATATATATATATATATATATATATATATATATATCTGTGTGTGTGTGTGTGTGTGTGTGTGTGTGTGTGTGTGATTTTGCGTCAATATAATGTGTTATTAACTCCATACAGCGAAATTATGCGCACGATATATTTTCAAAAGTATGGCCAGATGTTTTTGAAAAGATGTAATTCAAAATTCATTGTCTAGGTGACGGGTTTACATATATTAGTATCACTTGTAAGGGTTGATTAAACGGATTGCACACACGACATATAGGTCAAATAACAGTATCTATGTCACTAGGTCAAAGTGTAAAAATGTGAAAGGTCAAACAGTAGCAATGGTAATTTTGATATAGGTATAAAACATTGTAGGTTTTAAATGGACACCAACAAACTCAGCAACTAAACGTTAAACGTGATGACCGGTTCGAACCCCTATCATCTACTACTGTAAATCAATTGTACGCCATTGTCTCCCAGATTATTCAGCATGTTTATGTCCACTTTAAGTATGATCAGTTTATATAAATAGGTATGTTACATATTAACAAGCTGTCACTGTATAATTAGGAGACCGATTTCCATCCCAAGAAATTTTCTACGTGAAATTACAGAACTCAGAAATTCGGCAATCTTACATTTGCGTATTCGAACCAATCTTTCGCTCAGTCATTGAAGCACAGGTCAACATAAGAGCTATAGTAAATGATTTCAAGACAACCTATTTCCTGCTATAAAGATTCATGTGAGATATTCAGACAATGAGCTATAACGCATGCATATTATCTTGGTTGCTATGGGTACTAGATTGTTTAGCAACCACTCATATTCTAGAAACCGACACTTGCAAAAAGATCAATTTTATTTATTTCATATATTTGATAATGATGATAGTAAACATGTAAAAAAAATCAATAAAATAGGTAAAAATTAGAACATTCTTTGCGCTTTCTAAAACTTGGTGCCATGGTAACAAATATTCTGTTATCTTAAATATGGAGGGGTTGATCATAAGGACTACATTTGTAAAATATCAAAGTTCTTCTCTTCATATAAAACTAATAGCAAAGGTTAGGCCACAACAAATTAATATCTTGTTCGACGGAATCGCTGCTCCGATTTTCCCGATTTTTTTTAACTCCGGAAAAAAAAATCATCCGATCCGTAATTTTTTCGTTTTTTGCGTATCAATTCCGTTTCCGGTTTCGATTCGTTTCGTTTCATTTTGCAGACTAGGTATCAATAGATCGAAACTTGATGATGATGATTGATCATGGATGAATCGATCAATGTCTTCGTTTCTGTGTGGGATAAGGGTAGAAATATTCGCCCAAATACTTTTTTTTTCTCTGAAGAAGTTAATGACTTTTGGTGATTTGTTTCAAAAAATTATTTCAAAGGACGACATACTAGGCCTCATCATGGCTCATGAACATCGAAATTATGGGATACTACGAATTACCAAAAACACGGTATATACCCAAAACATGGTACAAATCACCGAAAACACGGTATAATTTGTAGAAAACACGCATGTATGGACTCAAAATAATCAAAGGAAGTATTTCAAATGCTACTTTTAACTAAAACGTAATGACTATTGGATGTAACTATAACTTTTTCATTTTCAATCTTGCAATACAATTTCAATTTTATCAACATGGCGGTGGTGTTTAACGATATTTGACACCGAAAGTTTCTGATATGACTAAGAAAAAAGTTCAGGAGCTAAAATTTTGTCTTCAGAATGAAAATATATTTAATCGATACACTCAAATGCATGTTTTTAGCAATGAGTGCCGTGTTTTCGGTAAATGACCCATGTTTTCGGTAATTATAAGGACTGGAAATTATGTGTTCTGTTTCCGACGTTAAGTCCTCAGATGTTGTCAATGTGAATTTTAGTAGAAATATTTCATTCTGTGAAGAACTTGGACTGAAATTTATAAAAATTGTTGTTTTAAAACCTGACAGTCCTGCAGAGGATGCTGCTACACCTTGTTTTAATTCAACAAAAACAAATGGTTTCCAAATTTTGATGGGCACAATGAAAACTTTAAAATGATTAAAAACTTCACACAACAAATTGAAGTAATTTTAATGTATATTGTTAAATTAATAGTTGTAATATTCCAAGTAGTAATATTTTATCACTGAATAATACTGTATTCTTACATTATTGTATTGAATAATTCTTTGATCTTTTTTATCTCTCTGGGAAGTGATGATTGATGCAGATATGGAGTATATATCAAGGCATAAACATTCCATTCACTGAAAGAAATGGTGACTGGCTAAAAATAAGACATCTATACATGTAGATTTCCACAGTATTTAATATCATGCAAATGAAAAGTCTTTAATATGGAGTGTAAGATAAAAATATTGGAAAAAAAAATTTCGTTTGACATAATTTTAAAAAAAAAAAAAAGATGTCGCTCTCCGCCCCTTTGTCTTTGTCATAAAAATCCGAAGAACAAGATTTTTTGTGTGTGGCCTTAAAACTTTATTTATTGGCCAACCTGTTCCTTTATTCATACGAAGCAGACTTCATTCAGAAACTGCTGAATTAAAAGAAGAAAAAGTTAGCGGTGTCCTTTAATTTGACATTTAGATATATCGACGACGTTTTGTCAATTAATAATGACAATTTTCATACATATGTCAATGCGATATATCCCAGCGAACTTGAAATTAAAGATACAACAGAATCAAGCACACACGCTTCATACTTAGACATTTTGCTTAATATAAACACAGACGGGAAATTAGCAACTAAGCTATACGATAAACGCGACGATTTCGGCTTTCCCATCGTAAATTTTCCACATTTAAGTAGCAATATCCCTCAGTCACCCGCATATGGAGTTTATTTTTCACAAATGATCCGATATGCCAGGGCGTGTACAACATATGAAGATTTCATATACAGAGGTAAACTACTCACTGACAATTTATTGACACAGGGATATCGAAAACCGCGTTTAATGTCAACGTTCCGCAAATTTTATGGTCGGTATAAAAGTCTTGTTTGCGACTACTCTGTTTCACTAAGTGGAATGTTGAGTTGCCTTTTCGTTGACGGTTGTTGAGACGTCTGTACCAATTGTGACGAGGATACACTCCTCACGTGTTTCATTGGACTTGACTGTGGACTCACGGCGGGTGTGACCGGTCGACAGGGGATGCTTACTCCTCCATGGCACCTGATCCCACCTCTTGGTTTCCAGAGGTCCGTGTTTGTCAATTTTTGCCGGATTTGTATCTATGTCCTGGACATTCTATTGATTTATACTTTGGTATCTGAATTTTTTAATATTTAAAGTATGTCAAATGGCAGGTCAAATGTCATGGTACCATCGGAGAGGGCTTATCATCAGAATTGTGCAAAATTATCAACTATGAAAAGCATTTTACATCATATTTTCAAAAGTATAGCAAGATATCTTTAAAAGGATGTTCAAAATTCATTTTCATTTGGTGTTTTGGCATCATCTGATAGAATTGATCAAACGGACAGAATATATGAAATATCTAAGTACGTCAAATGACAACATCTCTGTCACAATGTCAAGGATGAAAATATGAAAGGGCTTATCACAAGGATTGCATATTTGAAATATCTAAGTAGTTCAAATAACAATACAATTTCACAAGGTCAAAGTGTAAAAATATGAAAGGATTTGTCATAAGGATTGCATATGTGAAATATGTAAGTACGTCAAATGACAACATCTCTGTCACAAGGTCAAAGTGTGAAAATATGAAAGGGTTTATCATAGGGATTGCATATGTGAGATATCAAAGTTCTACTACTTATATGTCAGACAGTGCTAATAGTTTTAAAAGGAGATCAAATGGTATCAAATGAAATATCCCCTAGGTATACATGCTACAGTAAAATCCAAATAACCTGGTGGTTAAGAGTCTTTTGGAACCATTTTAACTGGGACGAAACTAACTTTTAGGTACTACAAATAAAAATACACTAGTTATAATCGTTCCTTCTTGTCGTCATATGTACGCTTATCTAGTTGGTTATAAAACGATTTTCTCATGAAGCCCGTGATAACAGAATAGTGAGTAGAATCAACCAGAATTATGATAATAAAAAAGTTACTCCGCTCCCCCATTTTATGTGATTCGAACAATACAGGCATTGAAGTATAGTAAAGTTAATAAAAAAGTTACTCCGCTCCGCCATTTTATGTGATTCGAACAATACAGGCATTGAAGTATAGTAAAGTTTCTTCCGTTTTCGCGTAAGAGATCGTTCCGCTATAAAAAATTAAAAATGTTATAAACAATGAAAATATTGGCGGATCCAATATATATTCACAGTAATAGTTTTATAGGATTGTTGTTATGAAGGTTCTGATATAAAAGACAAATACAATTAAAACCATGTGGACTATCACATACAAAAACAAAGCTATACGGTCGGTATAATAGTCTTGTTTGTAATTACTCTGTTTTACTAAATGATATATTAAGTGGCCATTTCAATAGCGGTTGTTGAGGCGTCTGTACCAGGTGTGATGATGTTTCTTTCTTATTTCATTTGGATTTGACTGTTGACCGATCAACATGACCGGAAATACTTACTCTTTCATGGCACCTAATCACACCTCTTGATTTCCAGAGGTCGTGTTTGTCCAATTTTTACCACATTTGTCTGTATATCCTGGACGTCCTGAAGACTTATACCTTGGTATCTGGAATTTTTATGTTTTTCTACATAGATTTTTATTAACGCATATATAGACAACTTTAATAGAATTCAGTATAATTAATACATCACATTTTTAAAATAAAAAGTATGCAATATTCATTTATTGAACCATGAAAACAGCTGTCTTAATTATGCCGGACGATATCATATTAAACATGTTCAATGTCCGAAAATGTCTCAAACATTTGTTGACTTAAAGATTAATACTTTCATTAGAGAACTTCATAAGCAATCACTACTCCTTCAATATCTTGGTCATATTTAGGAAATGTATACACTTCTTTCTTTTTCCATTTTCGTTCATCTTCTAATTTCTGACAAATTGGGGACAAGATATCTTTGTATCCGTCATTACATGTGTAGTTTATTGCTCTCGTAACGACACAAATGATTGCACCTGAAAAAAGAAGATATTATCCACGCCTTACAAAACTCATACCAAAGGTTCAAATTTGATATATTTCACTAGGTGCATACAGACACATTATATTTAAATCAAACCTAAATGCAAAATAAGAGCCGAAAATTGTAAAAGAGTTGGGTGTTCTCATAAGTAATGTCATGTTATGGGTATATAATTTTCAATTACTCTATAATTAACCATATGTCATATGTGTTTATCAAACAGTTTTCCTTCCGCATTTATGTTTATGTAAGATATTAAAATGGGGCCACCCTGGCTGAATGATACAGCATCGCGTTTTGTACATAAATTGATTTTTGTGAGAATTTTGCCACTTCACTGGTGGCTAGTGGTCTCTTCCCAGGTACATTGTAACCGGGTTCTTTCCTTCATCATTAAGAACTTACCACCACCATATAACTGAAAAATTGTTGAGTGTGGCGTAAAACACCATCCACAAATCAAATTCAAACTTTAAAACATTGTATGTTTACACTCAGCTCGTAAATTTGATCGAACCATTTAAAACAAGGTGAATATATTATTATGCACGAGGTTATACAAACGTTGAGAATACATAAATATTTAATTAATTGTATAGCAAGGTAATACCAATGTTGGGAATAGTAAAACATTCCATGGATTGTAAAGCAAATATAAAAATAAACTTAAAGGTAATGGGAAATGATTTTTAAGTTTGTCTTTTATATAAATTTCCCAAAGATAACTATCTAAGTGTTATATAGCCAAATCATCTCATGTGCAAAATGACAGGATACTTGTTTTCAAACATTTCGATGATTGTAGGTACATCAAAGACATCAGATTTACTCATGAAATCATGTAAATCGTTTAAGTAAATTGCGAAAAGGAACAATGACATATTTACCCCTTGTCTACCTCCAGTTTTACAATCAAAGAACGATGAAAATTCATTATAATGAGCTATTTTTGATTTGATTTGACTGTACATATATAAAATAATATTATATATTTTTCCTTTAATATTATTGATAAAAGTTTTGACCATAATGCTCTTCGCCAAACAAAGTCGAATGATTTTTCGAAATCTATGAACGCGCAATATAATTTTTTCTTTTTAATTTTTAAAAGTTCAAATAGAATATGAATTGAAAATAATTTATCTACTGCAGAACATTTTTTCTGAAACCTGTTTGATTTTCATATATGATATTGAATTCATCAGAGTAACTATTTAGTCTTTCGTTCAACAATGAAGTAAAAAGCTTACCGACACAACTTAGAATAGTGATCGGTCTGTAGCTTTTAGGGTTATTTTTGTCGCCTTTATTGTTATATATAGGCTCTATGACTATCATAGCGGTATGTACATGTGTATAATGATTCGAGTTTACCAACCCGACATCTAACTTTGATGGCCCACTTTTTCATGATTTGTGATTTTATGAGAACATCATAAATTATAATAAAATTGTGTAAATGTAGTATGAAAACTAGTAACCGATGATCTTGTGTAGGCAGAGATAGGCTTTGTATAATATCGCTGGTGTAACGTAAAATATTTTTTTAATAATTTTATTTTTTATTATATATATATATATATATATATATATATATATATATATATATATATATATATATATGGTTATTTCTTGATAATTTGACCATAATTTATATATCAGCGATGGATAAATCTTTTAACTTTTTATATTACTGATTTTATAGTAGGACTTTTATAATTTCGACCTAAACAATGTGAACAACTAGAAGCATGTAATTCCACATTCCTGGTATCGGCGATACTGGAGAAGAGTTACCTGTCAACCATCGTATGGATCCATCCGTAAACGGTCACTTGTAAAAACAAGTACTTATACAACTTGTAGTGAGGTGTACTTTGATAATGATTTTAATGAGTGTCAATTTGAGAGAGCGTGGGTGCGTGAGTCTGATGTATTTTCTCTAAATTATTAATTTTCATATATTACTAGGTAAAAATAAAAATAATGATTAGTGTGAAGAAAAAGATTGCCACAATAAACAAAATGGACATATAAGCATCTTAACTTTAAAATTTATTTTAATAACATAACAATTCTCCATATCAATTTTCTATCTTATATCAAAAAATATTTCAATATTAAAATTCTAATTTAAAATTAAAAAAAAAATAGAATATAAAGAATCAGTCGATTTTTTAATATAAAAAATATTTTCTAACACATAATTGGAAGTTATTTTCTAAAATGAAAATTAATCGATTTCTTAAATTTTGAAAAATCAGTCGATTTTTGATATAAAATATGTAATGTTTAAAAAATCTCATTAATATTAGAAAATTCAATCAAACGTTTCGTTTTAATAAGTTATTTTTGGCACTGATAACACCATTTAAAATTCTTAATTCTTCTAAAGCTAAGATAGCCATCTTTGTAGAGTGGTTACCCTAAGTCAGATTTTGGCTATACCTTTAGATATCTTATTTGGCCTTGTCTGATACCACTTTCTTTTTAGAAAAACTATTTAAAATTGTAGCTCAACTGATGAAGTCTAATTGACAGAAACGATCATCTTGAGCATTATAAATTTGGTATTATGTTTATAATATTTATAACCACTAGGTCGTTGCCACTGCTGGTAGACCGTTTGAGTCCCCGAGGGTATACATAAACCTAGTACCTGATATTTCGGTACCAGCTGATAATCTTACACTAAAGTAATATTTGGCACTGATAACACCATTTAAAATTCTAAATCCTTCTAAAGCTAAGAAAGCCATCTTTGTACATTGGTTACTCTTAGACTGATTTTGCTTATACGTTATACGTTTAGATATATTATTTGGCCTTGTCTGATATCACTTTCTCTTTAGCAAAACTATTTCAAAATGTAGCTCAACTGATGAAGTCTTATTGAGAGAAACGATCGTCTTGAGCATTATGACTTTGGTATTATGTTAATAATATTTCTAATAGATTTATTAAAAATCATTTTAATATAAAACATTCAATTTATTATTATTAAAAATAATTTTTAATACATGTATTTAAAAAGGCAATAATTTCCCCAATGACTTTTAAGTCAAAGTGTAATTTCTTCCCTATTTTTAACATAAGAAAATATCAGTGTTTTTAAATTAGAAAATATGGAATAAATTCCTTATCGACTTGCCATATATTTACGAATGGAGTGAGTAAAATGCTCAAAAAGTAATTTTTTCAAAATTTTGGTTGATAGCGACAATCTATATTGTAACAGTTACCAATGTTTATTTGAAAATAAAGCTAATATGTAAATTTACGTTTGAAAATTGTCTTATTTTCAGAATTTATCAGTTTTTATAATTTCATATTCTCGAGTTATGATTATTATATTACCATCTTTTTAAGCATTTGGACTTTCAATATTCGATGTCAAGATAACACCTTCACATTACATCTATCCACAAAACAAAAAATAATAAATAATAAAGAGCAAATACTTGTGTAAAACGTCGGTATCTCCATTTTTTAAAATTTTCCAATGTAACACCATTTAGCTACCTGCATATTAGTCTATTTTCTTTTAACAACTATATGCAATCACATGTAAATATACAGCGGTAATACATGTACGTGTAATATCATGTAGTGCTAAAACACTAACTTTTTCCTAATTAAGAGTGTGCATACTGCGAGTAACATACCCTGTTTAGATATTCGCAACATTTCATGAAATGCTGACGGAGGAACGTGGTTAGGACCATGACAGCCCACTGCTGTTATAACGTCATAAGTACCTGTAAAAGAATACATTTTATTAAATGACCATAAATAATGCTGACAAGTTATACAAGCAATAATGCAGTTTATTCTTAAAATAATGCAGATAAGACCACTGAATTTAAAATTCACCCGTTAGTGGTAAAAAGAGACCAGGGAAACAGATCAATCGATTAAATGTGAGATCACAGTTCTTAGTCATTGTACATTGAATCAGCGAAATTTGCCGGTTCAAGAATACACTGGGGGAGGTAACTCTTTAATGATAAGTGGTATACAGAGGTATTTTGACATTGCAAATCCAATGGTGGGTGTTACGGAAGAGTCGTTTGATATGGCAACAAAATATAGGCCTATGACTGATAGAAATTTAGATATTATTAGATTTTGCTAAAATGGCATATTCAATAGTTATTAGTAGATATTGCAAAAGTGTTAACTGATATGGGAACTTGATAATATAAAGGCATTCGATTGGTGAAAATTATAACACTGTAAGATAAATTGAAATACATACAAATTTGTAAAACAATAACAACCCTCAACTGTCTCCATAGAATAATGCATTTGAAAATTGATAAGTCACACATACAGAATTTTGTAAAACTTCCAAGATAACTGGTCAAAGGATGTCTATATTTGAGATAATTTAAAATGCAAATTTACTTACAAACTGTCAAGATTTTGTATAGACAAGTGCATTTGAAAGTTGTTTGGAATGAAAGCAAAATATTATTCAACGTTTCAATGTCATTTGTACTTGGGATATTTGAATATTTGCGTAAAAACCATCAACTTTGTGAAAGTTGGTTTGTCAGACATGAATGATATTATTTATCTAATTTCAAGGTTATAGTGGTAAGGGTTATAGATTATCTTTCATTATGCCAATAGCTTTAAAAATGTTTTCAAATTAAAGTTGATGGATATGGCGTGGATGCCAGGGTGGGTAGCTTTGAAGTATCGAAAATACCTTTTTTACTTTATTTGAATACCGTATGATTGTGAATGACCTGGTATTAAATTTTGAAATATGGCATGTGGCCAAAATACCTTAAATGGACATTTGTAAATAATATTTTAATGTAATAAAACAATTACAGACTTCGGAATAGTTAGTAGTCAGTATTATTAACCCTTTGAAATAAATACATTTGTATTCACCTCTCGCCCTGCGGATTGGCGAATACAAATGTTCTCAGGTCGGCAAATCCTGATAACAAGCCAGTTCAAAGTACTGCATATCTGTAAACTTTCGCTTCTAGTTATTTTCATCATTTTTACCACGGTAACATGGATTGCATGTATCTCCTTGTTTTAATTATTTTGCTTCAGAGCCGGCCTGGCTCAGTCGGAAGCGCACTCGACTATTAATCGTGAGGTCGTGAGTTCGAGTCCAGCCGGCGGCAGGTTGGTGTCCTGTCCTTCGGATGAGATAGTAAAAACCGAGGTCCCGTGTCACAGCACGTGTCGGCACATTAAACAACCCTCACTGCTCAATGGCCTTAAGTGCCGAACATAGGCCAAAATTTGAAGCTCTTCACCGGCATTTGGTGACGTCTCCATATAAGTGAAATATTCTTTAGTGGAACGTTAAACAACAATAAACAAACAAACAATATTTAGCTTAAAAATTAAGTTTTCCTTTTGAATCCGCCCTCATAAGGTAGAAGATTAAACGAGAGCGAAAAGTATATATATATATATATATAATATATATATATATATATATATATATATATATATATATATATATATATATATATATATATATATATATACCTCATTCTAATACAACTAGTACAAGTTTTTTCAATTGTAAAATAAGCTCAAAATATTCACCTTTCTAAATTCCATACCCAGGGGCTTTTGTTGTGATGTAATCGTAGCAACGTACTTGAATCAACTTCCACTTCATATACATGTAATAAGTTGTTGAAAGCTGACTATATGTCAAAAGCGTCAAACTACTAGCGATCACTTATGTATAAAGACCGTCTCGTCATAAAGACTTTTTTGCTGGCCCCAATTGTACCATTTGTGTACAAATCAAACTCTAAATAAAGACCATCTCCCTGTAAAGACTGGTTTTGTTGTGTCCGTATGGGGGTCTTTATATACAAGTTTCACTGTATTTGAATAAAATAAAACATACCATCAACAATTCAGTGACATGTATGACATAAAACTATTGTCATATCAAAACTTTTTAAAATGTCATCAAACGTTACGAAAATTCTATGCAAATTATTGTTCAAAATACGTCACAACAACATAATTTTATCTGATATTACCTGCTTCTATTCCAAGTGGTTGCTCTGAAAAAGATTCACACATGTAATTTCTGTACAGGCGTTTCTGCTTTGCTTTTGATATCATCCCTTCTGAAGGCTCTAACGCATCGATAGTTGTAAAACCTAATGCGGACAACTAAAACACAATGTTAATATATTGTAAGATATCGGGGCAGTATATTTACATTCTTTGTATTTATCTTAATTTTACTTTAATGAAAAAATCGTCGAAAAGTATAAACACATCGATTTAAATATAATGTAATTCATTTTAACAAAATCAATGACCGAGAAATAACGTAGACAGATTGACGTTCATATATATAGGCAAATGAATTTCACGGAATAATAGATCAATATGCTAATACCTGAGATTGCCAAAATTATATCTGAATGATGTTTAGCACGTTTTATCAAATATAAAAATTTAAAAGCGTCTATATAGTGTATACCGTCAACCGTTTTTACATTCTTATAAATACTTTGGTGGAAACCTTAAAACAACTTTGGGCACTCTGTGGCTGATTTGTTAGAGCATTCGGGCTTAAAACCCTGGAGCACCTCATCTCAAATCAGTGTGGGTTCGAGTCCCGCTTGAACCTTATCTGATTTTGTGAGAACAATTGCCAGTTTACAAGGTGGTCTCACCCCACATACAGTGTAACAGGGTTATATCCTCCACCATTAAACTTGGCCTACACCAGAAAAAGTTTGAATTTTGTGTAAAACATCTTTCACGCAATTAAACATTCAAAATAAAATACTACAACTTCAACAAATAATATACCAAAATGGTTTCATGTGTAAAACGAGTCTACGACATATCTCCCTCTTTAGTGAAAATATAACATTGGTATTGTTAGTAATATCTAGAAAACCCCTTACCCGGAGTAATTATCGAGTGTATCCCTTCTTTTAGAAATATGACATGCCACGCTTTAAGAGTATTGACCAAAATATTTTTCACACCTGAACGATGACTATTGCTTGATATAACACAATATCATACAATCGAAAAATTTCACTTTAAATCCGAGAAAAAAAAACTGAACAAGAATAAAGTATAAGATAAATATTTCTCTGCAAAAATCAATAGTGATAGATACTGAACCTTTTCACCCACAAGTCCTGTACCAGCGCCGATATCTAGAACAACCACATTTGAACGACGTGACTCTGGGATATACTTAGCCACTGTCTCGGCAGCTATCCGCGGCCCATTGTAATTAGTTCCATTAACATGCTAAAAATAATAATTTGATATCAGACTTCAGACATGACTTCCCAAACAATGAATTAAAATATATTTACAGTATCAGTACCAAAATAGTACCAAATTGGATAGGTACCCTTACGATTGGAGCCACCGTGATCGAATAATTAGAGCATTGTGCTTTAAACCACGATGTCTGTCTAAAATTTCATTCATACATTTATTTATCTATTTATTTACTTATTTATTTATTTATTTATTTATACATGTAGCCTATCTAATTATTTGTTGATCTTTCTATTTAATTATATATCTATTTATTTATCTATTTATTTGTTTATCGATGTATTCATTATTTTGTTTATTTATACATTTGATAATTTGACTCTGTCTATCAATTTATCTATTTTTATTTAATAATAATCTGTTTATTTATGACTGTTTCACACAAAAAAAAAAATTATCAGTGCATTTAATAATTACTCAGTGAGCTAAACACAGTTCTATCAATATTTACAGCTTCTCATTGTTTTGATCGACTCGTAGGTTGTGAACAATATTTACAATGTCTCCGTATTCGAGATCAAAGTACTGAAAGTACTGATACGAGTTGATGGCAATCGTAAGTTTTAATGAGGTATAATACACTCAGTATACTGAATATTTTTTAATTCGGTATAGTTTCATCGATATTAAATTTTTATGCGAGAGGGCAGTATTATACCCTTACGCTATACTTCCTATCAATAGCCTTAAATCTCTAGGTCAATACGTGTACATGTAAAATATTTTCTCAACTTCAAAGACTGCTGCGAGTTTCACATCAGTTAAAATCACGTGAATGAGGAATGACGCAACTTCTATGTCCAGCTTTACCGACAGATCTTGCCAAAACACTTTAAGAGAAACTTGACCAAAACTCATTTGCATATTAATCGGGCGCAAGAATTGTTAACAGTCAAGTCTATCGCTTTTAATGTCAATTCTATCACAAGAGTATAATGGTAAAAAATAATTGAAAAGTAGCATTCTAAAGCAAATTTATAATATCTTAAAATTCATAAAGGACGCCGAACTGACATTTAATAGCATATATTTCAACAAGTCTTGTAGACCAATATTTTTCAGCGAATTGTTACTATATTTTCGTCATTTTAAAAAGCAAAAATATACGAATAAAAGTGTGATTTGGAAATTTCAATCTTGAAGTTGAGTTTATGTTGCTGAAGTGCACATACATGTGTAATTTTACGGCAATATAATGTGTTATTAACACCATACTGGAAAATGTGCTTTGACTTGTTCCCAATAAACAATAACTGTGTTGATGTTCCATCATCTCGTGAAAATAAAAACTCTGACTTTAACTTCCAATGAGAAATACTTAAATGAAAGCGAGTGTTTACAATGGTATCGATGAGCTTACGAAATAGTATGCCTCCGAAGAGTAAGCCATTTTAAAGACTTTAAAGTTCCATAACTCTGGCAAAAACTGTGGAATGTTAACAATTATCCAAATCAATTGCGCTTTGTATATCAGGGTATCTTTCTATCCGATACTATGGCATCTAATTGCATTACATCTTATAAACAACTGTTCCACATATTCCTCTAAATTAAGCTAATAATCATTTGGAGAAAAGGGAAAGATAATATAAGAGGCGTTTATTTAAAGAAGACAAATTAACTTCTCAATTCACATTCTTCATTAGGTGTATGTTTGATAAGTGAGGACCTGAAGGTTAACCTGAAGTAAGGAGAGTAATCCCTATATTTCGAAAAAAATGATAATATGAATATTTCGTTAGTAAGATATATCTACGTTATCGTATCTGTCGACGAAAGCATCGTATTCCTTGTTTCGTTCTTCACTGGACAAACCATGCTTGTATGCTATTTCAGTGTGTTTTGCTAGGATTGTTTGGCTAGGTACAAAATCCGACTCTTTGATAGACATCTGTAATATAGACAAGTGAACGGTATATACATGTACATACAAAAATCTGAGGGTATTTAAAGGGGCATTTGATGTATTTTCCAAAGTAAATTATTTCATTTTTTCCTACGTAGATCGATGTACAATAAAAAAGAAGAGATAAACATAGGCATAAATATCTTATATTCCTATATATTTCGTGAAAATGAGGTCAGGTCCAGTGTCGTATGCATGTACAGATGGCACGGTCGACTTGATCATTTGCAAACTAATAATTACCAAACTGGGTGTCTCAATCTATTTTTACAAACTATATAAGAATTAAAGAATTCCCATGCCTGTATATATATCATATTAGCTATTGTACATAAATTTAAGTAGTACAAAATAAAGAAAACACATCTATTGCCCCTTTAAATATACACTTCACTGTTATGAGTGCTAGATAGATAAATATATAATTTCCAAAAACCAAATATTTAAAAGGTATATTTCATAAACATACAGTAAATGTAGGATATATAAAATGAATAAAAATGCATACAGCAAAATGATTATCAGAAATACAGTATTCAGTATATCATCAAATAACATTACATTGTATGCTACGTGTACATATATTAGCGTGGAGGACTAACAAACCTATTAATAGCCCAGATATTAAGCCGTGGTCTGTCATATTGACCTGAAGCCACAGACGGAACAATATAAGGACTAGAAACCAGGACCTACTAACTGGACCAATATGGAATGCATTAGTAGGCCATAGATAGAAACCCAACATTGTTAGAGACTTTAACAATAACCACAAATTCATTTTACAACATCGCGAACTTTGATCGTCGCCAACAACGCTGATGGATCTTCATGTGCGTTTCCCGAGTCTTTCATTAGTAGTTCGGGGTCAAAGTTTAATTTTCTGCCGATAAACATGCTTGGACGATTTAATTACACTGTTGTTTATTTACATGGTTGATCAACCACAGCTTCATTTAGTTATTTAACCCCGCTCTTGATAGCCAAAATTATATCAACAATAACAATCCAAATTCAAGAGAAAATTTATTAGATATTATTGAAAATAAACATTTAATCCACTCATACAGTGAATTACAACCTAATTTCGAAAAAGATATACCTGGCGCAGAAAAGAAATAACATTTAAACAAGCTAGACTAGTCTTAATTTTAATATCCGAAAATCTCACTAGTTACTTCCACGATTGAATTTGGATATAGATCTGATCCCTCTGCCTCTTGCATAACATTAAGAATTAATGAATTTGTTAGAGGAAAGGGACTTTGTAAATTCAATAACTCACTTTAAGCTGACAAAGATTATCTAGAACTTATAAATATAAATCATCTCAAATACCAAAGTATAAATCTTTAGGATGTCTAGGACACAAATACAAATCCGGCAAAAAATGGACAAACACGGACCTCTGGAAACCAAGAGGTGGGATTGGGTGCCATTGAGGAGTAAGCATCCCCTGTCGACTGGTCACACCGGGCGCGAGCCCACAGTCAAGTCCAAATGAAATGCACAAGGAATGAATCCTCATCACAATTGTTACAGACGTCTCAACAACCGCCAACGACAAGGCAACTCAACATTTCACTTGGTGAAACAGAGTAATCGCAAACAAGACTATTATACCGACCGTAAAATTTGCGGAAGTATGACATCAAACGCGGTTTTCGATATCCCTGTGTCAATTATTTGTCAGTGAGTAGTTTACATCTGTATATGAAATGTTCATAAGTTGAACACGTCCATGCATATCGGATCATTTGTGAAATATAAACTCTACATGCTGGTGACTGTGGGATATTACGACTTAAATGTGGACAATTTACGATGGGAAAGCCATAATCGTCACGTTTGTCGTATAGCTTAGTTGCCAATTTACCGTGTCTTCAATTTAATTTCTGTTCGCTGGGATATATCGCATTGACATTTGTATGAAAATTGTCATTAATAATTAACAAAACGTCGTCGATATATCTAGATGTGAAATTAAAGGACACTGCTAGCTTTTTCTTCTTTTGACTCAGCAGTTTCTGAATGAAGTCTGCTTCGTATGCATAACGGAACAGGTCGGTCAATAAAGGGGCAAATTGGTTCCCATAGGAATGCCGACAGTTTGTTGAAAGACAACGTCTCTGCATATTACAAGTATATTGTCTTTTAGAAGTTCCAATATAATAATATTGATAATATTAATATCTAAAAAAAAACTGGCGTCCTCTTACATTACTAAATACTGTCTATAAAATAGCATCGGGTGTTATATCCAACAGAATAAAAAAAAATTAAATAAAATAAATAGCGAAGATCAAACTGGTTTAATTTCTGATAGATATATAGGAGAGAATACAACACTTGTTCACGATATGATGAACTATACTGAAAAACATGATATTCCGTAACTTCTACTACTTATTGATTTGGAAAAAGCATTTGATACAATAGATTGGAAATTTATCAAAACAGGTTTTTTTAAATTTTGGTTCTAGTAAAAATGGATAAAAACATTTCAGAATAATATATATTCAACCATTAATCAGAGGACAATTTTTCAGATAAAATTACCATTTAGCGCAGGTGTTGTCGAGGTGATCATATAGCATCCTATACTCACATTCAGGGAATAAATTTTAATAACAAAGAAATAAAACTATCACAGTTTGCAGACGATACAACCATAATTTTGAATGGTACTGAAAACTCATTAGACGCCACAATGAAAGACATTATTAAATTTGGCACCTTATCAGCACTCAATATAATTTTTTTCCAAACCTCGGGTTAAATGTATAGACTAAAAAAGTATAGAAATGACAAATTATGTAATGAATATAGATTGCAATGGGGCAACAGTACGTTAAATTTATTAGGCATAGATTTCGATGTTAATCTTCACAATATACCGAAGTTAAACTTTGACAAAAAACTTGCACGTTCCAAATGAATTATTGTTATGTGGACCAAAAGAAATCTTACACCTCCAGGTAAGATAACAATTTTCAAATCCCTTTTGATATCTCAAATGAATCATTTATTTATTTCACTGCCCAATCCTGGTGAAAAATTCATAAATGACTTAAACACATCAATGTTCAAATTTATATGTAGTGATAAACCTGATAAGATAAAAAAAGAAACATCAATGCTAAATCATGAAAGGAGGGGCTTAAAAATATTGAATATAAATTCATTCTTAAATTCTCTCAAATCTACTTGGATTAAAAGATATATGGTATAGGAAAATGGAAACATATATTAGACTCTAACGTAAACATGTCCCAAGTCATAAACTGCAGTCCAGAAATTATAGAAAATAATAAAAAACAATTGACAATCAATTTTGGATAGACGTTTTTAAATCCTGAAAACTTATTATAAACAAATATATTGACACAAATAGTATATCTTTAATATATCCTATATGGTTCAACAAAAACATAAAAGTTGGAAATAATACAGTTTTGTTTTTTTACAAATGGTGGTACTGCAAAGGAGTAAGACAATAAAAGATTTAGTAAACGACAAAAACAAATATTATAATGTTCAAGAATTTCAAAATAAATATAATATTGAGACTAATTTCCTTACATACCTGGGTATCATCGCGGCAGTAAAAACATACATTAAACAAGACAATATACAGCTTTTAATAATAATTATCCAGCATTGCCAATTAATATTCAGATTTTTTAAGTAAGAAAGGAGCAAGAGATATGTATCACTATGTTCTAGTAAAATAACTCCTAAACCAGTGTCAATTCTTAAATGGAACACACTTTTCAACATCAATGATAATGATTGGAAACTTATTTATAATCTACAATTCAAAACTCTGAAAAGCACTTACTTACAGTGGTTCCAAAGCCAATTAACCATCGAATCCTTCGTACAAATTGGCTTTTAAACAAAATAAATAACCCAAATCCAGAATGTACATTTTGTAATATTGAAGCTGAAACCATTGAACATCTTTTTTGGAATTGTCAACATGTTAACACACTACTTCATCGCTTCCGTCAATCGCTTAACAATCACAATATCAGTGAAAAATATGTAAATGTAACAACAACAAAAAAAGTTGATAACATAATTATAATAAGGGTCAAATATTATAATTATGTTATCAATCATACTACAAAAATTTAATATAAGTCTTACATCTCTTAAACAACATTTAAAAGGATATTTAAAAAATGAAAAAACTCCCAACATACAATGACTGGTGAAAATCAATTGTTCATAAGAGAAGGGCAAACCTGGGCTATTTATCTACACCAATAAAAAGACTCACATGGAAAACAAATATTCATTCTGTCAGATAAACCTTTATTGACAATGCTTTTCTTTGTATATATATATTTTTTAACAAATATAAATGGTGAAAATTAATTGTTCATAAGAGAAAGGCAAACCTGGGCTATTTATCTACACCAATAAAAAAAACTCACATGGAACACAAATATTCATTCTGTCAGATAAACCTATATTGACAATACTTTTCTTTGTATATATGTATTTAACAAATATAACAAATATTCATTTTTGCAGTTAAAACTATATTAAATGTTATTCTTTATATTTTTATGTAAATGTGATGAAAACAAAAACATTGATATTAATCACAGTAATAAGCAAAATACTGTCAAACCTGTTTTCAGCAGCCACTCAAAGGAAAATTGAAAAAGTGGCTGCATAAGACAAGTGGCCTTTAAATCCAGGTTAATAAAAATCACAAGAAAATTGATGTCCATTATGCAGTGTATAGCAACACATGTATATTCATACACTAATACATGATAGTTTGATGATAAGATGATCAAGTGTCAAAATAATATACATTACAGTGCTGCCAATCTAACCTGTTTACAGGTTTTCTGAAATTAGATCATGCGATCAACCATCCTAAAAAATGGCTGATGAAAACAGTATGGCCAAGCATTTTGTCTTGTATATCAGTGGCCTTTGGCCTCATATGATAGGTGGCTGTGACAAGATTACTGTTAGTTTATGTTTAATCTTTGTGCATTTATATAGCTCTATAATGTGTGTTTTTGCTGTTATTGTTTTGGGGGTCTTTCTTTCCCTTGAATACTCTCTCTCTCTCTCTCTCTCTCTCTCTCTCTCTCTCTCTCTCTCTCTCTCTCTCTCTCTCTCTCTCTGTGTTTGGTATTTCGTCTCTCTCTGTACTCCCTAGCCAGTTGGAGTTGTAGGGGTTTACGTTAAAATCCTGGCCAAATACTGTAATAATATATTAAAGAAACGAAAAGGAAAACAAAAACACTTTAAAGTTGGCAAAACGAGAAATAAAAAAATTATGATGGCCCTAATCCTTAACTCAAACACTCGTAGCACCAGTTAACCAACTTTATGTGACACATAGAACAGCTGTGCACGAAGTGTCAATGTATTTGATACAAGCACTCGCTTAAATGCATGTAGAATTTCATTTTGATGACAAAAAATATTCCGAGATCAGATCAAAACTTTGAAGAAAAAGGCTAAATGGAGTTTATATTTCACAAATGATCCGATATGCAAATGCATTTTCAACATATGAACATTTCATATACAGATGTAAACTACTCAAAGACAAATTATTTACACAGGGTTTGATGTCAACTTTCCGCAAATTTTACGGGCGGTATAATAGTCTGTTTTGCGATTACTCTGTTTCACTGAGTGAAATGTTGAGTTGCCTTTTCGTTCGCGGTTGCTGAGACATCTGTACCAATTGTGACGATGATTCATTCCTCACGTATTTCATTTGGACTTGACTGTGGACTCACGGCGGTTGTGACCAGTCGACAGGGGATGATTACTTCTCCATGGCACCTGATCCCACTTCTTTGTTTCCAGAGGTCCGTGTGTTTGTCCATTTTTACCGATTTGTACCTGTGTCCTGGACATCATAAAGATTTATACTTTTGTATCTGAGATATTTTATATTTCTTTAGAAAATTTTAACATATTATGCACATATTGTCTAAACTGTTTGAAATATGCCGACAGTAGATATTCCTGCCATCCACCTAGGAATACAAATATTAATTCGCTCATTATTCACAATGTCTTTTTTTTTCTTTTCTGTCTTTTTTTTTTTTTTTTTTGGTGTCCTGTCCATAAATAATTTAGAATTTCAGAATTACCTATATATCCTGTTGAGCTAGAGATCAATGAGACGACAGAGAGCAACACATATGCTTCTTACCTAGATTTACTACGGTCGATTGGAAAGGACGGTCAACTTCAAACCTCCCTTTATGACAAACGCGACAATTTAAATTTCAATATCACGAACTTCCCATTTCTAAGTAGTAATATTCCATCTTCTCCTGCCTATGGCGTTTTCATTTCACAACCTATACGTTATGCCAGGGCATGCTCTTCTTATGTATGTTTTATTGTGAGAGATAAACGACTCGTCAATAAACTACTTACATAAGGTTACGTTGTTGAGCGCTTGAAATCGTCGTTTAAGAAGTTTTATGGTTGATACGGGGATCTTGTTAAACATTATGAAGTCCCCCTCTCAATAATATTAGACAGTGTCCTGGAACACGGCCACAGACAGTGACCCCCTTTCGCCAATCAAACTTGACCTCTTCACCAAACTTGACCTTTTCACCGAATTTGACCCAGTCTTCGTACTAGAAAGGTTTCCATGGAACATTTGCAACGGGTGTGACATGCCAGTAGAGGATGCTGACTTCTTCCGGACACCTGGTCCTATCCTGTTTGGGATTTGCAATTGTTCTTCATGTTGAGACCATTGCACATCTTATTCCTCGTGTTTTAATTGACTTGAACTCCGACTATTAATTGGTACTTCTTCATTTTTACTTTTCACAAATATAAAAAGCAAGTTTTTTTTCCAAGGCGGAATTTTTCAAAACATTTTATTTGTATACAATGTCTAACATTTGAATATTGTAATACAAACAAAACAATCCATTTTGACAGTTTGTATGCCTTTAAGCACTACACAACTATTGTCAGAATACACGGTACTAAAACAAGAATATCGAACTTACGTAAATGCAAAACATTGTTGATATATTTATCTCTCAGAGAGCATTCATTTTATATGGTACTTACCGTGTGGTTTCCCGACAGAACCAGTATTTAAATTCATGTGATGTTGTAGAAAGACCCACAAATAGTTTTCCGGATTATAGAGTAGTGACACGTTTGCATGATTGACTTTAATAACCATCATTTACATAATGATAACGAAGTCTAGATACTTTATCACGCGTGGCATTACAAAATATTAAAATCACTGGAGTTTACCGAAATACGTAGGAAGAATAAATTTGAATTTATAAAGGATTGAATTACTTTCTGTCATCATTTGTCGAAATTTATATCGGTATTGTCCTTGTAAACTAGAAACTCGAGGTACTACAGAATGAAGAACGTATGTGTGATAGAGAGACAGAATCACCACGCCAGTAAAAATTGCCATCAACTGCACATGCTACTTTTTATTCGATATTTGTCAAAGAGCGGCAATGGTAATTTTCATGCAGGCATAAAACAATGTAGACTTTAATTGGGTACCGACAAAATTGGAATTTAAACATCGTGACCGGTTCCCCTACCATTATGACCGCGTCTCCAAGATTATCCGGCATGCGTATGGCCGCTTAAGATATGACCACTTTATATATATAAAGTAAACTACATAGTAATAAGATGTCACAATAAAATCAGGAGATCGATACTCATCCGAAAAAAACTTTCTTTTATACGTGGCAGCCACCCACATAAGGAGTTTATAATTCACAAATGATCCGATATGCATGGGCGTGTTCAACATATTAACATTTCATATACAGATGCAAACTACTCACTGACAAATTATTGCCAAAGGAATATCGAAAACCGCGTTTTGTCGTTATAATAGTCGAACTTTCACGCAAAATTTGTACGGTACGTGACGATTCGTTCAATAGTTTTGTTTGCTTGATTACTCTGTCGACCAGGGGAATGATTACTCCTTCATGGTATGATCCCACTCTTTGTTGAGGTTGTTTGCCTATTTCGTTGGCGGTTGTCCTAAAGATGTGGCTAAGATATTTTTATATTTCTGAAAAATGTTAATTGATTGACGACAGTAATATTCCTGCCATACACTGTTCGTCATATATTCACAATTTCATTTGAATTACAGACCTTGACTGTGAAACGACAGAGAAAGCAACACATCACGGTGGGGACGATCAACTTCAAACCTCCCTTTTATGACAAACGCGACAATGAACTTCCCATTTCTAAGTACCAGCCTCGTTTTCACAGGGGGGCATGATTGTGAGACTCGTCAATAAAACCATGGCACGTCACGTTTAAAAGATCCTTGTTAAACAATTCTTTATTTTCCAGACAGGTCCGCCCAATGTTTTCACCGAACTCCTCTTCATTTTTACCGATTTGTACCTGTGTCCATGGACATCATAAAGATTGCTTGATACACTTTATCCCGTATCTGAATTGTATTTTACATCTTATTTCTTTAGAAAATTTTGGTAATTTTTTAACTTTTCACAAATATAAAAAGCAATGTTTTTTTTCCAATACATTTTTTCATTTTATTTTAACTAAACTGATTGAAATATCCGACAGTAGATATTCCTACACAACTATCCACGGTACCTAGAACTTACAAATATTGTTGATATTCGCATCATTTTATTGGTACCCGTGTGTGGTTTTCCCGACAGCACCATTTTAAATTTTTTTTTTTAGTTTTTTTTAGGTGTCCTAATAACCATCATTTATATAATATAACGATCTTATACTTTTATCACGAATTTAAAATTCACTGAATTACCAAAATACGTATATTTATCCTGTCATGTTGAGCTAAACTAGAAACTCGAGGTACTAACAGAAAATGAGACGACAGATACAGAGACAAATCACATAAAAATTGCCATTGCACATGCTACTTTTTATTCGATATTTACTCGGCAATGTTTTCGATTGGACTTTAATTGGGTACCGACAAAATTGTCAACTTCCCCTAACCATCCCATCTCCTATGACAAACGCTTAAGACAATTTATAATTTCAATAATAAGACGAATCGATTCCCATTTCTTTTATACTTGTAGTAATATTCCATCTTCATCCTGCCTATGGCGTTTTACATTACTCACTGACAAATTATTGCCTATCGACGTTATGCAACTTTTCCGCAAATTTTACGGTCAGGGCGATGCTCTTCACTTATGTTGTGTTTTGTGAATAATTCGTGTATTTCATTTGGACTAAACTGACTCTCACGTCACAGGGGTAAACTACTTACATAGAGGTTATTTTTACGTTGTTGACCTGTGCGCTTGAAATCGTCGTATTTTAAGAAGTTTTATGGTTGAAATACGGGGCCATCACGTAGTTAAACATTAATTCTCGAAGTTTGGTGTCCCCCATCAGAATTACATATAATATCAAATAGACAGTATGCTCCCTGGAACTACGGCCGATTGAGACAGTTGACCTCCCTTTTCGCGACAATCAAACCATATGACCTCTTCACCATTCCATCTTACTTGACGTTTTCATTTTATACACCGAATTTTTATTGTGAGAGATAAACCCAATAAACTACTTACATAAGTCTTCGCTACTAGAAGTTTAGGTTGATACGAGGGATGGAACATTGTGCGACGGGTCCTGTGGCACAGACCAGTGACCCCCTTTCGCCAATCATATGCTTTTCACCGAACTGACCTGACTTCTTTTCACGAATTTGACCACTGGTACTATTTTCCGTGGAACATTTGCGATTTGCATGCCAATTGTTCTTCCGGAAACCTGGTTATCCCGTTTTGGGATTCACAATTGCTTCATCTTGAGACCATTGCACCTCGTGTTTCTAATGGACTTGAACTTTCGACTATTAATTGGTACTTCTCACAAATATAAAAAGCAAGTTTTTTTTTAAAGGCGGAATTTTTCAAAAACATTTTATTTGTATACAATGTCTAACATTTGAATATTGTAATACAAACAAAACAATCTATTTTGACAGCTTGTATGCCTTTAAGCACTACACAACTATTGTCAGAATACACGGTACTAAAACAAGAATATCGAACTTACGTAAATGCAAAAAATTGTTGATATATTTATCTCTCAGAGAGCATTCGTTTTATATGGTACTTACCGTGTGGTTTCCCGACAGAACCAGTATTTAAATTCGTGTGATGTTGTAGAAAGACCCACAAATAGTTTTCATTTACAAAATGATAACGAAGTCTAGATACTTTATCACGCGTGGCATTACAAAATATTAAAAATCACCGGAGTTTACCGAAATAGCGTGGGAAGAATATAATTTGAATTTATGAAGGATTGAATTACTTTCTGTCATCATTTGTCGAGATTTATATCGGTATTGTCCTTGTAAACTAGAAACTCGAGGTACTACAGAATGAAGAACGTATGTGTGATAGAGAGACAGAATCACCACGCCAGTAAAAATTGCCATCAACTGCACATGCTACTTTTTATTCGATATTTGTCAAAGAGCGGCAATGGTAATTTTCATGCAGGCATAAAACATTGTAGACTTTAATTGAGTACCGAAAAATTGGAAATTAAACATCGTGACCGGTTCCCCTACCATTATGACCGCGTCTCCTAGATTATCCGGCATGCGTATGGCCGCTTAAGATATGACCACTTTATATATATAAAGTAAACTACATAGTAATAAGATGTCACAATAAAATCAGGAGATCGATACTCATCCGAAAAAAACTTTCTTTTATACGTGGCAGTCACCCACATAAGGAGTTTATAATTCACAAATGATCCGATATGCTAGGGTGTGTTCAACATATTAACATTTCATATACAGATGTAAACTACTCACTGACAAATTAATGACACAGGAATATCGAAAACCGCGTTTGATGTGTCAACTATCTGCAAATTTTACGGTCGGTGTAATAGTTTTGTTTGCGATTACTCTGTTTCATAGGATAAAATGTTGAGTTGCCTTTTCGTTGGCTGTTGTTGTGGCATCTGTACAAATTGTGACGAGAATTCGTTCGTCATGTATTTAATTTGGATTTGACTGTGGACTTACGGTGGATGTGTCCGGTCGACAGGGGATGATTACTCCTCCATGGCACCTAACCCCACCTCTTGGTTTCCAGAGGTCCGTGTTTGTAAATTTTTTATCGGATTTCTATTTGTGTCCTGGACATCCTATAAATTTATATTTTGGTATCTGAGATATATTATATCTGTAAATGCTCTTAAAATATGATCAGTTTATATATATATATATATATATATATATATATATATATATATTATATATATATATATATATATATTATATATATATATATATATAGTAAACTACATAGTAATAAGATGTCACAATATCAGAAGATCGATATTTATCCGAAATTTTTTTTTTATATACGTGACATTACAAAACCTGGAAGTTTTGCATTCTTGGGAATGCGTAGTCGCCCCAAATTATCAAACTTTCGCTTTTCCCTTCATAAGAACCCATGCAAAATCCGTTCATCAAGGTCAAATATTTCAAGACATCCTGTTTAATACTATACAGTTTCATGTGAGAAATTTGCTGTTAAAGGTCATAGGAAACGAATTTTATAAAAGTTTTGTTAAGTAAAAATATATGAAGAAAATACATATTTACAAAGATCTGTACACTTTAAAAAAATATATCGTAAAGCATTGTTTGGTCGCCTTTTATATCACAGTTTCTACCGTCCTCGAGAAACGCCTTGCAGGTAATCCCGCCTCTCTGTGACGTCACACGTGTATAATTTCTCACAAGAACTCAATGGACAGCGATAGCGATGGATGTAAAGATACAGCCGACTTTTGGCATATAATCTATCTCAACGGGCGAGGTGTGAAAATCGCTGAAGCGTGAAGACTGAGTTGTCTTATCGATTTACTAATAAGTCAGTGAACGTTTAGAAGAAAAGTTTTAATAAATTAGGAAATAGTTACTTTTTTATTTGAGTGTATAAGCACTACATGAAATTACCTGTAGATTTACTAACGCTGTGTATTTACATGTGATCGCATTTAGTTGACAAATATACAGGTAGATTGATGGTTTTACATTGGAAAATTTAAAAAATGGTGTAACCGCCTTTCTATACAAGTATTTGCTCTTGACATCGAATGAAATTCAAGCGTAAAAAAGATGTTGCTATAATTGACATCGAATGAAATTATAAAAGCTGAATAAATCCAAACATGCGTTTACATAAAACTTTATTTTCAAATAAACATTGATGTTAATTGTCGCTATAACCAAAATTTTGGATCTTTTTGAGCATTTCACTCACTCAAGAAAGATATGAAATTATAAAAGCTGATTTCAAACTAGATATTTTTCTGAAGATAAAACTTACATTGATTCAAACCATTGGGGAATTTACATATAAATGTTTATTTTTTTAATCAAATAAAATGATATGGTTAACTGTTTTTATGAAAAAGTCGCTAATTTTCTAACCAAAAATTTTATTTTTATATTTGGAAATCGAAAATAAAAAATTATTGTCATATCAGAATTTTTTTTTTGTTAATTTTAGAAAATAATTTACTCAAATTTTTACTCAAGAAATCGATATTTTTTATGTTTGAATTTAAAAAAAAATCAATAAGGAAAGTATTATTCCCTAGATTTTCTAGGATTAAGTTAAGATGCTCATATGTTCAGATATGGCCGTTTTCTTATAATTGTTTTTTATAAAAAATAGACAATGACAGAAATTCTCAAACTTAATGGATACATTAAAAAGCCATACAAAATGGGTTGGAAAGATTTAACAATTGCCTGCGTATAAGTTAAATACATGTAATTAAAGGTTATTTTATGCACTCAATAAATTAATAAATTGCTATTTGAATGTTTTAATTTATCAAAAATTAATTTTGTGGTAATATATGAATTATCTGTAAAATAATGAAATTTCTTTTTAAAATGAAAAGTTTAACCCGTATTTTCTCTAATATTAGATGAGATTAATTTTAAACAAAATTTACAAGAAGTTTTGCTTGTTTATTTGATAACAAATCAAAATATATTTAACTCATTCTTTATTCGATTTGATATTTGGAATTATAAACGTACTGATTTTGTAAATGATCATAACCAAATTGCATATATTTGGACTGTCCCAATAAATATGTCAGAATTTTATTTGTGTTTTAATTTGAATCTAGAAAAATAATTTTATTATCTTTAAAAATGTAATTTAAGAAATATAAACTTTTTAATATCAAGTTCTCCGAAACCATCATTTGAGTCTGATTAACGTTTTTATGTTTACAGAATTTTAGATCTTTTCAAATTTGAATAAAAAAAAAAATTAGAGCCATTATTATTTATATAAGAAACAGTTCCATATACAGCATAATATGGAGATTTGGAAAGTTATATGTTATAAAAGTGAATTATTAAAGTTAAATGAACCTGATTTGGATATGATATTTGAAATTCATTTTGTTTATTGTGGCCGTCATAACTTTTGTTTTTTCTTCACTTTGAACCGTATAATTGCAATTGTAATTGCAAATCTTGTGCTGACTCTGATAATAATTACATAATATAATAGGACAATGACAAGCTCACAAACAGTTTGACAATATTTATTCTCATAAAATTTTCTAAATCATTTAAAAATATAGTAATAGGCGACATTGTTGGCGGACCTCCGAGTTGACATTGAAATGGTTCGGATCCTTTATACATTCCCGTTTTTTTATACAATTCCTAATTAAGCATTCGATAGATTAAAAGTACCCATCGCCAACCCGAGTGCGTACAAGTCATAAAAGCAAAAATAAATGTTTTTATACAATTCAATAAGTAATTACGGGTCCTTTAACTGAATCGCTTGGACAAACTCTCGCCCTCTCTGAATATTCATTTAGCCTCAATAAATAAATGTGTTTTTAGAAGACGATATTGGTTTTTTATCGTTGTATTTATCACCGCACAGACTGTCTCGGGAAAATCCCTTATCAACTTTCCTCACATGTATTCCTCGTTTCAAGATAAAATCGGGATTTTTAGTATCTCAAGGTAAATTTCGTTTATTAGTATTATTTTGTAATATATCAAGTTCCTCACATTTTCAGTTCAGGAGTTTGCTAAATTTCCATGCTATATTAAAAAATCAAATTGTTTAGATCGATTATTGGTTTTTTTTATTTTGATTTTTATCACCAGAATTTATAACTTTTATTCCTTGGGATTTTTTAGATCTAAATTTTTTTTTAGTCTTCTTTTAAAATATTCCCTTTTTCTTTTTACATTTCTGAATTTCTTATAAAGACGTTTAGCTCTTCTGTAGCTTTTCCGTGCATTTTTACATTCTGCAGTGAATCATGGCTTTTTTAAAATTACATCTCTGATTTGTTTTTATTGTATGCAGGTTTAGTTCCAAAAGTAGATTTTGCACTAGAAGTAAAAATTTCTTCAATATCGTCAATAACAGTTTCTATAAAATTTTTCATTTATATCCTGGGAATCTATGCTATCAAGTATAGTACACATTGTATTAATTTCATCAATATGATTTTTAAGATTTTCTTTAAAAATGTCCTGTTTCTGATCATCCCATCTGTTAGCTATTTCTTTATTTGTGTGGTACTATTCCTATCGTTATTTTTCTCTGAGAGTTCACCGTTAATTAATTTTGAGGTGATAGAAACACTCAAGGGGTTGTGGACATCAGAGTTTAAGTATGAGAAAGGTAAAACTTCAAAATCAGAAATTAAAGAAATAAAATCAAAGTTGCTTATACAATAATCTATAACACTTATATCTTTACACGTTGTTTTCCCTATGTTTTTATCTTTTCCTACACGACCATTTAAAATAAATTGGTTTGTATGTTTACAAAAATCTAATAATAAAGAACCAAAATGGTTTCTAGTTGTATCACTTGATATTCGGTTTGCTGGGACATTTATTGCATGTAAAGAACATATATTGTTTTCAAAGAATTCTGAATAAACGTCATTATCTAAAAAAAGAGAAAAATTCTGGATCACCAGCAGTTCTGGCATCAAAATCGCCAATAAGACATGTATATTTACAAGAATGTGAAAAATCTACAAAACTCTTCTTCAATTTCTTCAAACACGTTTGAAGATACATATTTAGAATTTTTCAGGCGGTATATAAATAGCGCCTAAAAGACCATCACCAGACCCGTTAAACAAACAGGACTTCAAATACATCCAAAACACAAACTTGCTTGGTGATTCGATTATTTTTACAAACTTTGATATTTGATTTTTAACATATATTACAATACCACCTGATTTAAAGCGAGACAACTCGCATCTATGTTTAGAAAATACAGTGAAACCAGGTAAATCAAGATCGTCGGTGCTATCAGTTTTTTGTTTCGTTTAAACACACAAGTATCATAACTGCTAATTTCAGATACAAATTCTGGACATGACAGTCTAGTACAAAGTCCACACACGTTTAAACTGAAAATGCGAAGGTTTTTACATACCTCATTTGTAGAGAGAGAATGTAAACTATTACTCACTAAACATAGTGTATTAAAGTCTTGTGAAGATCATCCGTGGTTGTCCTAGCGACGGTCTGATGTGTAATCTGGACGTCCTGAAGGGCAGTCGGTCTCGGTTAGACGGAACAAGACGTCATTTATGTACAAACGATCAACATTTAGAACAGCTTTTTTCCCTTGGCGTTTTGCGGCTCGCATGTGGGGTTTACAATTGTTCCCTACGCTCGTTAATTTCCTTAGGGAATTGTTCGTTCACTCCAAAAGGTTTATTTCGCAGTGACTGTGGCGCAAGTTTTCTAACTCTTTCTTTTTCTTTAAAAAGCACAAATTTTTGCCACTATTGGTCGGTTTTTGTCATGCTGTTTTTCTGCCCATCCCTGTGAACTCGGTGGAATTGTATGTTATCCTCAATGTTCATTTCATTCCTTAGGAATTCATGTAGCACTTGTTCTGTGTTTTCTTCTGGCTTTTCCTCGATTCCACTAAATATCAAATTGTCCCTCATTGATCTACTTTGTATGTCAATCTGCTGATCATGTAGTACTTGAATTTGTCGCTCAAAATGGGTCCTATTGACTCAATTCATCAGTGGCTTTATGTAATTTCTCCATCTCTGTAGTGATTTGGAGTAATTTGTTTTTATGTTCTTCAAATGAATTGTTTATGAAATAGAGGAAAATAAATAATTTAGAGAAAATACATCAAACTCACGCACCAACGCTGTCTCAAATTGACACTCATTAAAATAATTATCAAGTGACACCTGACTACCAATTGTAGAAGTACTTGTTTTTACAAGTGACCGTTTGCGTATGAATCCATACGATGATTGACAGATTACTCTTTCCCAGTATCGTCTAGACCAGGAATGTAGAATCACACACACACACACACACACACACACACACACACACACACACACACACACACACACACACACACACACATGCTAATAAAGTTTTATATATAGGAAGACAAAAAACACATCTTAAATTTTGTTGCATCATGTCTATTTTTAGTAACAGTCTCATTTGCATAATTCCCTAAATTCCCTATATTTAGTAACATTATAGTGAAAATGTGTATTGTTTGAACCCAGTAAATTCTTATTTTCAATAGTATTACTGGCAATTCAATCTTGTATTTTCTGAAAATGACCTTAATAGACAAAACATAACCATATTTGGAAATATTTATGTCTCTCAATTTTGGGGTAGGGGTATTATAGAAGGCGTTGTTGGCAAAAGTGATTTTTTTAGGAATTTTGAGTCCATTAATCTTCTAAAGTGGGATAATTTTTTATGAAACCAGTATCAGTGAATAGTCCAATGGATATTGTAAAGAATATCAAAAATCCAATTTTGGCAAATAATAGCAAAATATCAAATTTTGCACCAAACTTTCCCATATTTTCATAAATTTCTTAATTATTTAAATTCCAATTTAAATTCTGTGACTCTAAACCATCAAGTAATCTGAGACCTCAATCACATTGAAATATTATATGAAATATTTTATATACATATTGTCATCTATTTTATATACTTTTATGTATAATTGCCAAAACTACCATTAAATATTATAAACATAATACCAAAGTTAAACACAACCACAAGTATCTGTGAATTATCACCCCTTATTTAAACGGCTAATACTGAACTATATGAAAAATCGCAAAATTTTCTCCGATTACAATTTAAAGACATACTGATCAAAATTAGTGCACACAAACACTGCAATAAGTCAGAAAATAATAACAACAACGTGATACAAACACCCCTAATTAGCGATCGCACGTGCACCGTTCACTGCTTTTTACATCCATACGGAAAGCATGCCAAACATGAATATACGTCAAATTATGGGAAGTATTTTATCGAAAACTGCAATTATTTATTTCTCTAAATAAAAATATTGTATTTCTATACATATACTTTTATCACTTTCAAGTTAAACAGATAAAAACAAAAGAATATATTGGTATTCTCCGACCAGTTTGAGACTCCATGATTGAACAGAAGTGTTATATAAATAGCTTTCACAAATTGAGGTTGCTTCAGGGGAAATTCAAAGAAGGGTGGCAAATTATTAATTTATTTTCAGCTTCATTTCTTTCCTCAAAGCATTTCAATGCTCTATTTCTGTTCCTAAACGTACAGCGCAATTTTTATCGATTCTTTCTCTCTTCTTTTTCTGTATTCTGTGTTTTGTTTGTTTGCTACCTGTATGGCAACGTGTTTACGTCTCTGTGGAATGTTGGCAAACTCGGACCCATCTCTCTTCGTGCCCATCTCAACTCGTATCCTCCTTGGTTAAGTCATACCTACGGCTGACTGACTCGTAACCAGAACAACTGGAAGGGTCGTACCCATCGTTTTACTAATTTGTACACATTAAAGTAAAAATTATGGTTACACCGATGACTTAGTTCTCAAGCACATAGAAAAACTACCCGGTTTCGATCATTTTTCTACGTAGGGATCATAAATACCTGTTACGCTTTTTCGGTTTGTTCCATTCCGTACAGTTTTGTCGGAATGGTTAGTGCTCATATCATGTGACCTCAACAGAATGTTGGGAAAGATCCCTTCCGGTTTCGTAATATTAACATTGACAACATTCAATGATATTGTGTCTCAGTTTTTCTCCTGGGATTTAGTTGTTGATAGATATTGGAATCCTTCTTGTAACGACTACAAGTGCCGTCACTTCCTTGTAGGCTGCTTTTCACATCTGGATTCTAGCACTGCATGGTATCTAGATTCCTGGTCATATATATAAGATAAAATGTTTGGCAGGAAGTTCTCTGAAGTCGTCACAATTGGTACAGACATCTCAACAACCACCAACGAAAAGGCAACTCAACATTTCACTTAGTGAAACAGAGTAATCGCAAACAAGACCATGTCGTACAAGTTACACGTGATTTAATAGACTGAAATTATAGCTATTTACATGTCAATTGTGTGGTGTTTGCAAGCAGTGCAATTTCGTTTAAAAATTACGACGTTTACGTTTACGTTTACGAAGTTTACAACGCGCAATGACGATCTTACTAATAATATGTTCCTTAATGTTCCTCTAAAACAACTAGGTACAAATTGACACAATTTTCTCTCCTGTCATATAAACAACTGAAAAATCCGACATAGTGATTCTTACATTTGCCATGTAAACTGTAAACAAACAGTATAGGTAGCCCTATCGCCGTAAAACCACGGCCCGGATTCGCTATGCATTTTCCTACCCGTAGTTCCATGTGCCCGAAATCACTCGTGCATATTTTTTATTATTCATGAAGCCTCAACCAGTGTGAGTAAACGGTGCTCGTGCATTCGTCAGCTAATCAGATCGAGGATATTAAACAATTTCAGAATTGTATTAGATCAACGGACTTAGCGCTAACTTCCGTTGCCAATCACAACTACTGTGATTGGATAAATTGAACACACTTACTCCTTTATAAATATTCACTAAGAGTGATTTCGGGTACATGAAACCACGGGTAGGCAAGTGCATAGCGATTCCAGACCGTGGTTTTACGACTATGAGGGCGCCCATCTATATAAACATCTATGCACATTCGGGGGTTCTAAATTTCTTTTTTTTCGAAACCAAAATCAAATCGCCAAAAGCTCGAAAATTATAACGACCCCTTTACCTTATATCCATATAACCTGGCGAGATGTAGTGTCGTGAGCCATTTCGTGACCGGGACACGTTCAAATATTAGGTAATAAAGAATAGCGACATTAAATTTACACTGACAGAATAATCGTTCTTTCTTGTTATCCTACCTACGAGTATTCAGTGGGGAATATAAAGTTTTTTTCCCATAAAGATTGTCATAACCAAAAATTGAGTAGACTCGCAAGATAATCAAAAGGTTAATCCGCCTACCACGTTTTGTGAGGTGGACAATACCTCTTTCAGCAAAGTACTTCTGAAGCCAATTCATTTCCACGGATAGTTGTATGTCAATTCAATACCAAACGGCATTATGGTAATTACCTTGTTGGTAAATACATTTTTACCTTCATAAATAATTCTACAATCATTGGCGATGGGCACGAGTCAGCTAAAACATGGGTACGAGTCAACCAATTCACTTTGTTACGAGTTGTGATGGATAAGAGATAACAATAACCTATATGTTGCATTTATTCATCTGAGGTTGCCTTGAATATTACGCAACCCCGTTTGTATTTATTGTCGTTACGAGTAAAATCATTTATTAATCTTCAATCTCAGATTACTAGAAAACAAAATCACTCAGAAGTGTAATTAATGGGAAGATAATAACTTTATATAAACATTTTGCAAAGCATATTGCTATTAAATCAAAATCAACAACCTCACTGAGCGTAAATCGCCGGTCATGGACCTTTAAGTGAAATTTTGAGCTGCCTTTTCGTTGGCGGTTCTTGAGACGTCTGTACCAATTGTGACGAGGATTCGTTCCTCACGTATTTTGATTGGACTTGACTGTGGACTCAAGGAGGGTGTGACCGGTCGACAGGGAATACTCACTCCTCCATGGAATCTGATCCAATCTCTTGATTTCCAGAGGTCCGTGTTTGTCCATTTTTACAAGATCTGTATCTATATCATGGACATCCTATAGATTTATACTTTGGTATCAGAGATTTTTTATATTCTTTTCATGCTTACATGCTTCTAGTTTTTTACATTGTTTTAGGTCGGAATTAGGAATGCATTTGTAAAATATATAAGCTCTGTTCTTCATATCTTAAAACTTATAGCAAAGGATAAGTATAATTTAAAGTATGTCAAATGACAGGTCAAAAGTCATGATACCGTCCGAAAGGGTTGATTATAATGAATGTACATAAATATCAAATATTAATGCTCTTTTCCTTATATTTTCAAAAGTATAGCTATCTCTTTAATAATAGTAGTTCAAAATCCATTATCTAGACTACGAGTTTGAATGCATGGTGTCATCTGAAAGCTTTACTGGTGTGGGACCTATTCTCGGACAGTACCTGTTGTCGGACACTTCTGTTTGCACGTAAATGAACAATATTTTTCCAGATATTTTTAATACATTGTCGGACTTTAAACATTAAATGAAACATAATACAAAAATTACGATTAATAATTCCACTACAACGTTGTAATCGCTCATCTTTCTATCGTACTGTCCAACAAAAGCCGGGACGGGAGTGACGTCACCAGCTCAACGTAAATACTACTACTTTCCGACAATAGGTCCTCCTGCATCAAGATTATGGCATTCAGGTAGGGGTTTTTAAATAGACTAAATTCACTTTTTATTTCGTATTTTCCACCAAAACTTATCACATTATATTGCATCTAAAGGTAACCTATTATGATGCAAAACTTCAAAGTAATTCCATCAGTTGAACTGAAGATATTCGGCTAAAACCTCGATTTTCTTCCGAGAATAGGTCCCACACCAGTATGGTTGATCACAAGCCCATATGGAAGTTGTGAATGGGTCAAATGACAATATCTATATCACAAGGTCAAAGGCCAATTGAAAATGGTTTATTATAAGGATTGCATATGTGAAGTATCAGCGTTTTCCTAATTATACTTCAATAGTTATAGCCAGTGTTATTTTTTATAAAAAAGGGGGTTGGTCAAATGGCATCATCTACGTCGAGAGGTCATAGGTTAGATATATGGAATTTCAAAACTGCACTACTTATATTTTATCACGATAACACCCACGTTTAAGTTTTTAAACAGTAGGTAAAATTCAAAGGTCAAGGTCGCTAGATTAAAAATCAAGATACCATTGGATGCCCTCATCACATGGAATATGCACGTGAAATATCAATGCCATATCCTGTATAAATCAAAAGATATAAAACATGATTTTTTATCCACGGATCCCGTCCGAACGCCGGGATATGACGCTACCTGCCAGAATATTTTGTCCCGGCGAGCTAAAAATAGCGATACTTTCCCTCAGTATATATGCCACTAGCACTGGAGAAGAGTAACTCTTCTTCCGGTTTTAGTAAGCGATTATAATGTACATCGTTCCACAGAGAATTGAAAAAAATTGTAAAGAATAAAGATATTGAAATTTGATGATGTATTAGACATATTGGATCCAAAATTTTCCAATTACTAGTTTTACAGAATTTTGTTGTTATAAAAGACATTAAAAGCATTAAAAACCTAAGTGGTCTATCACTAACATATATCTAGACAACTTTCACATTATCTGAATGTAGAATAATCAATATATCACATTTTGCAGTCTTCATTTTAAAAAAAATAAAAATAATTATATGCAATATTCATTTATTGATCCATAAAAGTAATCAGATCATAAAACAAAACCGCTTCGACTACAGACGTCTGACTGATACGGGAACATAGACAAAACTACACACGTGTTTCTATCCGCATCATCAAAATGCACGCAATCGTTGTAGCGGATAGATTCGACGTGAGCGTATTAAACTCTGTATTGTAACTGTATGATTACACATGTATGTAATAAAGTGTCTTATTACATATTCGACAGTTATAACCGTTATTTTGCATTATGTGACAATACCGGAAATGGTTCAAGGTATTGGCCCTGTTACCGTATTTGACTATATGGAAGCAGAAAATCCATAATGCCCCGGACTGATATGGTGGTCTCGGGATAATACCTGGCCGATATGGAAAAATACATGCAATTATCTCTAATTATTACATGCACGTGTAACAATACATTTACAATACAGAGTCCAATACGCCCACGCAATACGTAATGTCGTATTGCATTGAAGTTGGATACGGAAAATTCTAAACGGGATTCATGTCATCCAAAATATTATAAGGCGTAGTTAAAAGCGGAATTCATTTTAAATTTGTGTACACGCATTGATAAATAAGGGGCATGTAATAAATACAAAACCACACAGCTGTTTCTATCCGTATCATCAGACTACATTTGATCATTGTAGCGTTAAGCTATGCTCTCGTAAAATCCATCCGCTACAACCATCGCGTGCAGTTTAATGATACGGAAAGAAACATTTGTAGTTTTGTCTATATATTAATCATTTTTAATGTCCGAAAATGTCTCATCAGAACGTTTGTTGATTTATAAGTCTAGAGAACTTCATAAGCAATTACTACCCCTTCAATATCTTGGTCATATTTAGGAAATGTATATACTTCTTTCTTTTTCCATTTTCGTTCATCTTCTAATTTCTGACAAATTGGGAACAAGATATCTTTGTATCCGTCATTACATTTGTAGTTTATTGCTCTCGTAACGACACAAATGATTGCACCTGAAAAAGAAGATATCATCATATTATCCAGACTCTACATAATTAATGCTAAAGGTTCAAGTTTAATATGTTTCGCTATGTGCATACAGACACATTAAATCAAATTTGTATGTAAAATAAAAACTGAAAAATTGTAATAGAGCTGGGTGCTTTTATACAGTGCAACTTGTACATAAAGATTCCCTTAGAGACACAACAAAACAAGTATTTGTAGTGAGATAGTCTTTATATATAGGTTGATTTGTACACAAATGTACTATTGGGAACAGCAAAAAACTTTATAACCAGGTGGTCTTTATATACAGGTGGTCGTTAAAGTAGGTTTTTGCTGTATACTATTTTCAAACTTATCTATTTATCTATTATTAACCATATAAACTTCCTCTCAGCCATGTTTATCGCACAAACTGTTGTTATTTCTGCATATACATGTTAAATAAGCAAATGAGTTATAATTATGCACGATCATTACGTCACACATCAATAGTCACTAATAATCTAAAAATTAAATAAAAGCTACATATGCTGAACAAACTGTATTTGTGTTGGTAATTTTTTCCTTGTCCTTATTTCTTCCAGCAAAAATGAAATACATATTCCGCTCGAATGAATAATTTGTATGTTTTTTTTTCATCCATTGCTTGATTAGAAACGTATATCAAAAGTGGTTGCGGGTTTAGATACGTCATTCCAATTTTTTTCTCTGTTTAGGATCCGCGGAAGTATTGGTTTTGAGATAAGAAAACAGGAAAAACATAAATATTTAGGGAAAACATGGGGCCTTAAATGAAGAGTTTATTTTCAACAATGAAAAAACTATTATTTCATAGGTTATTTATAAAAATGTTCCTAAAGTATGGTTTTTGTAAGTTTAATCTTGTTTTTCTTTTCTTAACACATTAGAAAAATGTGTTTTTTCTGTCGTTTTGTGTTTTTTCCTGATGCTAAATATAAACAATTTGGATTAGCCTTACCTATCTAGTGTTAACCTAGTACTTCTTAAAAAGATGAACGTAACTAACTGTTACTGTAACTAACTGCCGATCCAGAAACATGTTTAAAACCCCAAAAGTGGGGAAAATGATGACTTGGCTGTTTGACAATGTAATCTCGTACTTCAGAGATGATATAAAGAAAATATACTTACACAAGTAAGAAAGTTAGAGATCGACAACTTTTGTTGAAGTGTAAATACTATAAGTAACTTACCCTGTTTACATATTCGGAGCATTTCATGAAATGCTGACGGAGGAACGTGGTTAGGACCATGGCAGCCCACTGCTGTTATAACATCGTAAGTACCTGTAAAATAATAAATTTTATTACATGACTATAAATAATTCGGACAAAATAATGTGTACAAGCAATAATGCATAGTTTGTTTTTTAAAAAATAACCCAGATAAGACAACGGAATTTAAAATTCATGCGTAAATGGTAAAAAAGAGACCAAGGAAGTAGATTAATCGATTACATGTGAGATCACAGTTCTTAATCATTGTACATTGAATCAGCGAAAATTGCCGGTTCAAGAATACACTGGGGGAGGTAACCCTTTCAGCACTAAGAATATAAAATTGTTAGTTTGTACAAGGGGTACTTTGACATTCCAAATTCAATGGCAGATGTTATGAAAGTGCTTGATGTTAGTATGACGTGTGACGAATTGACGAGTGACAAAAAGTTGTGACGTTAGTATGATGAGTGACGAATTGACGAGTGACGAGTGACAAAAAGTTGTGACGTTAGTATGATGAGTGACGAATTGACGAGTGACGAAAAGTTGTGACGTTAGTATGATGAGTGACGAATTGACGAGTGACGAAAAGTTGTGACGTTAGTATGATGAGTGACGAATTGATGAGTAACAAAAAGTTTTGAAGTTAGTTTGACGAGTGACGAATTGACGAGTGACGAAAAGTTGTGAAGTTAGTATGATGAGTGACGAATTGACGAGTAACAAAAAGTTGTGAAGTTAGTATGACAAGTGATGAATTGACGAGTGACAAAAAGTTGTGAAGTTTTTATGACGAAAAGTGACGAATTGACGAGTGACGAAATTTTTGTTCTTAAAATTTTATTTTTTCCCCTTGTTTAAGAAGCTGTCTGTAGACATTTTATATATAAATCGGGACTTTCTTTAAAAATTTGAGGTAAGGGGTACCTTATGGGGTCTTCGTCAATACATCAAACAGATTGACGAGTGACGATTTTTTTTTTCTTAAAATTTTATTTTTTGGCTTAATATCCATTTGACATGGTAAAAATATAGGCCCGTGATTGATCAAATTTTAGATATTGTTATATTTTGTTAAAATGACATATTCAATGATAGATGTTGGGAGAATCATTCCAGTGAAATAGAATATATTGTGCTATATTAAAACTTAAAAAATAACCCACAAAAGTAACGAAAACTGCATGCATATAAATGTTCGGAATTTGTCACAACAACATAAATTTATCTGATATTATACCCCGATTCAAATTAGTAGGCGGGGCAGAGAAAACTTATGATTATCATACGAATGATTCCACTCACTTTTAGTTCATGACAAGCTCACTCGAAAAACGTTTTATTCCTCACTGAATACTCATGTATTGTGACAAGTAGGAACGATTACTCCAGTCAGTGTATTTTTGATGATATGCTTTATTGCCTAAAATTTAATCTCGTCCAGGTCAGGAAAGGGTTCACGAAACCCCACGTGACCGGGTTATTTTGATTTTACTATACCTGATTCTATTTCCAGTGCTTTGTCTGAGAAAGATTCACAAATGTGATTTCTATACAGGTGTTTCTGCTTTGCTTTTGATATCATCCCTTCTGATGGTTCTAACGCATCAATAGTTGTAAAACCTAATGCCGACAGCTAAAACACAATGTTGATATACTGTAAGATATCAGTACAGTAAACTTGAATTCTTTGTATTTATCTCAAAATTACTTTTTTAAGAAATCCGTCGAAAATGTATAAAGACGTCGATCGAAATCATACAATGATCATCGTAGATTCCATCAAACGACTGAGAAACAATTTAGATATAGATTGACATTCATATCTATTGTCAAATGAATAAACAAATAAACTGATCAATTTGTTAATTCCTGAAATTGCAAAAATTATATCTGAAGCACACTTGTTATCAAATATTAACATTTAACAGCGTCTATATAATATATACCGTCAATCGTTTTTATATTCTTATAAATTGTATATTTTAGTTGAAACCTTACAATAACTTCAATAAATAAAAAAAACCAAAATGGCTTTATGTGTCAAATGAATCTACATGTTTTCCACAACCCCCCTAATCAGAGATAATTTAAAAGTGAACCCCTTACTTTTGATACGTTACATGTCATGCATCAAAAGAAGTGACCAATGAGCTTTGTTTATATGGTTTACATATGCTCGTCCATTACTCAAATGTAGTAAAATCTACAGATAAAAATAATAAAAATAATGTCTAAAATAATATATCATACTTTACTTGTACATTGTTTAACAAGTTGAAAACAGATTTTGCATGGTATGACGAAATTTTACACAATCAAAAATTCTCAAAACTTACATTTGAGAAAACAAAATGAAAGAGAATAAACAATTGAAGTAAAATGGCATTGAATTTGATGAGATCCTTGCATGCATTTAGATTTCCCGGTTTCAATTAAATGTTACTAAAATTCCGAATTTAAAAGGCCCTTAACCCATTCCCAGAAGAGTGTGAAAAACATTGTCCATCAGAAACATAGTTGTATACAAAAAGTGGTAAATGCTGAACCTTTTCACCCACAAGTCCTGTACCAGCGCCGATATCTAGAACAACCACATTTGAACGACGTGACTCTGGGATATACTTAGCCACTGTCTCGGCAGCTATCCGCGGTCCATTGTAATTAGTTCCATAAACATGCTGAAATAATGATTTGATACCAAACTTCAGAAATAGCTTCCAAAAAATGATTTAAGATATATTTACATATGTTTACAGTATCAATGCCAATTTGGATAGTCAGCATTTTTGTAAGAATGTTTGCCAGTTTAATTACGGAAGGTCGTTGTTCTGTTTCCGGTCGCATTATAAACGGGTTCTCTCATTCATCTTTAAATCTGGCCAGTACAGTATAATTTGAAATACAGGTGCTTGTCCAATATCCATTGTGCTTTGTATCTCATAGGTTTCTTTATTGTCAAAACTTTTATATCTAATTCCATATAAATATATATACTTGTACTATTAATATATTCCTCTAAATTAAACTAATAATCATTTGACAAAATGGGAAAACATAATATAAGACACGTTGTTTTAATAAACAAAACAAAACATCAACTCCTCTATTCACATTCCTCAGTAGGTGTGTGTTTGATAAGCGACAACCTCAATATTAGCTTGACGGGGAATAATCCCTATATTTAGAAAAAATAATATGAATATTTCGTTAGTAAGATATATCTACGTTATCGTATCTGTTGACGAAAGCGTCGTATTCCTTATTTCGTTCTTCATCAGACATATCATGCTTGTATCCTATTTCAACGTGTTTTGCTAGGATTGTTTGGCTTAGTACAAAATCCGACTCTTTGGAAGACATCTGTAATATAGACAGACGAATAAATAATACACATACAAGGAGCAGAGAATTTTTATAGGGGCTTTAGACGTTTCTACAAAAATACATGTATTTTGATTTTTTTCAACTTTTACTTCCTGTACTTGATGTACAATAAAATGTATGAACTATACACAGGCATAAAAATGCATAAAAATTATAAAACATAAGGTCTCCAATATAAGGTTGTTTAATAGGTGCAATTGAAAAAGGGACAAACTTTTGTCACTCAATCATTTTTCACAAAATATATAGGAATTTAAGAATTTTTATGCCTGTGTGTATCTCTTTTTTGTTATTGAATATCAATCTAAGTAGTAAAAAAGAAAAAAAAAACAGCTAATGTCCCTTTAAATATTAACTTCATTGTTGGATTATAGATAAGAAGTTTATGTTCAAAAACCATTTTTATTTTATTAAAATGTACAATATATGGAATAAATATAAATGCAATACTTGTACATCATAGAATATAAAAAATCTCAGATACCAAAGTATAAATCGATAGAATGTCCAGGACATAGATACAAATCCGGTAAAATAGACAAACACGGACCTCTGGAAACCAAGAGGTCGGATCAGGTGCCATGGAGGAGTAAGCATCCCCTGTCGACCTGTCACACCCGCCGTGAGTCCACAGTCAAGCCCAATGAAATACGTGAGGAGTGAATCCTCGTCCCAATTGGTACAGACGTCTCAACAACCGCCAGCGAAAAGGCAACTCAACATTTCACTTGGTGAAACAGAGTAGTCGCAAACAAGACTATTATACCGACCGTAAAATTTGCGGAACGTTGACAATAAACGCGGTTTTCGATATCCCCGTGTCAATAATTTGTCAGTGAGTAGTTTACATCGGTATATGAAATCTTCATATATTGTACACGCCCTGGCATATCGGATCATTTGTGAAATATAAACTCAATATGACTGAGGGATATTACTACTTGAATGTGGAAAATTTACGATGGAAAAGCCGAAATCGTCGCGTTTGTCGTATAGCTTAGTTGCTAATTTCCCGTCTGTGTGTATATTAATTAAAATGTATAAGTATAAAGCGTGTGCTTGATTCTGTTGTATCTTTAATTTCTAGTTCGCTGGGATACGTCTTCATGTTTGGCCCATCAACTGGCATAACCTTCGACAGAATCTATAACTAAACAGAAATTCTGACGCCAATTAAAGGAACGGGCTTCCCAATATTTAGAGCCCCTTAAAATAAGATACGAAATAATTACCAGAAACATTACAGTGTTTGGTATACTATCAAATAACATTAGATTGTTGTTATTGACAATAACCGGTTTGTAATTGTAATAAAAATAAGAAATTTGGTTGGGGATTCAAATTCATTTCTTAATACTTTCGTTTTTGTGATTTTTATATTCAGATAGAACAAGTTCAATGTAACAGGGTTCAATATAAGCGGTATGACTGTAGTTTAAACGAAGCAAATAACGTTTTGCGTATCTAACTGACTAACGTTTCATCTTATTCATGGGTCTGTACTTGTATTGTCTGTATAGTCCAACGCTGCTAAAGTTACTGTCGTGAATGTGTGGACTCACTCGGCTAATATCTAATTGCAACGCCCGACTTTAACCAACAGTGACCGACTTTGAAGTTCCGGATATTAGCCAAGATCGTTGATCATATTGCACGAGTTGATTTTTGCATTGTAATGGTAATTCAAAAACAGATAAGTATACAAGGATACTAAAATGACAATAAAGTATTAGAGAAATCAAAAACATTAATTTACTCCATTTCGCAGTATCAAAACAAACAATTACTCTATTCTGTATACAACAATTCCTTATGAAAAGTTAAAAGATCAAACAACATTCTCTGCTACCCGCAAATTTTATTTTTATTTTTGTTTTATTACTATTATTATTTTTTTATTTTTGTATTTGTATGACCATTGGTGAGTAGTAATGCCAGTTAGAATTAAACTCAATAAAGAAAAAAGTAGTACAAGCTCTGAGTACCATATTCAACTCATTTTACCTTTTCACGAGAAAATGATGAGCCAATTTGTCATGCACATAAAAATATAATACTGTGTTTTCTAGTCAGTCACAGCAGAACTTTCACAAACGACTATATCACGCTAACTTATGCTGGTCTGTGGGCATTTTCTTTTCAATACAGGTACAACAAGTAGAAACATTCGGCAATCAGCCATCTTGAGTTTGAAGCCAAATAATCGAAGTGACATATTACGTATCTCGTAAAATTGAAAATAAGTTCTGTAGTTCCTGAATTTGGTCGGCTGGTAGATTCAAGTTGTATCTTTCTTTCCGATTTCATACTGTACCGTATTTTCGGATTTCAAACTGCAACTACCTGTGTAACCACGCCCAGAAATTCTACGCTATTTTATTGTTAATGAATATGATGTTTAAATTTCTACTCACATTATATGAGAACAGTGTGAATTTTTAAACCTGTGACTGGCAATGTAATGGACATTAAAACATGTGGTTCAATCTTCGCAAACATAAAAACGAAAATTGTAGAACATCCCTAAAGGTAATAGTAGATATCTACTAACACGCCTACCGGTGTATCTACAAAGGATATAAACAATGCTGGTGTTTATAACAAAAACAGTTAAATACATGTACCATTTTAATAAATATCGGGTGTTTAAACTAACGAAATTGATCAACTATGTTTATGTAAACATGGCTAGATTTATAAATCTAGACTATTGGTGTTTACGTTAGTAATAAACCTTTCCCCCGATCTGTCATGGTTCGTCATAATAGTATACACTTACAAAGAAAAAAGAAGGGCAGCATTTCCAAATTTGAAAAACAGCCTACAGAAATACAATGAAACTTGTCATCCATATAAAACAAAACATTTATCTAAACTTTATTTCTCGTAGATTATTACTGATTAATGTAAACATTACGAAATCGTAAGTGACCTCGCCGACCTTCTGTTAAAGTTACGTGATAAACTGACCGGAATGGAGCAACTAGAAATATGTCATATATGTAGATGTCTATGCTTGTACATAGCTCAGTGATTAGACGAGGGGGAAAAAAAGTTATTCACAAAACCATTAATTTGTTCATACGTTTCAATGAACCATTTTCCCCATTCCATTCAGTTTTGCAAACAAGGTTTGTAATCTGATCACGTGACCTCTACTAACAGTCGGGTAAAGTCCCTTCCGGTTATGTAATATTTACATTGACTACATTCAGGGATATCTTGCTTCAGTGCATCTGCAAGGAATTATATTTAGATAAAATGCTAGAATCTTGTAACTATATAGGCGGCTTTTTCAAATTTGGCTCCTATCACTGCATTATATATCCATATCCCCGGTCATATGATTATACGATAATCTTTTTTTTACCTGGAAGTGATGTTGCCCCACTTTTGTCTTTCAGATTGCAAACTATTATGACGAAACGTAAACTCGAAAAAAGGGTAAATGCCAGTGGTAGTAATGACGAAATTTTCATTTTTAGATAGTTTATGTTCATTTCCCACCGTGCACCAGGTACGGAGATACTGTAAGAATATCAATGAAAATACTATCCCTGCATTTAAAAACCTGCGACACACACACACACATTGTGAATTGTGAAATAAAAAATTCAATTTTATTTTTAAATTGCTGAATCTTGAAAACAGAAAATTTAAACAATATGAGAAAATACACAATGACACTATTGGACGTTCTGAGTTTTATGGTGTAAATTTCATCAAAATTGATTTAGAAATGACTCTCAATGAACATTTTGAAAACTATTGTGGGTTTTATGAAATATAGAGGGAACAAGGGCACCGTAAACGGTACAAAATACGCCCGTCATGAATAAATAATAAATTTTCAAAGGGTTTTTTATGATGGAAATGTTAGTATGTTTCACAGATCTTTTTAAAAATGCAAATTTGCTACAGTGACTTTGACCTATGGGGTATAACCTTGAGTCAGAGCCATGACATATTGCCTCGTTAAGAAAAACTGTTATGTACAGTTTGAAATGAAACATTTGAGCAAGAACATTGAAAACCAGTCACGAAGCGACATAACTCCAAATGTGGCGGAAAGTTGAAACACGACAACAAAACCCGTAATATATGTCAAATATTATTGCTTCTTGTGATACCATACCAAATTTGAAAGGAATTAAATGAAAAATAAAAACGTTCTAACATTTTCTACATAATGTCCAATTTTGACAATCAAAGGGCCATAACTCTCGGGAAAATTCATGTAGCATCTTCATTTTACGATATGCACATCCTCATATGTAATACCATTCAAACATGCCGAATTGAGAAATATTCGGGTGAAAATTGTGGGACTAGTTGCGCCCACAAGAAAATTGAACACAAGAAACCAGAAACTAGGTCACGTAGGTCCATGACTCCAATTCTGTGGAAAGTTGAAACACGACAACAAAACCCGTAATATATGTTATACATTATTGCCTCTTGTGATACCATACCAAATTTGAAAGGAATTAAAAGAAAAATAACAAAAAGTTCTTGCATTTTCTTTGTTATGTCCTCTCTTTACAATCAAAGGGTCATAACTCTCGTGAAAATTAACGCAGCATCTACATTTAACGACATAGTAAATTCCATTTAACTTGGCGGGGTGGAGTCACGTGAACCCTTTCTTGGCCTGGACGAGTTTAAATTTTAGAAAAAAAAGCATAACATTAAAATTACACTGACTAGAGTAATCGTTCCTACATAAATAAGAGCGTATCCAGTGCAAAATAAAACGTTTTTACCGTACAGCTTGTCTTAACCGAAAAGTTAGTAGAATCATCCGTACGATAATCAAAAGGTTACTCCGCCCCGCCATTTTATGTGAATCGGACAATGTGCACATCTCCATATGATACCAATCACACATGCCGAATCGCGAAATATTCGGGTGAAAACTGTGGGAATATTTGCGCCCACAAGAAAATTGAACACAAGAAACCAACCAGAAACTAGGTCATGTAGGGCCATAACTCCAATTCTGCAGAGAGTTGAAACACGAAATAAAACCCGTATTATATGTTAAACATTATTGTTTGTTGTGATACCATACCAAATTTGAAAGGAATTGAAGGAAATACAAAAAAAAAAATTCTTACATTTTGTACATAATGCCCATATTTAGCAATAAAAGGGGCATGTCTCCGCCAAATATAGTTGAAATTTCACTCGTCAGAACAATTTATAAAGCATCCTACCAAGTTTGAAGCAAGTTATTCCATGGTTGTTTGAGTTATCGCATAAAACAGCCGGACGGACAGCCGGAGGTACAACGCCATACCATAATACGACGTTAAAACATCATTAAAAAAAGTATTCACATGTTTACAAAAGACTGAAATTCCATTGTCAATATATTTTTTAAAAAATAAGCAATGTATTACGATATGTCAGATCTTTCGACTCCAGGGAGCCCCTGGCACCCCTGGGGAAGAATATATTGAGGGCTTCTGAGGAGGTATTGCCTCAAATCTTTGTTATAAATTTTGAAATAAATGCTTAAAAAGAATAATGATAATACGACGTCTTCGACGGGCGAATGAAAATAAAAAGTTGCATAACTTTTGACGCATAAATTCTGTATATTCTGTTTTTTATCTTTTAGATGTTACAGCGGATAAAATTTTTATTTTTTTCTTTGCGGGATCTGTTACCTTCCCACATTTTGTTTTTGTTTACCGGGTTGAGCATGCACGAAAAATTTTCCGATTGAACGCCGGATCAAAGTTTTGTCATCCTGCAACGAAACTTTATTTCACATATTCAGACTTCGAAATACAGAAAAATGATGAGATCTATGGAAAGATTCTTTATATGTCAACTCTATTAAAATGTTCCGATTTTAACGCATTTAAAGTCTTTAATTTTAGTGAAATTGAACATTGCCTGCTTCTTAAATCCATATTTAAATACATTTATAGATTCTACTTATAAGCAACGACATTATCAGATATCAAATAGATAATTAGGCATATATTTATTAAGAACTATGAATTACCAAGATTTTAAGTTCAAATTTTGCCATTTTCTCTTAATGTAACCTATGACGGTGAAAGAGATTCTGGCTGTATTTCCAGACACGGGGACGTATTCACGTGTAAATAGGATAGTGCGTGCGGCTAATACGACTACGCCAAACATCAAAACACGATGTCGACGATGACTATATCCCTTCCCCTGATTCGATTTCACGATGTCGACAATTACTATATCCCTTTCCCTGATTCGATTTCAATTCAAAAGCAGGGGCAGGTAAACAGAAGTTTTAAACAAAACTGTCCAAACAAACATTAACAATTAGGCCTATAACGCAAATAGATTTACTTACATTTCCATCCAATATAATGTAAGACGCTCATGCAAGTCTTGTAGATCTATCTATATATTATATGCAAACGTTCGTCACTCCAGGTGATCAAGCAATTTGGGCAAGTGCTGGTTTCAATGGCGGCGTTTGAAATATAGTGGTGCATACGTGCCATATGTGCGGAAGTATGGCTGGCCATGTGATTCACACCATTCATTGTTTTATTGCATATGAAACATATCATTGAAATAATTATTTAATCAATATTCATTACCATCAATGTATCCGTACGTAAGGGTCAACGACCTACACACTATTTTACTTAATACGCGCTCGTACCTGTCTGTGTGCGGGTGTGGAAATGCAGTAATTAAAATTGCCATACTAATTGACGAACAATTTAACCGTTAAAACATCATTCTCTTGTGCTTTGTTTATATCAAACTGTAAAAACCGAGGTCCTGAAACACAGTAGGTGTCGGCACATTAAAGAATACTCACTGCACAATGGCCGTAAGTGCCAAACATAGGCCAAAATTTGAAACCCTTCACCGGCATTTGGTGACGTCTCCATATGAGCGAAAAATTCTTGAGTGGGACGTTAAACAAAAATACAAAAATTTATATCCAATTAGTGACGGCACTGCAAAAATGTTTCAGTTCTGAATGTCAAAAAAAAAATAATAACGAATTTTGATCATTTCTGCAGAATGTATTTCGCTCTACTTTTACCAATGAAATCAATAGCTGACTGGCCATGGATTCACAAATGATAAGCTAACTGAATTAGTGAATCGTTCATGAACTTATCATTATTACCGTTTGAAAATTCACGTACCAGATGAAAAACAACAGATCCCAGAGGAATGTTGGCTTCCACACTCAAATGTTCAAATCTGATCTATATAAAATTCAGTTAAACGAATTTCATAAATGAGCCGGCTGATACAAGGACTACTGTAGGTGCCCACCATTTTGCTTGACATTTTGTCACGTGGTGATGAAAGTCACATGACAGAGAGTGGTCTGTTGAGGGATGTCGGAAACGCTGTGTGAAGATTTACGTGTACGGCATTGCTTTTGATTTTTATACCATTCGGACGAGTCCGGAAAATCGTGAAATTTCAACTATATTTGACCCTTTCTTTGCCTCTTTTATTGTCAAATATGGACATTGTATAAGCCGGCTCATTTATGAAATTCGTTTAACTGAATTGTCGTCCATCCACGGATATTTATCTGGCTTGTTTTTCTCTCTGGAATCCAATTTACAACATGGCAACACATATCAGCAGTTGCTTTTTTATTTATATTGATTCCCTCTACTCTCCATGGTTGATTCGTATTCGCCGCGACCAAAGTGCCCTAAATTTTTTCAAAGTCACGTGATCAGTGTCCTGTATTTTCTGTACCGTTCCTGATATCGGAAACGCCGTATAGACACGGACTGATAAATTATCTTTGACGAATACCTGCACCAGTGAGGAATCGTGGTAAATAAATATTTAGCAATTTTAGGTCAATATAATGGCCATGTTTGCAATTACTATGTTTCAGTTAATGTTCAAATGTGACCAGGTTTATTCTTCTGGATCACCAGAGAGTGAATAAGTTGCTAGTTATGCGTTTTATATATAGAACACCACATGTTAACCATCAGGAATTCAAGAAGACGGCATACAATTATGCTGAGCATTGATCAAACATGGACCATAGGGAAATCCAGAGATGGGATCAGATGCCATGGAGGACCAAATATTCCCTGTCGACAAATCACAGCCGTCGTGAGTCCGTAGCGAATAGTATCAAAATGAATGAGGGATAATTTGCCTTCAGAATCGGTATAGAAGATTCAGAAAATTCAATCGAACAAATGTGCAATTTCAAGGTTTGCGAGAAACAATTTTACGGGAAAATAAAATTTTAATGTCAAGAATGCAAAAATGATTTTGTTTTATATTTTTCATTAAGAATTGTTGTATAAAGAGGAAGGAAATATATTATAATAGTACGTATTTGGCTATAAATTCACTTTGTAGACTTTAGTATCCACGTCTGATTGACAACGCTTCTGGAATGCAGTTCTTAACCGCTATCAGTATCTTGGTAAGGAATGTTAGTTTTGATATAGCATCTGCTGAATAGCGTTATGTTATTTGTATAGGGATGTAGGAAGTTTAGGTATTGTATACAAATATGGTAGTTCAAAATCAATATCTTCTATCTCAAGAATTTACTTATGCATTCGGTATTGGTAATTTTAAACATACCTACAGCATTGATAATGAAGTCATCCGTGTAATAACTGCAAGTTTGCGAAATACTAACACGGCACAGGACAGAACGGTTACACATGCAACTTAACATGGAATGATTATATGATAATACAATGTATTATGCATAATCCGTCTGTTTCACTTTTGTCCAGACCGATTACAGTGGCTTAGAGGTAGAGTGTACCACTCGAAACCGGACGGTCCTGGGTTACATTCCCGGTCCAGCGCCATGCCAAAAACTTGTATAATTGTAGTAACTAGCCCTTTGCCAAGCGCTCGGCACAGGCCTACCTTGTGAAAGTCCTAGGTCCTTCCGGTGAGAATCGATACATCGCATTTTCGCTAAAAGTTACTAGTCGCATCTGTTGACGTCACAATGTATTTTCAATGTTTGTCCGAGGTATAACCGTGGTGTCGAGTATTGTGACATCATCAAATTTAAAAATTGTTTGCGCATAAATGGAAAGGTTTTTATACATTTTCCGAATTGTTCCGTTCCGACATGGTTCGTAATGATATAACTTTCAGTTAGGAGTTTATCGCATAGGTGACCGGAAATATGCGTTACGTACAATGAAAGGAGCCAGATTTGAGAAGTAGCCTAAAGTATAAGCATGACACTTGTCAACTTTACAAGAATGAACATTTCGTTTAACTTTTCCCCCACTCAAATGACCTGAAACAAAATATCATTGAACGTCGTCAATGTAGACATCACAAAACCGGGCATTACCTAGGTCACATTTCTGTTGACATCACGCGATCTGAGAACAAACTAATCCACAAAACTGAAAGGAATGTGACAACTAGAAAAAGATCTATTAGAACCGAAGTCCCGTGTGTCACGACAGACGTAGAAAATCCTAATCTCATTGACATCAGTCCGTAGCACAAGTCAAAATTTGTCAGCACTGACAAATAATACTGTCGAACCCATGCTTCTTTTGCAAGTATATGACCTATATATTTTAAAATGAATTACCCATGTCAAAGTCATGCCGTAAGATATTGAATATAACAAAAGTTGTACAAATACATACCATATTTAAAATCAAATAATAATTACGGGAAGAATTTAATTTATCTTTTATCATTGCTTTATTTATATGATTGTATCTGAGATCTGTGACATTGCACATACCACAAAAATGAGTGCGTAAACTCATAGATCTGCCACCTATCACCGAACATCAAAACAACAAAATGATAGCATAGAGCATCTGTTGTTCTCATCAAATTATTAACATGTTCTTATTCGTTCGTGCTTCAACGGACATAAACTATTTACAATAAAAGCAAACAACATACGCTAATTTGCCCCCCTTTATTTGACCGTATGCTATAATTACATGATAATAACAAGGACAAAAACAAACAAACAAACAAACAAATAAAAAACAAAAACAAAAACCTAGAGTCTGCCTTTGCTTGAGGTTTTACTTCTATCCACAATAGTACAGAAGAATAAATAGTTAAAGAAAAATTTCGTACCAATTGGTAGACTTTATAGTCATTCCATATAAGTGTATACAGTGATAACCAAATTATAAAAGTGAAAACACTAGCAAAATTAGATAATTATTTCATTGTTCTATAATTTTACACAAAAAATAAGCTTTAAAATCTTTAAAATGGAAAAGGTTTAAAATGAGTGAACACTGATAATTAAATATGAATAAGAGAAAACTAACAATGACTAATGGCTATTAACTCTTCCTTAAAGAACGATACATAAAATTATGTTTTTGTTCGTTCGCACTCGAACGAACTTAAATTATTTATAATAATAACAAGAAGCGCCACAAGTTATCGCCAATGGTTCACTGAGTCTGTATTCCAAAAACAAAGCGTAAAATCTCTTAAATTTCCTGTTATTAAAATTATAAAGTGAGCAATAGTAAATGGACCCCATGCATGAAATTGAAAAACAAAGCACCAACCTTTATAGTCTACGATATTTCTGATGTAATCAGCTGTAACATTTTCCCGTCTTGGAATCCACTGAATGTCAATAGTAATTCCTCGCTAAACATAAACACAAAATATGTTTATAGCAAGCTGCTGTTTTTAACGTTTCATGCTACCATCTTGAACTATTCTGGTACAACTCTGGTTAGCACTAACATAATTCAAAATAAATTTGAAGGGGTTGTGTCAAAGATTAATATTGAATTGAGCGGAAATGTTTCATTCTTTCTGAAAGAAATGCTAACAGGGCCAGAAGCCGTTTTAGTAGCGCATTGTAGCATCTTGGAAATAAGGAAACAGTTCGACAGAATTTGAGTTTTAAACGCCAATACGATTTAGGTTTGTTAGTTTATTGTTGTTTAAAGTCCCATTCAAGAATCTTTCACTCATATGGAGACGTCACCAATTGCCGGTGAAGGGCTTCAAATTTTGGCCTATGCTCGGTCTGAATGTATGCTTTATATCTGAGAAAAGTCTAGTTTCGGAGATTTGTGGTGTTGAAAGTGTCAAAATTTGTTTATTCCATAACGAAAAATTAGCGAAACAGATCTAGATGGCAATTTTATGTTCCATATAAATGGTATATATATATATATATATATATATATATATATATATATATATATATATATATATATATATATATATATATATATATATATATATATATATATATATATATATATATATATATATATATATATATATAGTTCAAAGCTTTAAAATCATACCATATAGTCGGTAGACTTTTCAGCATCATAGACAACTGCTTTTTCACTAAAGGTGGTACCCGAAAATTTAAATATCTAGTGATTGGCTATCAGGATACTTATTTCGTCAAACACCACTCTGATTCTACACATAAATATACTGAAGTTGATATAAAAAACATGCTGGAATTTCTAATAGACAATATATTTGTAATGTTCGGAGACGTGGTCTTTCAGCAAACTGTCGGCATTTATATGGGAACAAATTGTGCTCCTTTATTGGCCGACCTGTTCCTTTATTCATACGAAGCAGACTTCATTCAGAAACTGCTGAATCAAAAGAAGAAAAAGTTAGCGGTGTCCTTTAATTTGACATTTAGATATATCGACGACGTTTTGTCAATTAATAATGACAATTTTCATACATATGTCAATGCGATATATCCCAGCGAACTATAAATTAAAGATACAACAAAATCAAGCACACGCGCTTCGTACTTAGACATTTTACTTAATATAAACACAGATGGGAAATTAGCAACTAAGCTATACGATAAACGCGACGATTTCGGCTTTCCCATCGAAAATTTTCCACATTTAAGTAGTAATATCCCTCAGTCACCCGCATATGGAGTTTATATTTCACAAATGATCCGATATTCTAGGGCGTGCACAACACATGAAGATTTCATATACAGAGGTAAACTACTCACTGACAAATTATTGACACAGGAATATCGAAAACCGCGTTTAATGTCAACGTTCCGCAAATTTTACGGTCGGTATAATAGTCTTGTTTGCGACTACTCTGTTTCACTAAGTGAAATGTTGAGTTGCCTTTTCGTTGGCGGTTGTTGAGACGTCTGTACCAATTGTGACGAGGATACACTCCTCACTTGTTTCATTGGACTTGACTGTGGACTCACGGCCGGTATGACCGGTCGACAGGGGATGCTTACTCCTCCATGGCACCTGATCCCACCTCTTGGTTTCCAGAGGTCCGTGTTTGTCCATCTTTACCGGATTTGTATCTATGTCCTGGACATTCTATTGATTTATACTTTGGTATCTGAAATTTTTATATTCTAAAATGAGGTCTTGTGTAGAACATTTCCACTGGGCATCTGTTGCTTGATTGCTTGGTGTCCTCACTATTTCGGTTTCAACTGCAGACCCTTTAAAGCTGCAACATCTTCGGTAGGCCCATGGGGCTGGGAAAACATATATAAAACATTGTTACAATAAATATGTTATTCAGTTTTATTCATTTATTTATGTTCATAGACGGTGTTGCGAAGTACTCACGTTATCGGCTTACTTAGACACAGCGTCTACAAAAACAGTCGGTATCTAAACAAATTATTTCTTTTGAGCATTTTTCGCATATCATTTAAATGTATTGTGCGAAACTTAATCGCTAACCACATTTTACGTCAAATTCCCCCTTTGAACAGAATATACCATAGGGCAAATGCTCCTCTGTTCCTCTTTTCTATGCCTACATTAAATCCTGCGAGACCGTAAATGCCAGGAAAGGCGCAACCATGCTGGATATTAGTGGTTTTGTACATTAACTATTATTTCACGGAAGACCGAGGTTCGAACTATCTAAATAATTTCATAATTTTGGCTTTCTGAAACGGACCTTATACAGTTCGCAATTCATCACCGCTGTTTAATTTAGTAACTAAACACATCGGAATAACGGTAAATTTCGACCCGTATTTTACATTAGGATTTAATACACAACTTTCACATCTCTGGACCAAAATTTTTGAAAATTGCGTATGTGTTATGTAGTATATTTAGAAATACTTTGATGTACGTCATTAGTACACATGGTTTTTATTTTCCGCAAAAAATTACGTTTCTCTGTCCTATATGTACTCAAACGCACTATATACAACTATTATACAGTAGAAGACAAAACCTGAAAATTGCGTATTGTAGATTTTTAAACATAAACGGTGGGTCGTGTTCAATGATTGAAATAACTTATTTGTATGCTGAAATACTTCCCCACATGTTTACACAAGCTTTTCTTAATTTTCTTTGATATATAATCTCAAACAAATGAAAATTATCAAAATTTTTTGATGCATGTAATAATCAAAACATGAATTTGAATACTTATCTTCAATATCCGACACGCAACGTGTCAATAGCTCTTCCAAATCCTTAATCTTAAGCAGATTCAATACATTATTTGCTAACCTTTCTGGCTTTGTGATCTAGATAATGCCATTTGAAGTACTTTTTGAAAGTATTGTTCTTGGCTATAACTTTTAAAATATAACTTTGATATTTGATGTGTTATTGCTATTATCACCTCTTTCAGATGGTACCATGACCTTTCACCTAGATAATGCCATTTGACCTACTTTAAAAATTACCGTGGCATTTGACCTTCTTTGAAAATAACCATGGCTATAACTTTTAAAATATAAATAGCAGGGCATCGATATTTGATGTGTGCACGTTATGGCCAGATGGTTTAATGACCTTTGACCTTGATAATGTCAATACATCTTCATTTTTAAACATAAACATTGGCTATAACTGTAACTTTTGAAACATATGGAGTAGAACTTTGATATTTGAGAAGTGCAATTGCTATGATCAGACCCATCAGAATGTTTCAGGGATGAAATCGGACGATGCCGACCAACAACAGGCCCAAAGTGATAACAATAACTCACATGGTCCTGTAAATAATGTCAATTTTAAATTAAGTTTTGGTTTTAGAAGTGGTCAAAGGAAATGCTCAAGACAATCGTTTCCGTCAATAATACTTCATCAATTGAGTTAAATTTTGATATAAATGTAGATTTCTGAAAGAAAAAGTCGTAACATACAAGGTCAAATAGTAAATTTAAATGTGTTGCCAAATCCGTCTCATTTTAATGTATCTCAAGGAAACAACACATACTGATAATAGACTTTAGTTTATTTATAAAGTAAATATTCTGCGTAACATACATATCGTATATTAGTAGAAATATAACAAAAGATTAAATATATACATAAAATAACAACAAATACAATATATAGTACAGGTAGAACTAGACTGGTAATGAATTATAGTACAGGTAGAACTAGACTGGTAATGAATTATTTCAATAATCGTAATATCATACTACATAGACCTTCAATGAAATATCTCTCTCTCTCTCTCTCTCTCTCTCTCTCTCTCACACACACACACACACACACAAACACACACACGATCAGCCATTCATATTTCAGGATTAGCTGAAGTTGAGAGATTGAATATCAGATTTGAGTTATATTTCTAAATTGTTTTTGAGCGGAACAACCCCATGTATATAAATTATATCAATTTGATATAAGAAAAATAACGATATTCTACTTATCAGTTTGTATTATAATACACTATTGCTACACAATAACACATTTGCGGTATAATAAATTATCTGTTACAACAAGCAATTTCTTTTCAGTTTCTATGTAAACTGCTAGAATATGTTGGGTCCATTGGCTGTCAATGTATCGATGAAAATTGTTGCCGTGAGTTTGCCAATAGTGTGCCTTGGCCATGTTTTTTATTTCTCAATTTAAAACCGCCTGCCACTGTATAACTGAAAAATTGTTGAGTATTGCGTAAAAACACCCTTAAAACGAAAACTAAAATTCTTGATATTAGAATGAACGTGAACAATTATTTCTGATATTTCAAACTTGAAGTTCATGTCACAGCAGTTGCGACAATTACAGCAATGCACTTTTCTTGGTGGGATTTAAATTCATGTGAAATTCACTTGACATACCATAAAACAAAAATATACAAAAATGAAAAAGTAGTGTTAAACTGATAAGAGAATAATTCAGGAAGTAAAATGCGCCCTTAAATTTGTCAAAAATGTGTATAAACCCTTGATTTTATTATAAAATCGTGGAAAATTAATAACAAATTACTAAACATTTTGCTACTTACAATTATTTTCTAGACTTAAGTCACTATAACTTGAAGTCCTGGATCCGCCCTTGTCGACTACATCAAGAATGAGCAAAAACACAGGTGAACTTCATAATATCAAGATTCACAACTTAATGACGAAAATATCAGATTAGTTCTAAAAATTTAGAATCATTTGATCTTCCTATGACCCGGCACTCAACATTTAACCTCTGTAAGAATTAATGTTTCGGTGGAAAATATAAATTGTACATATAAGAAAATAATTGAAAACATACAAAATTAACAAAGCAGGTCATTTTCCATAACATTGGACTTATAAGTACAGTATTTATAAGGTTTATATTTGCTAAAACATCAAAATCTCAGATACCAAAGTATAAATCCTATACTACCCGTACACTAGAAATAAAAATATAAAACTATAAATGAAATATACGCAGGTTTTGTATAGTGTATATATACTAGAATAAATAAATATATATATATATATATATATATATATATGTGTGTGTGTGTGTGTGTGTGGGTCAGTTATACTGTTTACATTTATCTCTCTTTTTTAAAAAAAACCGTTAGTTTGAAATTTAATGTATGTGCCCATCAAATTGGCTTTAATTTCTTTCTTTTTAGTACCTGCTTAATATGAAATTGCTTACATTGAAATGTCACATTATTTGAAATTATTTTCAAGGTCCGCTGATGAAGAGAATGAACGGTTAATTTGAGATCATAATATACTGTTATTTTGACTCAGGTAACAAATGCAATTGTTTTTACCTTACATTTCAAAATTTTGAGTACAAGATCTAGTTGCAACATGTATTCAGCTAAAGTACTTTTTCAATGTAGACATTTTGAGTTCAGGAGAATGCTCGACTTATAATGGTGTTTTTAAGAAAGTAAAACAAGATTAGCCCTATTTAATATACTGAGTGACAGCAAAGATGAAAATGAAATATTTCCCATATATTTTACATTATATTCAATGCTATCAAGAAAATAAAAACAAAAAATAAATGTTGATGTGTTAAGTATGAAGCTGTGTGCCAAAACACAATATTTAAAAAAATCATGTTGCATTATGTACTATTTGGATTTTTAAGTTTCAGAACATCATGGATATATGACCAGCCATATACAAGAGTTAGCTCTAGGGTATATTTATACGATTATGTCTTATAAAAACACCCTTTAACATGTACCATTATTTTTATTATACTACCTATATAACAATAAAATCAGATACATTGAAATTCAGTTAATTTGAATAAATAATATGTGTCCCGTGAATTTCATTGTAAGCGAGTTCGACTATCTATATGTATATTGGATAAAGTAATACAAAGTGAAAAAAATAAAAAAAGGAAAATATTGAATTCAAGAATTTGAGAAATACGTACAATTATTTCACATATAATGAATGACACGCGATTTATGAATAGATAATCCCAATGTGATTTTTTTTTCATAATTACATTTTAAGCAGATTGCTACCCTTTAACAGGTACATAGATGAGGATGGAATGATTCTGATACCTACATAATACATGTCCATAGACCATCACTGGGCAGATAGATATATAAGCTATAATGAAGAACAACTTATAAAAAACATATATGACCCAAAGGTCAAATATGTCCTTGCCCTATCAACAAACCCTAATAGTGGTCATGAAATTTCAAACTTTGTTACCCTAAACACTCAAAATGTTACATAGATCTCCCAAACTTGTACAAAAATGGTCTAGAAACTGTAATTACACGTTGAAAACTGAACACGGGATGAACACCCACACAACCACAGACTGCTGTAATAGACCATTTTAACTGAAGTCCTGGAAATTTTGGATGGCAAAATAACATTTTCACATAAAATTGAATATGTGAACTTGAGGAGTACAGAACTGAATGTTACACGAGATGTTGATATTTGGTGCCAATAGCTTTAAATACATAAATGATTACACATGCGTACACATATACACACACCATACACATATACTTCTCAAATCTATTTAAGTATAGCTAGCTATATGTCAAAAGGAAACAATGTAAGTTCAAGGTCACATAATGATAAATGCATGTATATGTTATATAGTGATTGGTAAAATAAATGAAAGTTACAGGTTACACAATGAAATGTATTAACAAATAAAATCAAAATTGAAAGTTAATCAAATTTTGTTTTAATCACTTAAGAGAACTGATTATTAAAGTACAATCAAAAATGTTAACCAAGATGTGTAAAAATTAAAACAATGATATGTAATATCTGTCACATTTTTTTCCATTGTACATCAGTTGTGTGATTAATCATTATGTTTCCTATTTAAATTTATTCTGATTAATCATGATTTTGTTTCCATTGTACATCAGTTGTGTGTGATTAATCATTATTTTGTTTCCTATGTGTATAAGTTGTACTTAATCATGATTGTTTCCAATATATGTAAGTTGTGATCAATCATGACTTTGTTTCCAGTGTAAATATAATTTGATTTTTCAATGTATAGAAATTGTTACCTATCATAATATAATTTTGTTTCAAATGTACTTTCTGTTCACTGTATGTCAATCATATTTTTATTATTTAATTAACTGTGCATATCAATCATGATTTTGTTTCCAAAGTACATCAGCTGTGATTCAGCATTTATCAATCATGATTTTGTTCCAGTGTATGTCAACAGTGACTTTTATGTTCAGCTTAAATCAATCATGATTTTTTCCGGATGTTCATAAATTGTGATTATTTATGTTTTTGTTTCCAAGGTATATCATTAAATTTATGTCATAAAAACTGAAAAAGAGTGTCCTTCATTGCATTGTTAACTCATCAATCCCTGAAAACAATGGACTCTTCTGTAAATCAGTGGCTTAAGCCAGTCCAAATGTGTCTTTAGGGGTGAATGAGTTAATGAACTGTATCGCAAATAAAGATGGCTAGGACAATTGAAAAGGTATAGCCTGTAAAATGCTATTAATTACATTAATGTAAATTATTTCAGAATATTTGTTTTCTAACCGCAACTCGATAAAACTGCATATCATTTCTATTCATACATTTTCCTGCATTACAATTATGGAACAATTCAAAATGCTGCCTCAACTAGTTTAAGAAATACATTTTTACTATGAAAATATATGTTTTGCTTAAAGAATCACCTCCATTTCCTGGTTTGTGAGTATATGCCTAAAATTAGATCATGTGGTTCATTTGAGCCATTCTTTGAATTAGAATCTTGGACTCCACATAATGAAAAGCATCACTTAAAATTAGAACTGACCATAAAAAAGATGGCTTATCAATTCTTTTTTTTTAAGTATTTGATGTAAATTATTAAATAAACAACACAACAATAATATCATCCTGATTAATGTAGAACTACTTTGGATAAAAATATTAACTCATCTACCCTGAAAAACAATGGATGGACTCTACTTAAAATCAAAGACATAGGTGAGTCCAGATGTCTTTAAGGGTGAATGGGTTAACTTTTAATGAGTCCCAACCACAAGTTTTTGAAGTGGGTCGATATGTAGCCAATGTTTAAAAAAATTCTTTTATATTTTTTTGTAAACACATTTTATTACCACTCTATTAGAGTTAATGATCTTACGACCTGAAGAACATAACTACCACAAACCTCGCAAGGTTATGGGAACAACCCAGCAACATGTAAATAAAAATAAAGTACTAGTAGCCTGATAAAGGAGGTCAAAATGAACATGTGACACTAGGGTGCATCTCAGATAGAAGAAAAGACAAAGATACTCAAATGTTAAATTCATTTGGAATTCCTGAAGAAGCTCATTGTCAACTTTAGTCATTTGTATTTGCCACTATGCTCATTTGTTTACAAGTTGTGCCAGAGGCACTACATTTAGAAGAGTTAAACTTTTGGGAATAAAAAATTATTGGACAAACTTTCAGATTGTTTGATGAGAAAAAAAGGCAAAAATAATAAAATCAAATTTGGGTCACACTTTGTAAGTGAGATGGTCAGGTCACTTGAACAAATCTTTTCTTCTTTTTTTTTTTTTGGTTTTGAACTTACCAGAGGTTCTATAGACATGATTGATATGGAAATCATCTCTGGTTTTTAAAGCTATTTATAACCAGCATCATCAACATTACTGTGGTGAACTGACTTTGAAAATTTATGGGAAAACATTGAGAAAAATAAACAAGATAATGACACCAACAATAATAAACACCGCAATAAAAGAAAACAGCTTTCTTCTTCTTGCTGCATCTTGTGGGATAATCTGAAATGAAATTGTTTTTATAATTATACCAAATGACAAAACATTTGACCAGTAATTTGTAACAGCTGAAAACATTTTTAATTACCAAAAGATTTCCAATAGACAATGTTTTATTTTAACAGAAAAAAGGAAGAAGTACCAATGCATAAACAAAACTGAAAGTCCATTAGAAGATGGCAAATCAGATAAACAAATGGTCTCAAGATGAAGAACAAATGGGAATCCCATGTGAGATGTTTGTTTATTGTACATCTCATCAACAATTTTCCACCTTATGGGGTTGTCAACATCGTTCAGTGAAGTGCCACAAATCTGGACCTGTACGATGGACAGACACTAACACAGTGAAGGTTCTTATACCAGCCATGCCTTCTGTGACTCAGGACCTCGGTTTTTAGCATCATCCAAAGGAGCCATAACTTTCACTTTGTATGCTGAGTAATTGGCAGAAGACAGTCCCTACCATTTTTCAAGTTTTTGGTATGACCCAGTACCAGGAATCAAAACTCGGACCTTCCGCTTACAAGTCGAACACTCTACCATTAGATCACGGCAGGCAGTCATTCGGGAATGTAAATGTAGAAACATATTGAAATATAAAACATTTATATAGTGAAACCTGTTTTGTTTCATAAACATTACAACTATAAACATTACACATGCTTTATAACATTGTTGTGCTGGTTTGACATCGTGTTTTAATCACTAACATCTCTGCTGGGAAACAATTCATTTGGCAGGGTTAAAATGTTAACTGTTACTTAGGTGTCAAAACAAATCTTCCCTAAAATTTGAAACAGTCAATACTGTTATACACTTTTTAAGCCATTAAGCAATAATAATAGGGAACAATACATGTATATAAAGTGGCAACGGTTAGCCACAATCTAGTGTCATGGTTGTAAAAACTGTCCTTTGTATCTACCCTAAAAAATATATACCTAAGACAGCAAAGAGGAGAGAACTCTGGTATAGTATATTGAAGATGTACGTAACCCTTAAATATTGAAAATGAAATTTGTGAAATTTTGTCAATTTCTGTGAATTTGGAAATACACTGGCTTTGTTTACAACATGGGCCCCACACCAACCTAAAATTTTGATAACTAAAATTTAGACTATTCAGCACAGGGTACTGATTTGACCCTGTTTTATTAAACATTGGAATGACATTAACTCGAAGTTTTGTGAATTAGCATTTAGCAATATGCGAAAATATTTTGTGGTGTCTGTCCACTTACAAATGTATGCTGAATCAAGTCATCACCCAGGAACTGAACATTTTACACATCTTAAACAGTCTCATAGCTCAGGTCAAAATTTGTGGTTTGTGATTTGATGTCTTTATACAGGTGAATACTTCTTGGTCAGTGGTGCATAGAATTACATGTACAACAACAAGGACAAATATCTATGTAACTCATCAGCCCAAACAATAGACTCTTCTGCAAATCAATGATATACATGTAGGTCTGTCCAAATGTGTCTCTAGGGGTGAATGAATTAAGGAGAAGACACTTACTGCTGATCTAAAAGGCACTGTTGGTTGTGTCTGTATTTGGTAATTATAGGTGGTGGCCGGTGCTGGCTGAACACCGTATCCTTGAGCTATGGCACCTGGGTATGGTGCACTGGTAGGATATGGTTGTGCAGGGTTTTGCTGCCCTGGAACTGTGGGTCCATATGGCTGTCCTGGAATACAAGAAAAATTATGATTCTTATTAAGCAGAGATATACATGTACAGTGGATTCCTCTTAACTGCATAGCCAAAATGTCAGAGAAAATTATGCAAATAACAGGAACATGCAATTAACAGGAAATGAGTATTTTAGTAAACAATGATGATTTTTGTTCAATTAGTCCTTTCAATTGTGTGTATAATATTATTATAAACATCCTAGGTACACTGTTAATGGAATCTCATTAAGCATTAAAATAATATCATAAAAGCAAACTTTCATAAAACTTTGTTTGGTATGTTCTCATTTTTATGTAAAAAAAGTATGCCCACCCATACTGTAAATCAGTACATTTTTTCCCATTTTGGGGAATATCTTATGCAATTAACAGGAATTCTTTGTTTAACCTACATTTTTTCCCATTTTGGGGAATATCTTATGCAATTAACAGAAATTCTTTGTTTAACCTACAGTTTTTCCCATTTTGGGGAATATCTTATGCAATTAACAAAAATTCTTTGTTTAACCTACAGTTTTTCCCATTTTGGGGAATATCTTATGCAATTAACAGGAATTCTTTGTTTAACCTACATGTACAAATGTATGCAATTAAAAGGAATATTTAACATGTAAGAGATAGAAAATGGTTTTGTGTTTTGAATTCTTATGCAATTAGTAGGCATATGCAATTATCAGGTAAGCAAATAAGTGGAATCAACTATACCTGAACAATAATGGACAAACTGGTGTTTTTGGAGATTATAATTAAAGAAAATGAAGAAACAAAATTGCAATCAAACTAATATATTGCATTCGACCTATTTAGCGCCCAGGGCACAGCAAAAATGGGTGGGCGCTTAATAGGACGAATTAATAATCAAAATGACGTAAATCAATTAATCTTTTAAAAGGCAGAGTGGTAAAGTTGTTGTAGTTATTACCAAGGACACCTATCAAGGCACAGTGGTAAAGTTGTTGTAGTTATTACCAAGGACACCTATCAAGGCACAGTGGTAAAGTTGTTGTAATTATTACAGAGGACACTTATCAAGGTACAGTGGTAAAGTTGTTGTAGTTATTACCAAGGACACCTATCAAGGCACAGTGGTAAAGTTGTTGTAGTTATTACAGAGGACACTTATCAAGGTACAGTGGTAAAGTTGTTGTAGTTATTACCAAGGACACCTATCAAGGCACAGTGGTAAAGTTGTAGTTATAACAGAGGACACCTATCAAGGCACAGTGGTAAAGTTGTTGTAGTTATTACCAAGGACACTTATCAAGGCACAGTGGTAAAGTTGTTGTAGTTATTACCAAGGACACCTATCAAGGCACAGTGGTAAAGTTGTTGTAATTATTACTGAGGACACCATCAAGGCAGAGTGGTAAAGTTGTTGTAGTTATTACCAAGGACACCATCAAGGCACAGTGGTAAAGTTGCTGTAGTTATTACCAAGGACACCATCAAGGCACAGTGGTAAAGTTGTTGTAGTTATTACCAAGGACACCTATCAAGGCACAGTGGTAAAGTTGTTGTAGTTATTACCAAGGACACCTATCAAGGCACAGTGGTAAAGTTGTAGTTATTACTGAGGACACCTATCAAGGCAGAGTGGTAAAGTTGTTGTAGTTATTACCGTGGACACCTATCAAGGCAGAGTGGTAAAGTTGTTGTAGTTATTACCAAGGACACCTATCAAGGCAGAGTGGTAAAGTTGTTGTAGTTATTACCAAGGACACCTATCAAGGCACAGTGGTAAAGTTGTTGTAGTTATTACCAAGGATACCTATCAAGGCAGAGTGGTAAAGTTGTTGTAGTTATTACCGTGGTCACCTATCAAGGCAGAGTGGTAAAGTTGTTGTAGTTATTACCAAGGACACTTATCAAGGCAGAGTTGTAAAGTTGTTGTAGTTATTACCGTGGACACCTATCAAGGCAGAGTGGTGGACATTACCAAGGATAATCAAGGCAGAGTGGTAAAGTTGTTGTAGTTATTACCAAGGACACCTATCAAGGCAGAGTGGTAAAGTTGTTGTAGTTATTACCAAGGACACTTATCAAGGCAGAGTGGTAAAGTTGTTGTAGTTATTACCCAGGACACCTATCAAGGCAGAGTGGTAAAGTTGTTGTAGTTATTACCAAGGACACCTATCAAGGCAGAGTGGTAAAGTTGTTGTAGTTATTACCAAGGACACTTATCAAGGCAGAGTGGTAAAGTTGTTGTAGTTATTACCAAGGACACCTATCAAGGCAGAGTGGTAAAGTTGTTGTAGTTATTACCAAGGACAAGGCAGAGTATCAAGTTGTTGTAGTGGTAAAGTTGTTGTAGTTATTACCAAGGACACCTATCAAGGCAGAGTGGTAAAGTTGTTGTAGTTATTACAGAGGACACTTATCAAGGAAGAGTGGTAAAGTTATTGTAGTTATTACCAAGGACACTTATCAAGGCAGAGTGGTAAAGTTGTTGTAGTTATTACCAAGGACACACTTATCAAGGCAGAAAGTCATTGTGGTAAAGTTGTTGTAGTTATTATACCAAGGACACTTATCAAGGCAGAGTGGTAAAGTTGTTGTTAGTTATTACCAGAGTGGACACTTATCAAGGCAGAGTGGTAAAGTTGTTGTAGTTATTACCAAGGACACCTATCAAGGCAGAGTGGTAAAGTTGTTGTAGTTATTACCAAGGACACTTATCAAGGCAGAGTGGTAAAGTTGTTGTAGTTATTACCAAGGACACCTATCAAGGCGCAGTGGTAAAGTTGTTGTAGTTATTACCAAGGACACCTATCAAGGCAGAGTGGTAAAGTTGTTGTAGTTATTACCAAGGACACTTATCAAGGAAGAGTGGTAAAGTTGTTGTAGTTATTACAGAGGACACTTATCAAGGAAGAGTGGTAAAGTTATTGTAGTTATTACAGAGGCCACTTATCAAGGCAGAGTGGTAAAGTTATTGTAGTTATTACAGAGGACACTTATCAAGGCAGAGTGGTAAAGTTGTTGTAGTTATTACCAAGGACACTTATCAAGGCAGAGTGGTAAAGTTGTTGTAGTTATTACCAAGGACACTTATCAAGGCAGAGTGGTAAAGTTGTTGTAGTTATTACCAAGGACACTTATCAAGGCAGAGTGGTAAAGTTGGTGTAGTTATTACCAAGGACACCTATCAAGGCAGAGTGGTAAAGTTGGTGTAGTTATTACCAAGGACACTTATCAAGGCAGAGTGGTAAAGTTGTTGTAGTTATTACCAAGGACACCTATCAAGGCAGAGTGGTAAAGTTATTGTAGTTATTACCAAGGACACTTATCAAGGCAGAGTGGTAAAGTTGTTGTAGTTATTACCCAGGACACCTATCAAGGCACAGTGGTAAAGTTGTTGTAGTTATTACCAAGGACACTTATCAAGGCACAGTGGTAAAGTTGTTGTAGTTATTACCAAGGACACCTATCAAGGCGCAGTGGTAAAGTTGTTGTAGTTATTACCAAGGACACCTAGCAATATAATTCTGTTGCTGGGGCTACAGATAAACTGTTTCTTATTGTTTTTCAGGTGTACATCTTGTCAATCAGCTAGAAAAGATTATCAATGGTGTATATAAAAAGGAGAGGGGCACTGATAGGGACATGGGCACTTTATGGGTCAATTACAGTACAGGTGAGGGTAGGTTGGGGGAATTTTAAACTCAATAAATCTATGATCATTTTAATGGAAACTGTATTATAGTAATTGTAATATCATAATGTAAAAAGCATCATAAATATGACAATACACATGTACATTTTTATATACACAAAATGGTATGTATCTTATGTGGTGGCCAGTATACATTACATTTGTAAATGTACATAAAATTAGCATTGTTATAATAAATACATCATGATGATGATGATGATGATGATTTGTAGGAAGAAGAGGATTGTAGGTGCTACATAATTCATACTTTGGATAAGCATGTTTTACGTGGTCAGATGCTACATGTAGTTTGGATCAGGTGTACAAATAGTTAGGTCTTGTAAAATTCTCTATTTCAATCATTCAAAATAAATTCACAGACAGGTACAAATGGTTCCAAAGAGGGTAGGTGCAGCACATCACAAGCCTGGATAATGTCAAAATAATGCACAGGTGTGAAATAAACACAAGGATTAAGTGTACCCTGGCAGACGAGAAAAGTACATGTACATGTATATTCAGAAAATTATTGCGCTTGTAAAAATGTAAAGAAATCGGAAGTTTTGGACATAAAAGCGGTAGGCAGAAGATCAGTCTAAAAAGCTGTAGACTACTACTGAAATGGGTAAAGTTAACATGTCAGCATCAGGTGAGGGTAGGTGCAGTACATTTGATTCACAAAGGTTACATCAGGTTATGGGTACATGTACGTGCAATATTTCTGATTCACAGCGATCAAATCAGGTGAAGGGTAGTTGTAGTATTATTGATCAACATAGATCAAATCAGGTGAGGGTAGGTGCAGTATATCTGACCAATATAGATTACATCAGGTGTGGGTAGGCGCAGTATATCTGACCAATATAGATTACATCAGGTGTGGGTAGGCGCAGTATATCTGACCAATATAGATTACATCAGGTGTGGGTAGGCGCAGTATATCTGACCAATATAGATTACATCAGGTGAGGGTAGGCGCAGTATATCTGACCAATATAGATTACATCAGGTGTGGGTAGGCGCAGTATATCTGACCAATATAGATTACATCAGGTGTGGGTAGGCGCAGTATGTCTGACCAATATAGATTACATCAGGTGTGGGTAGGTAAGGTATATCTGACCAATATAGATTACATCAGGTGTGGGAAGGTAAGGTATATCTGACCAATATAGATTACATCACGTGTGGGTAGGTAAGGTATATCTGACCAATATAGATTACATCAGGTGTGGGTAGGCGCAGTATATCTGACCAATATAGATTACATCAGGTGAGGGTAGGCGCAGTATATCAGACCAATACAGATAAAATCAGGTGTGGGTAGGCGCAGTATATCTGACCAATATAGATATTACATCAGGGTGAGGGTAGGTAAGGTATATACATCTGACCAATATAGATTACATCAGGTGTGGGTAGGTGCAGTATATATCTGACCAATATAGATTACATCAGGTGAGGGTAGGCGCAGTATATCTGACCAATATAGATTACATCAGGTGTGGGTAGGCGCAGTATATCTGACCAATATAGATTACATCAGGTGTGGGTAAGCGCAGTATATCTGATCAATATGGATTACATCAGGTGTGGGTAGGCGCAGTATATCTGACCAATATAGATTACATCAGGTGTGGGTAGGCGCAGTATATCTGACCAATATAGATTACATCAGGTGTGTGGGTAGGCGCAGTATATCTGACCAATATAGATTACATCAGGTGAGGGTAGGTAAGGTATATCTGACCAATATAGATTACATCAGGTGTGGGTAGGTGCAGTATATCTGACCAATATAGATTACATCAGGTGAGGGTAGGCGCAGTATATCTGACCAATATAGATTACATCAGGTGTGGGTAGGCGCAGTATATCTGACCAATATAGATTACATCAGGTGAGGGTAGGTAAGGTATATCTGACCAATATAGATTACATCAGGTGTGGGTAGGTGCAGTATATCTGACCAATATAGATTACATCAGGTGAGGGTAGGCGCAGTATATCTGACCAATATAGATTACATCAGGTGTGGGTAGGCGCAGTATATCTGACCAATATAGATTACATCAGGTGTGGGTAGGCGCAGTATATCTGATCAATATGGATTACATCAGGTGTGGGTAGGCGCAGTATATCTGACCAATATAGATTACATCAGGTGTGGGTAGGCGCAGTATATCTGACCAATATAGATTACATCAGGTGTGGGTAGGCGCAGTATATCTGACCAATATAGATTACATCAGATGAGGGTAGGCGCAGTATATCTTATTTACATCGATAACATCAGGTGACAGTGAGCGTGCAGTAGAAGAATGCCCTGTCTAACTACCTAAATTTGTACCTACACCATATATGAACTAGCATTGAACCTTTTACCTGTGTAGGTAGGGTATCCTGGCCCCGCAGTTACTGTTGGGTGGATATAGTTTGCTGTTGGGTATGGAGGCTGAGGTTCACTGTGTCCTACATAGGATTCATTTACTGGTGCCCCAGGTGGCTTGTATAATGCACTTGGTGGATAGCCACTGGTTGGAGCAGCATAGCCAGAATTATTGGAAGCTTGGATTTCCTCGGCAAGCACTTGATCATAAGAAGGTGGCGGTGCTGATGGCGGGGGACCTGTGAATGAAATATAAAGTAAAAATAATGGTATTAAGCTACACACTTACATGATAATGATACTCGGTGTCAGTACAATGAGACCATCTTATTAACAAGTTGATATGCATGTAGGCTATTTAGGATACCAGGATTTTCCATACTGTTTTGGGAAAGGGGCCTGGGAATTTTGTATTGGGAATTTTAGCAACATTTCATTGAAATTGAGAAATCTAAAAATATAGAAATACACAATACTATGTGAAAATTCAAATTCATTGTCATTTGACTTCAATTGGGTAATATCAACTGCAAACAGGGAGAAAATGAATGGTTTCTGCATGGGGAATGAGGCCTTATTTCTATCCCATAATGATACATGTAGGTTGGAAGATCATATCCAGAATGATTAAATAACAATAATAATGTTTCTTATAGTTATAATAATACAGTATTCTACCCAATAAGCAATCCCAATATAGTTCAGATTTACTCAACATTCTTTTTTTACACATGATCGAGGAATGTGGGTTTATTAGCCCTATTCCAGTTCATCCTGAGTTCGTCAGCCCTGGGTGGTTTCACCCTTATTTGTATATTATTTATGATGACATACATGTAGTAGCCTGTATGAGTGCTTGTATACCCTAAGTGAAGTTGATTGCATTTCGTTTTAACTGAGCCAGCCTGGCTCAGTCGGTAGCGGGCTCGACTCTTGATCGTGGGGTCATCAGTTTGAGTCCAGCCGGCGGCAGGTTGGTTTCCTGTCCGTTGGATGAGACAGTAAAAATCAAGGTCCCGTGTCACAGTAGGTGTCAGCATGTTAAAGAACCCTCACGGCTCAATGACTGTAAGTGCCAAGAATTGGCCAAAATTTGAAGCCCTTCACCCACATTTGGTGACGTCTCCATATGAGTGAAAGATTATATTCTTGAGTGGGACGTTAAATAAAAATAAACAAACAAAATCCTTTTAATTATTTACTTTAAAAGACCATTTTCTAGTTGTCAGATTCTGTTCAATTATGTGGAATAGTTTATTTTCAGATCGCATTATTTGAGTGGCAGAAAAGTTAAACTAATTGTTCATTCCTTTAGAGGTGACAAGTGCCATTTCACTGTACATAATACATATTTCTGGTCACCTATGTGATCAACGGACAATGATAGTTCAGATTGGTTTAAAGAAGGTTTGACATTCAGCACTCATTGGTGTTAATCCTATATATGAACCAACATTGGATATTCCAGAAATGAATGTGTTGTGTATATTTTTGTAATGTAGATTCATTTCTTAATTGGAACATCATAACAAAATCCATTTCCAATAATACAGTTTTTATTTGACCATGACCATGATGATGTGCTTGTTCCGGGCACTTCAATGGCGGTTTTCCCTAATAATCTATTTGACAATAATGTGATAGTTCAGATCATTTTAAAGTTGGTTGCTGTTATACAATACTATTTATTTTTAACATAAGAGACCTCCTTTAAAGTGATCTGAACAATCATAATTTTGTCAAATAGAGTTTTAACACAGAGACCTCCTTTAAAGTGATCTGAACTATCATGATTTTGTCAAATAGAATTTTAACATAGAAACCTCCTTTAATACTAGAGCATCAATCAAATGTTATTATATAAAAAAAAAAGACACTAGTTTCTGTATTTAAATTAACATAGATCATTTACTTTGTTTAGTAATAATACATGTAGTGTATCAAATTCTGGTGCAGATAATATTCTGAAAAATTGATTCAGAAAAAAAGAAAGTAATCTCTGACACAAATAGGCCTTGACCTTAATTTGTTTAACACTATGCCTAGCTGTAGCCTACTTCTGGAATTTGGTTACCCACAAAGATAAGAAATAGTCCTATAATGTGTTTTTAAGATTCAGTTTCTGAATTTTTATAATCATTTTACAAAAAATTTTATAATCATTTTACAAAAATATTTGACTAACTAACAAAAAATCACTAGATCAAGCAATATTTGTTGTAAGTCTGCTGGAACTGCATTATTATTACTATTTTACAATGTGTTAATTTTTATGAAAATATATGTTTAAATCAATGCAAATTAAAAAAAAAAAGTCAGTTTTCAGGTTTGTTATTAAAAATAACAGCTTTCTATTAATCTTTAAGCATTTCAATTAAACTTGGAAGAACAGGAGAGCTAAATAATTGCTGTCATTGTTTTGGCGACAGCATCATCATTCTTGTCCTTTTTTTGTGTTTAGCTTATTGTTTCAGTCCATGGTGGGCAAAGTACTTCAGCTACAGCCATGAAACTTCACATGTTCATTGTTTAGGGTCATTAAACAACAATGCAGGGCGATGCTGGTAGCTGTAGCCTAATTTTAACCTAAATTATAAGGTCTGCCTTCGTGACCAACTATTTATTTTCTTTTATTATTTACCTACATTTAATTCAAAATTAATAACATAATAAAGAGCCCAGCTGCTCGCAAAGCTAACTTATTGATTAGAAATTACCCAAAATGCAATACTATACTATAGTCTCATTACTTTCTCCATGAACACTAAAAAGTCAAAATCTAAAAAAGTTTGACAACAAAGTACTTAACTACTGTATTAGCAAACGTTATACAGAATAAGTTCATGGTACCACTGGAACAGCTAATTATTTTCTAAAAATTTTTGCGGGAGAGGTGTTGCCCAACCAGATGGATTCTAGATGAAGGCTTTTTCCTGCATGTGTAAAACTAGACGCTGCACTCTCTTTCAAGGCATTGTCTAAATTCATATTTTCATATCATTTTCACATGTATATTAAATGGCCCGTCAAACACTTATGAAATTATGACATCACAATCGAATGACATAAAAAAAACACATAGATAGCCATGTGTCTGACACTTGGCGATAGGTCAATTGATTAAAGCGGACTGTGTAAGTATCAGGAAATCAAAGTAGTGAAAGTACTGATACGAGTTGATGGTAATCATAAGTTTTAATGATGATGTATAAATCAAGAATACTGAAAAAATAGTGAACATGTTTGAAATATACTGCAGGTAATTTCAGTAAAGGGTACCACTGATGTTGTTAATTTTGAATATACTGTCACAATAACATCAGCCTTTTAAAAATGATGTATAAATAAAAAACTCAGAATACTTTCAAAAAAAAACATACTGACAATGAAACATGTTTTCAAATTTTTACCATGATTCACACAAGAGTAGCTTATAGGTACAAATGCAATTCCGTAAAATTTTTACAAAAAATGTAAAAAATCGGGGGCCACTGTCCATGTTTTTTAATTAGATCAGAATCATACTCTTGTGCATAAATATTTTTTCATCAATATTAAATTTCTATGCACAGGGCAGTATTGTACCCTTTTTTTCCCATCAGTGTGAATAGGTCAATTCGTGTGCGTGTAAAACATTTTCCAGAGTTTCCTCATCATTAGATCAAAATGAGGAATGATGCAACTTCTATGTCCAACTTTACAGCCAGATCTTGCCAATACACAGTAAGGGAAACTTGACCAAAACTCATTTGCATTTTAATCAACAAGAATTGTTAAAAATCTCTTTTAATACTGACAGTATTATGGTAAAAAATAATTGAAAAGTAACATTATAAAGCAAATCTATATCTTAAAATTCATAAAGGACGCTGAACTGACCTTTAATAGCATACATTTCAACGATTCCATGAGAACTCGGCCTATTACGGATTCGGCCTATTGCAGATTCGGCCTATTACGGATTCGGCCTACACAAATTCGGCCTATTTTCGGTACAATACTTCTACATATCATAATGCATATCTTTGAAATTAAGATGTTCCGTAAAAGTTGAGATAGCAGTTTTACAAATATTCATTTTATTTGTATTTTATTGTAACTTAAAAATGTTCGTCACTGTTGCAGAAATTATATGCAAATAAACAAATAAATTTGAAGTATTTATGTGTCCTTTGACAAATTTTTCGGTTTTGGATGAAATGCCAATGGTCCTACGGACTTTATTTGATTTTCTGCAACTGTAAACTACATAGATCCCCTAGATCATCACATATTGTCTCATGTGCATCATCACGAAATATATAAAATGATAAAGCAAGACATGTGCTTATTTTATTACACATCTCATAATTTACATAACAAATAACAATTAAATCAATATTAATTTTGGCAATTTGTCCATATATATGCATAACAGTCATTGGCTGGTCCATACACCTTCCCACAAGCTCTTAGTAGTTGTGATGCTGTCTTCAGACACTTCATATTCTGTCCTGGTGCAGGCGTCAGTAGGTCAAAAACGTTCCTCTGTAACCAGGTAGACAAACTAGTTCGCTTCTCTCCTGTGCTGGGAGTGTAAAACACAGGAAAAGGTTTCGTGCATCATCTGACGATTCAAGAAATGAAAAATTATTATGATATATAATAATTTAATGTTACCTCTGAATTATACGAATACATATACTTTAGTTATAATGAACAAATCAAATCTATCTCCTTGATTATTTATAATTTTTAATAGTTAAATGAAAATAAGTTTTAATAGTTAAATAAATAAATATGGCTAAAATAAGTTTATAGTCCAACTAAATTAAAAATGCCAGAATATCTTATAATATTTATATATGTCAGTCCATAAGGTATGAAAATATATGTTTTGTAGTCTCATGATCTACTCAAAAACAAAATAAATTAAATATCTGAAGCTAAAATTCTGAATTTGCACCAGTGTTATTGCACACTCTGTGCTGCACAGAACAAGAATTGTTAGTGCACCTCGATACCTTTCTGGAACAAACTACAATCAGAACTCTTTTAATGATTTTGCGTCAACGATTTTATATCGGAAGAGAAAACATCAAAGAATTCTTTATGTTTTTACTAAATTTTACTCAAAATTTGTGAAGGAAGTTTACATTCTTTGATAATTTTAGCATTTTCAAATCTATATGTGACAATTAACACCTGCCAACGTAAATGATTAACACCTTTATTGGAATCAATCTGGACACAATAAGCGAAATAAGGAAAACCAAATTGTTAAGTAGTATTTTATCATCGTTTTAAAGCAGATATATTGTACTATATGCAACTTTATAGTCTTGAATAAATGAAAAAATATAGTCTATTATCCATTCTAGTAACATATATTGTTAATGTAACTGCGATATAATTTCGTTCCATTTTATAAAACGCAAAAATAAGTTATAATGATATAATAAAATTTTTATATTGTAGGCCCGAATTTCATAGGCCGAATCTGTAATGGGCCGAATCCGTAATGAGTCCGGATAGTTTCTCCAGAAACCCATTTCAACATCTTGTAGACCTATGTTTTTCAGCAAATTGTTACTATTTTTCGTCATTTTAAAAAGCAAAAATAGTAAATAAAAGTGTTTGGATTAATCTTGAAGTTAAGTTTATGTTGCCCATACAAGTTCCGTTAGTATAATGTGTTATTAACCCCATACTGCAAAATGTTCTTTGACTTGTTCGGTTCCCTATAAACAACTTAGCATAACTTAATTGAGTTGAAGTTCCATCATATCGTATAAAGACATCATGATAAAAAGGGCATCACCATGATCGGGCGTTCAGAGTCACTACGAAGAAGGGCATCAGGCGTCACAACAAAAAGGATGTCACTTTCACTTTCATATACCATATAAATTTAACGTGATTTGAGTGAGCAAGATTACTTTTTTAGTGCTAATAAAGCTATCTTATCTAATTTCAAGAAAATCATAATAAAACATGTCATTCTACGCTTCTGCAGTACATTAGTCACTTTAATTCTCTCATTTTACCCACCGTTTCCACAGAAATTAACCCCCCCCCCCCTGAAAAATTTAAATACTGTATTATTATTACTATCTTACTCAGATTTAGAGTTAATAATTTTCAAAAGAGGGTGGGGCTCTCAAAGGAATTCTTTTCTAAGACACAAACAAAATAAACCTAAATTAAATACCTGAAACCCCTGAATCTGTCATTGTTTTGTTTAATACACAATCCTCTTGTAGTTGTAGAAAACTTCCGGCTTTCTTCCGTCTTCCCTAAACAATCTGACTGCTCGTCATAAATAGAGACGGTAACCAGTTAATTTTCGGTGAACTCGAGCCGTGTCAGGACATTTCGTATCCAGAGGAAGTTGTACTAAAGGAAAGTCGTTGAGGAGTTCTCTTTCGACAGAAGACTGGTAAATTAATATTGAGAGAGAGAGAGAGAGAGAGAGAGAGAGAGAGAGAGAGAGAGAGAGAGAGAGAGAGAGAGAGAGAGAGAGAGAGAGAGATTATTATAGAAGGTACATACATTGCATAGGCGTCGGAACAGGGGGGGGGGGGGCTTTTTGCGATTTGAATATGCAGGAACAGTGTTGCATGTAGCTGGACTGAAAGTCGCTGAAACAGTAATAGGGTGCGTGTTTATATGGCGTGACTCATTTTGGGAAGTTTTGATGCTGAAACTGAAATAGGGTGTGTGTTTATGGCGTGACTCATTTGGGAAGTGTTAATGCTGAAACAGTAATAGGGTGCGTGTTTATGGCGTGACTCATTTGGGAATTTTTAATGCTAAAACTGAAATAGGGTGTGTGTTTATGACATGACTCATTTGGGAAGTTTTAATGCTGAAGCAGTAATAGAGTGCGTGTGTATATGGTATGACTCATTTGGGAAGTTTTAATGCTGAAACTGAAATAGTGTGCGTGTTTATGATGTGACTCAGGATTTAAAAAAAATTAGTTGTTTTTCATCCCGCCAGGAATTTTTCACTTTTATGGAGATTTAAGCAGCTTTAGGTGAAATGCCAGATATTTTGACCTGCGCTATGAAATGACGTCAATGCAGTGAGTGTTCTGTTACGTGCCACGCCTTCCGCGACACGCGACCTCGGTTTTTAGTCTCAGCCACAGTCTATTTTAATGTCTTTGGTATGACCTGGTCTGGGAATTGCACCAGGAACCTTCCGCTTGTCGAACGCTCTACCACTAGACCCCTACAGGCGGTCTTTTCTAGGAATAAAGGGTGTGAAATATGTCAGTGTAACGTTATATTATTTTTGATGTCGCTATCTTGATCACGAACACCATTAAGTCGAATACGGGCCTGCATGTAATTAAATATTTGTTTTAACACTTAATAATCACCATGTTTTCTTTCTATTTAGCAACTCAAAGTAAATGTAAATTCTAATGAATCAATTGTTATTGTTGTACTTAACACACAGCAAATGTAGGATACTTATTTCAATGGTAATTATTTAAAATGTCTTGGCTAATTCATATTTAAATATTTTCGGGTTTTTAGAGACCAACAGAAAGTACTATTATGTTCACCCTTGTACGTACTTCGTATTCAGAAGACACTCGAGGCTTTTGTAACAACAAAATAACTTAAGTATCGGTTTACGGTTTATTTTTATTTTAGTTATATAGTAATTAACCTTGTATTGACCTCCCATTATCTAGAATGGATCTAAATGAAAATTCACAGGCACGTGGAAATCGTGTTTATTTTTAAACGTGTAATTGAAGTTTTTAACATGTTAATAAATCAAATATATGTCATGAATTGTCAAATTTTAAAAGCGCAATTTGAAACCTGTTAATGCATTACATTGATTTACTTCGTCAATTCTCTACTTAATTAAAACGTAATGCAGGTATATTTCACTTTATAATATACATGTATTAGTGATGACCCTTAGGTTATTGCTACGATAAATAGACGACGGAAAATACATGTACTGGTTCATCGGACAATGTCACGAATAATTATATAACTCTCGATGCAGATAATTAGTCCCGTATCTACGTCAGTTTGTCTGTCCGGTTTTTGTTTTGTAATTGATCACTATTCGCCTCTTAGTCAAAAAAAGTTTTTTGGGGACTATATCATATATAGGTCTGGTAAACAACAATTACTTTTTAAATTTTGGCAACGGGTTAACTTTTACATATTATTCAACATGTGCGATGAAACACAATTGACGTCAAATGGTTTTTACTTAATTAAAACAAATTCAATCACCGTTACTTACATGTGACTTTAAATGTGCATTTGTTTAGATACACCTGGAACAACAATGTATAACATTCAATACCAGAGAAATACATAACATATGTGTTATATATGTCGCTGTCAATATCTTCATAAGGTCATTGACCAATCTTGCCTCGTGTCTCTTACTCGGAAGTACACATGCTTTTACGTTATGGCTCATTTAGTACTATAACAGAGTCAAGGTAGAATTAAGACAAAACAATCAATTAAAACTCTACCAATTTTATTTACCAGTACAAAGACGTCACAATGTGATCGTATAGTTTTACAATAATGATAAGAAATTCATTAAAATTTAAAATGTTCAAGATTTCCAATTCTCATGTAAAACTGAATTCAGTGTCCAAAGTTTTCAGTCACGAGAGACAAACATCATACAAATTCGGTCGCAAGAATGGGCGCTCTCCGTAGATTTCTCTCAGTTGTCCATTTTTATAGCCTGGGAATGAAATTCCAACTCACTGGAGAAATTATTAATGTTGGAATTTCTGTTTACTTCTTACTTCGGAATTTTTATTGTCCTTAGAGTATGAATATTTGAAGTTCTGTTTACTTCGCATTTGAGATTTTGAATATCCCATTATTGAACAAACAAGAAATTAACCTTGTAGTTGACGACATTTCACAGAATGATATAACCACGCATATCTTCTGACAGATGCGTGATCAATTTGTATCTTAAATAAACGGATGAGAAGCTTAATTATTCACCAATTATATTAATGAAGAAATAGATTTTACGGTCGGTATAATTAGTCTTGTTTGCGACTACTCTGTTTCACGAAGTGAAATGTTGAGTTACCTGTTCGATGGCGGTTGTTGAGACATCTGTACCAATTATGACGAGGATTCATTCCTCACATATTTCATTTTAATTTGACTGTGGACTCACGGCGGATGTGACCGGTCGACAGGGAATGCTTACTCCTCCATGGCACCTGATCCCACCTCTTAATTTCAAGAGGTCCGTGTTTGTTCATTTTTTACCAGATTTGTAACTATATCCTGGACATCCTAGTGATTTATACCTTGGTATCTGAGACTTTTTATATTTGTACATTACTTGCTTAACAACATCTTTTAATTAATTTAACATAATTCAGAAATATTATTTTCGTAACATAAATAATATTTTATGTATTCACAAATTAATTGTTATATTGATATATAGTTGGAACATGAGAGTTGTGTTACGGTAAATCGTTAATTATTCTTTACTATTTTGAATGAACAACGTGGTAGCTGATGGGTGTAAACGTCCTCCAACTACAGTGTGATTCTAAATTTGAGAGACACACGGACAGTAATACATAGGCTACTTTATGAATATCACGCTAGACAGTTGACCTTTTGCTGTTTACTCGACCATTGAATAAGAATTATTTACTTCAAGCCGTCTATCAGCCGTAGCAGACTGACCGAGCATCCATAGTAACTCGACCCCAGGCAGGGAGCTTCCATAGTAACTCGACCCCAGGCAGGGAGCTTCCATAGTAACTCAACAACAGGCAGGGAGTTTCCAGATAACTCGACCCCAGGCAGGGAGCTTCCAGATAACTCGACCCCAGGCAGGGAGCTTCCAGATAACTCGACCCCAGTCAAGGAGCTTCCAGATAACTCGACCCCAGGCAGGGAGCGTCCCTAGTAACTCGACCCCAGGCAGGGAGCTTCCAGATAACTCGACCACATTCAGGGAGCTTCCATAGTAACTCGACCCCAGGCAGGGAGCTTCCATAGTAACTCGACCCCAGGCAGGGAGCTTCCATAGTAACTCGACACCAGGCAGAGAGCGTCCATAGTAAATCGACCTCAGGCAGGGAGCGTTCATAGTAACTCGACCTCAGGCAGGGAGCTCCCATAGTAACTCGACCCCAGGCAGGGAGCTTCCATAGTAACTCGACCCCAGGCAGGGGACGTCCATAGTAACTAGACCCCTGGCAGGGAGCTTCCACAGTAACTCGACCCCAGGCAGGGAGCTTCCAGATAACTCGACCCCTGGCAGGGAGCGTCCATAGTAACTCGACCCCAGGCAGGGAGCGTCCATAGTAACTCGACCCCAGGCAGAAAACTTCCATAGCAACTCGACCCAAGGCAGGGAGTTTCCATAGTAACTTGACCCCAGGCAGGGAGCTTCCATAGTAACTCGACACCAGGCAGAGAGCTTCCAGATAACTCGACCCCAGGCAGGGAGCTTCCAGATAACTCGACCCCAGGCAGGGAGCTTCCAGATTTAAGCTCCGCAAAGGAATTGGAATTAGACGGATTTCGGCTATACTTTTAGATTTATTATTTGACCTCGTATGATACCACTTTCTCTTTAGAAAATACATATACATTTTAAATTGGAGCTAAACTGATGAAGTCTTATTCACAGAAACGATCGTCTTGAGTATTATAACTTTGGTATTATGTTTATAATATCTTACATTCTGATTCAGTGTTTTAGCAAAATCATTCCGTTATAAGCTGGTGCAAAGCGATTTTTCAGTGTTCCCAGTTCTCGCCACCAGACAGGACACTAGACAAAGTTGTGAAGCTGCACGTCGTTTTTATTCTTGGTATCCCGGGTTTACTTAACTAGATTTGTATATAACTATTCTAAACAGCTTTTAGAAAATTTGAAGGCACAAAATTTTTCTCGAATTCACAGTATCAAAACTTATGACTTCTCTACTCTTTACACAACTATTCCACATAAAACATTAAAAGAAAGACTATTTAGCATCATAGACAACTGTTTTTTTTACTAAAGGTGGTACCCGAAAATTTAAATATCTAGTGATTGGCTATCAGGATACTTATTTCGTCAAACACCACTCTGATTCTACACATAAATACACTGAAGTTGATATAAAAAACATGCTGGACAATATCTAATAGACAATATATTTGTAATGTTCGGAGACGTGGTCTTTCAACAAACTGTCGGCATTCCTATGGGAACCAATTGTGCCCCTTTATTGGCCGACCTGTTCCTTTATTCATACGAAGCAGACTTCATTCAGAAACTGCTGAATCAAAAGAAGAAAAAGTTAGCGGTGTCCTTTAATTTGACATTTAGATATATCGACGACGTTTTGTCAATTAATAATGACAATTTTCATACATATGTCAATGCAATATATCCCAGCGAACTATAAATTAAAGATACAACAGAATCAAGCACACACGCTTCATACTTAAACATTTTACTTAATATAAACACAGACGGGAAATTAGCAACTAAGCTATACGACAAACGCGACGATTTCGGCTTTCCCGTCGTAAATTTTCCACATTTAAGTAGTAATTTCCCTCAGTCACCCGCATATGGAGTTTATATTTCACAAATGATCCGATATGCCAAGGCGTGTACAACACATGAATATTTCATATACAGAGGTAAACTACTCACTGACAAATTATTGACACAGGGATATTGAAAACCGCGTTTAATGTCAACGTTCCGCAAATTTTACGATCGGTATAATAGTCTTGTTTGCGATTACTCTGTTTCACTAAGTGAAATGTTGAGTTGCCTTTTCGTTGGCGGTTGTTGAGACGTCTGTACCAATTGTGACGAGGATACACTCCTCACGTATTTCATTGGACTTGACTGTGGACTCACGGCGGGTGTGACCGGTCGACAGGGGATGCTTACTCCTCCATGGCACCTGATCCCACCTCTTGATTTCCAGAGGACCGTGTTTTGTCCATTTTTACCGGATTTGTATCTATGTCCTGGACATTCTATTGATTTATACTTTGGTATCTGAGATTTTTTTTATACTTTAATCTATAGACAGTAAATTATAATTGAGATACATAATATTTTATTCAAGTTAAAACACAACACAAAGATATTGAACTTATTAGAAGTAATTGAAGTAATAGAACTTAAAAGTATTGATAGAAGTTATTACAGGTAATAGAAATCATTTGATGCAATCTTAAGTAATTTGAACGAATTTGGACTCATCCATTTAATTGCTAAATTTTGTAATTGACAGAAGTTTTGTTAACCTAATCATTCTCTATGTCGTAAGAACCATAACTTAACAAAACTTCAATTACTTCTAATAAGTTAAATATCTTCGCTTTGTGTTTTATATGTATCTGAATTATAATTTACCTGTTACGTGTGTATTGATTTGATCTTCCTTTCATTTATCAGTCATACAGTAACTGTGCCACAGCGAATCTGTTTTTTTTTAAACATTTAATTGCAGGTAGGGGGTATTTGCGACTTAACCGTATTTAGTGAAACGTGGTCTTTATTCCAAGTTTGGATCACTTTAATGTCCCACTGTATAATATGATAGTTAAGAAATTATGGGTGATAGTAAATGAAGATCAAACTCTAAAGAACTCTGAAGAACTCTAGATTTTTGGGAGGTTTAGTGGGTGTTATTAAAGAATCATTAGCTGTGTTTACCAAAGAAAATCATTCCAATCATTTCTTCTTTTACTACTTGCACTTGATGTTCAATACCAAATAAAAGCTGTACACAGCTATAACAGTATTCCTATATATTTTGTGAAAAAAAGGTCTTACAAATAGTAAGTTTGAATTATTCAGTTGCAAGTGAATAATTTGCCAAACTCTGGAGCAATTTTCACAAACTATATAAGAATTAAAGAAAGTTTTATGCCTGTGCATATCTCTTTTATTGTTATTATATATCAAGTTATGTAGTAAAAAGGAAAGAAAATATTTTGGAAAAAAAATCCACAGCTAATGCGCCTTTAAGTTGCATTTTCTTTGAATCAATGAATTCAATACAAGCAACTTACATTTTTGTACTTTTGTAGACAAAAACCTTGAATTTTATAGATTTATGATAGAGATAACATACGTTACGCTATCTATAGAAGCACTTTCCCACTGCGTTTTCTTTGTTTTAATCAAACTCTTGTTCCGAATTACTCTTAAACGTTTTATCTAAGTTTTGTTGAATTGATTCTTTTTTCAATTATCATTTTATACCAGTCTTCTTTGTACCCGATTTATTCTAGATATACGACCGAGTCATCGTTTCAAGATGACGTCTCCTACTGTGATTCTAGTGGATCATAAATATGAATAAATCTCTATAATTCGATTGTTATACGCATTAATACCGTAAAATTTGCAATATTAGGATTGTCTGTGATCAAAAGATTACGATTCTGTTCTGCATAGACAAAATCACGAATATCGAAATTAAAGCTAGAGTTCTTTAGGGTTCTGTAAAGTTCTTCATTTCGGGCCGCCGATAAATTATTGATACACTTGAAACAAAAGCAGTTCCAAGCAGAAATCACTGAATTAGCTTAGAAACATTTAATACACCTCTTCACCAGTGGTCAAGGATAAGATGTTGATACTAGGGAATGTAGTAACAATGTCTTAAAACATGCGATTTCTCTTGACAACTATACAACATTACTATAACACATTTGTTTTATACAGGTACTTCCTAGTATGAATTTTATCAAACCATTTTGACACAAATTTGCATATATACATGTACTCGGAAATTACTATGACATATTGATTATATACTGTCATGGAAGACTAAGTTTTTCAATAAATTGTTGGAGTTAAGAGGAGCAATAGTTGTGCATTTTAAATATCGCTGCCCGTCAACGCTGAATGACAATTGTCTGATTTAAATGCGATGTATCACATAGTCAAGTATGCGTGTTTCGTGTTAAGACATTTTACTTAATTTATGCACAAACAGAAAATTGATAACAAATTTATACGAAAACATGTTCTACCAAAATAAATTATCACATGTTTACAAACGCAGCGAGTCTAACCTAAATCATAGGAGGGGTGACACGCTCGTTTCGACACAAAACTATTAGAGATATAGGTCTATCAAGATAAAATGGCACATGTTTACAAACACCACGAGTGTACAACAAATCATAACAGGCATAAACATATCAGAACTCCAGTAATACATGGAGTTTTGTTTTACCTGTATATCCCTATTTTTGGGAATAGAGTAGACTGTATTATTTTTGTTTTTTACGGAACCCGGATGTGCAATTTTACCTTGTTAAACATATAGATATTAATATGGACATTCTCCATAGTCTAAAAGTACATCACTGGACGAAAAAAAAATCAGAAACGATATGAAAATTTAGCGGACACCTGAGATTCAAGTTTCATATATATATATATATACAGTAATGTTGTGATTACATTGCCCAATCCCTGTTCCGCAATTTTAAACATAAAGAATGTTTAAACTAATATCTCCGCTAGATTTCAGTATACTGAAACTGAATTTCAAAAGTTTATAATTGAAACTGAAACTGAATAGTTTAAATAAAATTTCCGCAAAGTTGTGTGTATGGTTTCAGCAATGTAGAAATAATCATAAAGTTTCCACCAAGTTTTAGTTTCCTAACTGATTGTATACTCTAATGTCTGTACAATTTCTGAAATCTAAAGCTAAAATATTTTCAGTGGAACAGAAACAACAATAACATGTTGTTAAACATGAAAATTAGGGAGAAAAGACAACAAATATAAAGTTTACTAATTAAATACATTCTGTTTTCTTTATCAATTTTATATACACTTATATCCCTATATGATAGGGTAGCAAAGCTCTTTTTATTATTTGGATATATATCCCCTAAATTATTTCACATGCAAGGTTCTAACACGACGTAAGACAATTATATACATATAGAAGTACTACTTTACCGTTGATGCTATGATAGATATATTCTGCGTTTTCGGTTAGTGTTTTGGTAGAAAGAATTAGAATACTTTCTATGCTCGGCAAACGTCTCATCAGTTTGTTATACGGCATCGACCAGTAAAATACTTCTTATACTTAATGTGACAATAGCCATGTTAACAAAAGAAAAACTAAATAAAATAAAGAAGAATTACATGTAAACGCACTTGTAAATTCAAAAGTGTGTCAAACTTGTAGGAATTTAAGAACTGGTGTGCGTTTGTTTATTACTTTTTGTTATTGTTTATCAATCTAAGTAGTAAAACAGGGGAAAATATTTTGGAAAAAGCATAGCTTATGCCACTTCAATGATGTGGATGCGTTTACTCCCTAAGCTTCCTATACATTGTATTCATATATATATATATGCCCCTTTATTGAACAGAATATAGAAATAAAAGGACTTTATCTATTTATACCAAATTTGTACATTTAGTTTCTCACCATGAGAATGATATTTTTGTAGTTTATTATGTATAACATTTTTTCTTATACACAGAAATTCAAGTACATTTTGTGAGATAAATTTCATACAATGTCAATATATTAATGATTTCTATTTACAGGACCAGTAGCCGGTTATTGTATCATTTCGGCCATATACAATACGAATTTGTGAGATATTTTTAGACCAATCATCAGATGTTGGCTATTTGTCCCAAACATGTGTAAGTGGTGCATACTAAAAACGAAATCGCCCCGTAGCCGGCTACTGGTCCTAGCCCCTTACTGGACCCCGACGAGTTCCGTGCAGGAAAATGTAGAATTATAGATTGTTTTATTTATTTATATTGTTTACGTTGACACATTATGTTAAAACTCATCATTATAGTGATTACCAAAATATTAGATAACTAAACGAAAAACGTTGTCTTGCGCGCGACAGTATGTCAAATAGTTAATGGACCGGAAGTCATCCAGTACTCAAACTGGAGATTCAGTGATGTAAATTGACAATAGTTGTATGTAAAACCTCTGGGGGAGGGGCCTCCGTGGGCGAGTGGTTGGAGCATTGCCATTTGAACCATGAGGTATCTCACTTCTGGTCAATACAAGTACGAGCCCCACTGGAACCTAAACCGATTTTTGTAATAAATTTTGCCAGTTTACGGTCGTATCTTCCCGGATACAAACCGGGTTCTTTTCTCCACTAATACTTGGTCGCCACGATATAACTGAAAATTATTGAATGTGGCGCTGCACTCGATCCTAAATCAAAATCAAAAGTAAAATTTTGGGGTGTGACTGAGTAGGTTATTATTATTTTTTCATTTACAATCATATCAAGCACACCAGGTAAAATTTACGACTTTCCCATTAAAATGAAAAATACTTTTGAGTATGGTACACAAATTAGTTTTAATATTTTTGAACTTGTTTCTGAAATGAGCATTACTTTGCATTGCTATTAGTATACAATTGTATTCCATAAATGTACAAATATGTCCTGTTGCAGCATTAATCCAGTATGTTTCCGAAAAGATTAATTGAGATTAAGTTTGAGAAAACTATTGACTGCAGGCCCGAGAAACAAGAGACATCATAATTTAGATTGAATTTCTCTGACAACGTGTATAAAAATACAAGAACAACAGTAGTTTTCACCTATTCATGTAAATGTGTAAATAAGTAGGATTTTCTTCGCTTTTCAATTTTTCTTTTAATCAATATATCGATTTTCATTTGAAAACATGTGCCCGTTTTGAAACATACTTCTAATCGATAACAATTAAGTAAACTTTGATATTGACCATAAACCTCTAATATTAGAATGTGAATGTGGTCTTTTAATACAGGTGGTTTCTAAAAAGAGGTTTTATTTACAGAGATATTTAGCAGAATGATTTTCGAAATGTTGTCTCAAAAGACATGGTCTTCCAAGAGAGTTGTCTCTCAAAAACAGGTTTCACTGAAGAGTGCAGGTAGAATAATTAGAACTGATGCGTCACATGGTGCTTAATAAAGATTAGCGTCCACACAGTGCTATTTTAAAAGTCCCTTGTTTGTTAATTTGTAAAACACTTTTTAACATATTTTTGAAAAAGTTCTGGTAGAAACATTATTTACATATTTTGGACGGTTTGATTTTGACCATTTAAATAGGGTGGCCAAATTGGCCAAAATTAAACAATGGCCAAAATAGCCAAAATGTTTGTTCATACTCATATATGTACGTGGTCTTTTTATGATGTTTTTCCCGCCGTAGATACGAAAAATACTACGGACGTCACAGTTATTGCTATGACACTAAATGCTATCATAATTTTGTCAAGAAGATTTGACACGTCTGGCCAGGTCACCTGTGATATGCATTCTTCATCGAAATTGTACCTATCATCCTCAGCAGATGGCTTCCCTGTCTTGTTCGAGATTTCCTGGATTGGAATCACTTTAGTAATTTCCTTTCGTTTGCAACAAGTTGATTTAACCACCAGTCTGGCGATCCATCGTGGAATAGATGTTTCTGGCGATTTGTAGTAAACGTTCAGACCTATAATGGTGAAGACACAGATTACAGCACTCATAATCAACGCAGCCAATAAGAAATATGACAGCAGTGACATGGGTTCGGAAGTTTTCGGGAGATTGTCTCCGACAAGTGTTAAAAAGACAGCAAGGGCTAAGAGGACTGTGATGGCATAGGATAATCGTTCTCCGCATTCCACGGGAAGAATAAAGACAAATATGTTTAGAAGGATCATGAAGATGATGGGTAAAACTATATTGATGATGAAATATGCTGGTCTGCGTTTCATATTTATAAACACCTTTATCAGAGCAAGATTCTCAGTAATTTCCGTGGTTGAATTGCTATCCAAGAGTTCCCATGTTCCGTGTTCAGTGTAAAATGTCAAACCTATCTCCTTGTCGGGTGCCTGAAAAATAATTTGTGCAGGAGTGAATCCCCAGCATAACATCAAAATGGTGCACGTCTGCTTGTCGAACGGGAAAGTAGTCACATCAACGGAACAAGTACTGGAAATAATGTCACCAGGCAACCATATCGCGACACCACTGTAATAGTATTGAACTGTTAAAAAGTCCTTTCCAAGACTGTCCAATTTATCATACGGGTTTGTAATTGTAATTTGGGGAGTCCAAACACTGTTTTGAGGAAGTTCTGCTGAAAATGTCCAACCGTAATTTGCTGGATTCCAGGTCATACGAGGCTCCATCCATAAGACTAAAAAATATGCAGCTACTGAAAATTTTCCGTTTACCTCATCGAATTCTTTTATACTTAAAAGATTGAAGGTAAGATTAACGACTATTGGCACGTTCGTGTCATATATTGGTCTGACAGTTTTGTCGTATCCAGAAAGTAGTTTGGTGTACAAAGACTGTACATCACTTAGGTCCCCGGCACCTACATATAGCAAGTTGGTTATAAATATTCCTCCTACAAAAATAATCATTTTACAAACCATTGTGAGACACGGATAGTATACACGATAACCAAATATATTGTACTATATGATACCACACTGTATCATTCCATTTTCTGTTGTCAGTCATTGGATCATTTCTATATCACTTGTTTATTCCTGTCTGTTAACATATAGTATTCGAATTTAATCATCAAAACCACATTGAATTTCAGTATTTTCACTTTCTGCCATACATAGAAAGCAGAAGCAAATATATAACCTCCGAACGCTCGAGAGTACACAGCCTATTTGACATTATTGGCAAAACAATACAAAACTATTTGCCTATCATGTATTTTCCCGAAGAAATGTGTAATTATCCGAATTGTAAGCAGGTGGTCAACCGTGACCAAATAGGTCTTTTAAATTCACTATCCACATGAAGAATTGATTGATTGTACAACGAGATATTTGAGTTTAAATTATCTCATGCGACGTGTCTGTTTTGTGAGGATTTAATACTTAGTTTATTCCAGTCTCTAGAGTGTTTTGAGCTGATTAGGATTACTCATAAAACATAACATCAACATTTATCATCTGATTCATTTAAACACAAAACAGAAGACAAAATAAGATTAAAGATATTCAGCGAATATTTCCGTTTCTTCTTATATTTCAAAGTACTATATTGTTCGGGATATTCTTTTATAATCATACCCGAATAATTCATTTCATATTCAATATTTGTATTGCAAATTTCTGTTTGAAATGTAATCAATGTTCTTTCACACTGTAACAAAAACAAAATTGCACTATGCTTTTTTCTCAAATTGAATAACAAATGTCTTTGTTATGGATTTATTGATATGGGTATTGGAAAAATATTGATAAATTGACAGATTAAATACAATACACATTTAAAACATGACCCATTATTACTTGCTAAACTTAAACTAAGTTTCAGAAAGTGAAATTTATAAGAATGTGTTTGCCTTACCATCTGAATAAAAACAAAGTAAACGAGTGTCTGCTTGTGGAAGTTTTACAAAGTGTATTATGATTTTATTGATTTGCTGAAAAAAATCAAACGAGAAGGATATAGTTGTTAGTTTTTTGTAATTATCTTAATTCGAATCTCCTTCTAAATAAGATAATTGTTTTGTATCTCATATAGATACTGATGTTTAAATTAAATGTACGTGCGTGTAAACAATCCCCGCTGTGTTAATGTTGAAATATGATTACATCAACAATTATATCCTTACGCATGAGGAACTATTTATCAACTGATACTAATGACTTTCTAGATAATCATGCTGGTTTGTTTGATTTACATGCTTCAATTGCTATCCCGTTATATATATTGTATTATTCTATTATGGTTCTTTTATGTGACTGGTGTTTTACTCAACGTTCAATATTTTTTCGATCATATAGTGGCGACCAGTTTGAAACGGCAAAGGATAATTCTCGTAGCAATATACCAATGTAAGCCCAACATTTTGTGAGTGAACTGACACAATTTTAACATAAGTGCCCGTTGAATACAGACTACAGACCCCTTGGTTTACAATACTATGCCCTAACATTCAGAACACGTGTATACACATTTATTAAAATGCATGATACAGAGGTCAATGCACCCTTGCAATACCTAAAGCCGTATTCCACTTCAGTTGGATAGTGAAATTCCATCGGAACTTCTTTTCTAAATGGGTTTCAATTCATAAAAACATTCATCCTAATTCATTTACATTCACTAAATTGTTTGATGACGATATAGTGCTTTGGCATGAGTATATACTGCATTGTGGAATGAGCGTTAAAAAGAATGAATTTAAAATCCATGTACACAATTAAATGAATAAGGGGCAAAACTACACAAATGACTCTATCCATGTCATCAGACTGTACTTGATCGTTGTGGAATGATTCGAGACTCGCTTTCGAGTTGAATCCTTCCATTATAACGACCTCATACAGTCTGATATTACGGATAGAAACATGTGTCTAGTAGTACATAGAATAATTGTTGAGATGCTGATTTGGTGATTGTCAAGCGTGGTGTATATGATCTTTGTAATATAACTTCTAATTAAAGCGATATAAGCTGTCATAGTGATAATTTTTGTTCCCTGACATATAGCCGAGAATATGATAAAATGCGTGTTCAAATACATTATCAAACATGTGAAACGTTGTAGAAGACCTTCGTTACGAAGTTATTTGTTTTATTAGAATTTAATTTTTCCCGTACCTTAAAAAATCCAGCTGTATTTCCAAATGTAAAGACCTTTCAGATAAACTCTTTCGCCATATCAAATGTACTTCGTAATTCGGTCAGGGTATCTCGGTCCTTTACGCTCTCGGGCCGATTTTTATGTGTTTTATGTTTATTTTTTAAATACAGGACGTGATTTTTATTGGAAAGTGCATATGTTATGTAAAATACATGCTTTTCAACGCTATTTTAAATACCTGAAGAAAATCGGGTGAATATATGAATAAACACATCAGATCACTAAAAGAAAATTTTCCGATCTTGATGTTATCCTGAATGCTGACGTTGACAAAATCAAAACAATATAACTGTTAAAAGTATGCGTACCTCATGTTTAACAATCGTGCCGCCATGTCCGGTGGAGTTGGGCAGTTCATGATCATCTGTCAAGAATGATAAAGCCGAGAAGGCGGTGAGACGAGTTAAAAATTGGTCGAGATTACCGATATACCCGCCATGTGGACAATTTAAGAAACGAATGTTTTGAAACAACGAAAAAGACAAACTTTGCCTGATTTAGGTATGAAATGATGATGTACGAAAATAAACGCAAAGGGTAATATGAATAGAATGTATATTGACTGCAAATAGCACGTGGTCACTCGGTAATCTTCGTAAAAAATTACTGAAAGTTAATGTGCAATGCTCAAAGTATGGCAAACAAAAAATAACTGATATTACGGGTTACGTTTGGCAAGACTGTTGCAATTTTACTCATGTATTTGTTATTCTAACCACTAGATGGTCTCTTTGGAATATATATGAGATAGAATATTACATAAAATGGGCATGTAAAATTTTTCACCTACGACAGCTCATATCGCTTTAAAGTCTAATTGACAGAAACGATCGTCTTGGGCATTATAACTTTCGTATCATGTTTACATGTATATATTTATAACCACTAGTTCGTTGCCACTGCTGGTGGACCGTTTGAATCACCGAGGGTATACATAAGCCTAGTACCTGGTATTTCAGTGTCAGCTGATAATCTTATACTAAAGTAATATTTGGCACTGATAACACCATTTAAATTCTAAATTTTTCAAAAGCTAAGATAGTCATCTTTTTACAGTGGTTACTCTCAGACGGATTTGCTATGCATTTAGATTTATTATTTGGTCTTGTATTATACAACTTCTCCTTTAGAAAATCTGTTTAAAATTGGAGCTCAACTGATGAAGTCTAATTGACAGAAACGATCATATTGAGCATTGTAACTTTGGTATTATGTTAATAATATTTCTAATAATAGAATTGTGACTACGCATTGTATTCAATGAAATAAATTCGTGTAACCTTGACTTTTTTTTTCATTGATTATTGTGTCGCCTTTATTTTTGTTTATTGTGACGGGTATCATAGTCACGTAACATGGGAATGTAATTTAATAAATGTTACATGATAAGAGTTTAAAAACAACAACTGTGTGTTAGGTCTTTTATAAAATCACTTTTGTTTCATTGCGCAGGTCCCTTTATAAAACTGCGCAATATAAACAAAACAATATGACACAACCTAATTACCATACAATGACCCGAGAAAAAGGTTTTCGGTTATGGGTTGGCCACGATGTAAAGGCTCTCAAACCAATGACATAAGTATATATATATTGGAAATAGAGAACAATAGAAAATATATTATAAAATAAAAATAAAAATGGAAACGTATCAGATTCTTAAATACAACCACTTTCGATAAAGTTTGTAACTGAACGTTGGTAGTTCAACACTTGCAATACCCACTTTTCCCATCATCAATATCATCAGAAGAAAACAAAGAAATAAAGCGATTGATGTGTCAGTTTTAATTACTTCAAAATAATCATTAAGACATCAAAGATATTCATTATTTGCTTCGTTAACTTATATGTGAGAATATTTTGAGACTGCTATTTATTATTTGACTAACAGGCAATATTGTTTGAAGTCTTTATCACAATTGTAGAATGGAAACATCAGAAAAAGTTTGTTAACATTATAGTCCAATTAGCATAAACGCCTCAAAAATCATTTATATAAAAAGATTTCATACGCGTTTTGCTTACCGTAGTATTTAGCTTTGATTGGTACAAATTAGATTCTTTGAGTGAAGATTTCAAAGTAATGGTTAATCAAATTTCATTAATTTTATTCTTTAAACGTTAAACGTTCTAAAGAGCTATTTTGATTGTACACTGAGTCGATATTTCCGCCACAGATTGGTTTATTATCTGTGGCTAATTATTTATAGGATTTCCAGTTGGTAGGTACAATGCTGTAATTATATTGTCGATAAGATAATCGATTGTCATGGTTTTCATATGATCTTTCACTAAGGTGATGCAAACAAACGAGGATATGTTTCATTAAATTTACATTCTTAGAAAATCTATTTAAAATTGGAGCTCAGCTGATGAAGTCTAATTGACAGAGACGATCGTCTTGAGCATTATAACTTTGGTATTATGTTATAATATTTATACTTTTAATCTTTTCTATATAGAGTCAAAAGTTTTGGCACAGATTGATTCAGACAAGCTGATTATTTTTTAGATTTCAGTGGTAAGGTACAATACTGACATCGTATTGTCTATGATTGTCACAATCTGATTTAATATTTTAAAATATGTACAATTAGTGTTTTACATGGTTTTGTTTATATGCAATTGATTTCCTGTGGTGAACCTCTCGGGTAGATATCCCAGTGGTAGCCCCACTATGGTCAGTGTAATTTCATAGGTTAATTTGGTGTCGCCAAAGTAGTTGAGTTTATTTTTATCCTGTCTATATAAAGCTGGTTTTGGGCTGTGTCTGCTCACTATTCCTTAGACAATACACGTTGCATGATTTTCTGTTTGGTATCGGTTTCACAGTCATGGGGTTTTCAATTACAATGCCAAAGTGGGTAGTAGTATGGCAATACCAAACGGACTGGTCAAGAGAAATTTATCTTTTGTTCCCATTTCCAGTAAAGTGTTTCGGTGGACAAATATGAAAGACTTATGTGCACATAATGACATTTATAGCTGTTTATTAAAATGTTGTACAACACATTAATGTTTACATACTTTTATATATTCATATTGTCTATTAGACAGAACATGACTCGGTCATGCGTGACAATGATGTTAACAGACATTGACCTTACATACATTTCATCCACATGACATCAATACATATTTGCTCGTTGATCTGTTTGTTAACGCAACAATTCCTCATCAAAAACTCAAAAACAGATTAAGATCTATTATACAAAACTCTTTTGTATACAAAAATGAAAATCGCAGATATAAATATTTAGTGTTAGGTCATGAAGAACCTTATTTTGTGAAGGAACACTCCGATTCCAATAATAAGTACACTGAAGACGATATTATCAAGATATCAAGTTTCTAGTAGACAACATCGTGGTTTTTGCGGGAAAGCAGACTGTCGGCATTCTAATGAGTACCAATTGTGCACCTCTCTTGGCTGACATCTTTTTGTATTCATATGAAGCGGAATTTATACAGTTTCTGCTCTCCAAAGGAAATAAACAGTTAGCATCTCGGTTCAGTTTTACTTACAGGTATATCGACGATGTCCATAAATAATTCAGAATTTCATAATTACCTCGGCCAGATGTATCATGTTGAGCTAGAGATCAATGAGACGACAGAGAGCAACACATGTGCTTCTTACCTAGATTTGCTCCTGTCGATTGGAAAGGATGGTCAACTCCACACATCCCTTTATGACAAACGCGACAATTTCAATTTCCATATCACGAACTTCCCGTTTCTAAGTAGTAATATCCCATTTTTCTCCTGCCTATGGCGTTTTCATTTCACAACTTGTACGTTATGCTAGGGCATGCTCTTCTCATGAATGTTTTATTCTGAGAGCAAAACGACTAGCCAATAAACTACTTACACAGGGTTACGTAGTTGAACGGTTGGAGTCGTCGTTTAAGAAATTTTATGGTAAATACGGAGATTATGTTAAACATTATCAAGTCCCCCTCTCAGAAATATTAAATCGTATTCTGGAGCACGGCCAGAGACAGTGACTCCTTTTCAATAATGGTGCTTTTCACCGAACTTGACTTTATCACCAAACTTGACCTTTTCACCGAATTTGACTAGAAAGGTATCCATGGAACGTTTGCGACGGGTGTGGCATGCCAGCAGAAGACGCTGACTCCTTCCGGACACCTGGTCTTATCCCGTTTGGGATTCGCAATTGTTCTTTATGTTGAGACTATTTACACATCTAATTCGAAATGTTATAATGGACTTGAGGTTTGATTATCGATCGGTACCTCTTCAATTTTACTTCTTAAAGTTTGTTTGTTTAATCAGTTTTGGTTCTAGCGGGTGCTCGACAGAAGGTGAGAGTCTTCATTGTTTAAAGTGCGATATTCTAACCAATTGACTAAGGAGGGCCTCCATTGGTAAGTTTCAACAGTTGATGTTAATTTTCAGGCAAATATTCAGTTTGCCTGAGAAAAAAAAACAGTCGAAGCTTAAAATGTGTCCGACCACAATGCCATAATGAGTTCTTTCCTTCTTAATAGATGCCATTCCATCTTGTCTATGAGAGTGCATATAATTAAAAAATACACCACTGGACCAAACATCCCACCTTGAGTACCCCCTTCCGTAGACAACGTGAAGAAATTTGAATTAAACAGCTTGGCACTGCATACGCCTATGGATGTGACGATAATATCCAAAGTGTAGGCAATCTATCAAGCCGACTGTGTAATGGTGTTAATGTGATTGAACTCTTTAATTCTAACGTAACACAAAACGAAGTCACGGCCTACATACATTATGTCACTTTTTCATCTCTGTTACCTTACGTTAACAAAAAATTGGGTCTTCATCACATTCGCAGTAAACTTTATAATTCTTAATGAACTTTTTCAGGAAGCAAGAATGAACCCCTACACGGATTCGTCAACCCCAGAATACATACTGAACTCCGTTATAATGGACATCGCTTATCACAGACTGTTTAAGCCCGCACGCGTTCTGAACAGAAACGTCTTTTCCTTAAACTTAAATTTACAAATAAAGACATAGACGCTTTAAACATTAGCAATGTTCTAAATCACAAAAAAATTCAGTCCTGTGTTCCGCCATATTTTAAATTGAAGACCACGCCTTGCATTTCATATAGCTATACACCTAGCATCGCATCCAAGTTATTGAATTCAAACAGGCTTTGCAGTGCCTAGACATCAACCACTGTCCACACAACTCATATGTTATGAGCTTCATCTCCTTTCAAATACAGTCCTACCGGGCATGTCATCACCGGCGACGTTTCTATTGTTGAAAATGAAAGCCTAAAAAATCTGATTTTATGGGGCCATAAATACCGGGAAGCCCGTTCCTTTATTGGCGTCAGAATTTCAGTTTAGTTATGAATTCTGTCGAAGAGTATGCCAGACGATGTCTGAATGGCTGAAAGTAATACGATGGTTGATAAAATATCGTATTCGAAAACTTAAAGGTCAAAATCACGTGTCCGTATTACGCTCATTTGATATACCTACAACGGATACCGATTTTGAGCTACCTTATTTATATTGGATACCTAAACTTCATAAAACCCCATATAAGCAAAGATACATAGCAGAATTCAGCAAATATTCTACCAAACCTTTATCTTTACTCCTTACCAAGATATTGACAGCAGTTAAGTAGAAACTTCAACAATACTGTACAGTTGCTTATTCCAGAAGCGGTGTAAATCAGATGTGGATACCAAAAAATTCTAAACAGCTTTTAGAAAATTTGAAGGCACACAATTTTTCTCGAATTCACAGTATCAAAACATATGACTTCTCTACTCTTTACACAACTATTCCACATAAAAATTAAAAGAAAGACTTTTTAGCATCATGGACAACTGTTTTTCACTAAAGGTGGTACCCGAAGATTTAAATATTTAGTGATTGGCTATAAGTATACTTATTTTGTCCAATACCACTCTGATTCTACACATAAATACACTGAAGTTGATATAAAAAAATGCTGGACAATATATAATAATAGACAATATATTTGTAATGTTCGAAGACGTAGACAAACCGTCGGCATTCCTATGGGAACAAATTGTGCCCCTTTATTGGCCGACCTGTTCCTTTATTCATACAAATCAGACTTCATTCAGGAACTGCTGAATCAAAAGAAGAAAAAGTTAGCGGCGTCCTTTAATTTGACATTTAGATATATCGACGACGTTTTGTCAATTAATAATGACAATTTTCATATATCCAGCGAACTTGAAATTAAAGATACAACAGAATCAAGCACACACTCTTCGTACTTAGACATTTTACTTAATATAGACACAGATGGGAAATTGGCAATTAAGCTATACGATTTCGTAGTTCACAGCGTTCTTACGTTAGTCTAGCTAATTAGTTAGTTCATCAAATGAACCCAGACGCTGTCTATCACCAGTACTGAAAAAACGATAATGTGGGCTAACGTTATCGTGTATTTCTGCCAGGTGATTTACAAATACATTTATCTTGAAGAAATAAATCGAAATAATATTATTTGCGGGACACGGATTTGTGTGTTGAAATGTTTCGGGTTTAACAAACTGTTACACTGATAAGAAAAAAGGTAGAAATGGCTAACAGTAAACATGAAAATAGTCTTATCCCTGAAAGACGTGGACATGATTATTTTATTCTTGAGAATGACTGAATTACTTCTGTTTTGGTTGACATTTGATAAAAGTTTGACTTAAGATTTGATTTAATTCATATCTAAAATCTATTCAACAACTTAAATTTGATAATTTTACGTTACGTAACTTCAGGAGATTATTTGTTCTCTATAAATTAATAACTTATTTCGACAATCCATCTAAAATGTGTGGCCTTGAATCTTCTAAATTCCAAATTCTACAAACTGTTGTAACTTTGAGTCTTACTCCCCACTTTGGACCCGGGGTCTCCACATACATCGGACCAGAGCCACTAGAACCCAGTAGAGCCGACCGGTGAGCTACCAGAAGGCCCTTCCAATCAGGGAGCCGAGTGCCGACCAACCCAGGGAGACAAGGAGCCTTTCCGGAGTTACAAGGGTAGCACCGGCGTGTGGCAAGGGCTTTGAGTAGTCACGCCGCACGTTAAATAACCTCTGACTGTCTGACTGAACCTCAGCAGAATATCGACACAAATTGTTTTCGAGTAGTTCTAATGTCCCATGAAAATGAAAACACTGTTGACGATTTATTTGTCATAAAAATAATGTCATGTTTACGATAAAATATGGTTGTTTATTACTTGAATATTCAAAGTACCAGATGTAAAATTAAATTGAGAAACGTTAAGAAATAATTAAACAACATGAACAAAGTAACCTGTACATATCCTAAGACTACAAATGGCAGTTACCTTACAAATACGCCATCGATCAATTAAACTGTACTAGAACTGACCCGTAGTGACACACAATTAGCCAATCAAATTTCTTCCGGGTTTCCGCTTTATTGATTTGTGTATATAAGGTATAGAGCATGTGAAGCTATTTCATTGATAAATATTAAGTGATTTCCGCTCGTGTGTAGCATTTGCCGTAAATATGAAATGCATGGAGTTAACTGATAAAAGATGTTACGAATGACTTGAGACAATATGAATAAGTTGGTCATTTATGAAGGTGTAGATCTAACTGACCAATTGACCTATACGCGTAGGTTTATCTTTCTTACGTCACATCTTATATAGTAAAATGGTGCAATAACAGCAAAGATAGCTTGAGTTTATAGTAACACACGGATGTAGTATAAGAGAAAAAAAACCGTTACAACAAGGAACAGAAACTGTTCATATTGTACTGATTGAACTTTTGTCGGAAACGCGATTTGACTGGGCTACCAAAGGATTAGCATTTTGATTCTGCACTGACTTGAATAATTTCTTTCTTAAATAATTCGATACTTGTTGAACATTCTTTTATTGTAGTCTATAACTTTCTCTCCACATTATTTTGAATAGAAAGAAGGGGTGTGGTTGTCTGGTTAATTGAGCATAAGAAAAGACTACATGTAAAAGTGTCTCAATGTTCAAATTGTGCTAAATTTATTGTATACTTTTTATCACATTTATTTTTCTATCAGATATTATCAGACATTTGTAAGAAATAAAAAGTAAACAATTATTTTGCATCTTAGCAAGCCATTCATTATTATTTTCCTTTACAGATCCCCACTGGATGTCCGACAGGGATTCCCCCAGTCTTGTGTAGAAAACCGCGTGGCACACTGATTGGCGGTTCTGTACAAATACTCATTTCTCATCCAAATATAAACTATCCCTTCCTATACAAATAATTTATAGAAACTTAGTAACTACCTGATAGTACCAGCACTATAATTCACAAGTTTTGACGTTTCGACATACTTAAAAACTGGACAAAGGTAGGGAAGACTTTTTCAGAATTGACAAATTTTTATCGTAAGTAAACATTATGTGTTTGTGTATCTAACAGTTCAAACTGTATGTAGGTCATAACACTTCAAGAAATATGTTTTTTACAATTTGCAAAAATGACGAATTGTTGTACCACAACCCTTACAGTGGTGATGTTTTAACACAACTATATTCAGTACACTTATCGTTATTATTTTACCCAGATAACTATTGTAAACCTGGAACTTTTCGCTGTCGTATAATTTTCGACCGTAGCCATGAGGGAAAAAATGAAAGCGAAATTTCGAAGCTAAATAATTTAAGAATGGACATAAAACGACTAAAGTGATTTAGGGCGAAGTTCAGACGGGGCGTGAAAGCTGGGGACAACTTTAGAATTATAGCATCATTACTATTGATACAATTCTTAATGACGCTTTATCTTATCCTCGAGCATGCACCTGTCTCAAAGACATTTTGTTGTATTGTATTGTACATGCAATGGCTTTTGGAAAAAAATCTCTGCAGCACGATTTTTTTCCATGAGTCATTGCATATACATTAATTTTTTTCCACAAATGAAAAACAATCCTTATATTTATTTATATTACCATTTTCTGTGAAACTGAAGTCAGTTGGATACGAAATTCATTCTATAGAATTGATTTTGTGGGGATGGTTTCATATGACGTGTACAACATATGAAGATTTCATATACAGATGTAAACTACTCACTGACAAATTATTGACACAGGGATATCGAAAACCGCGTTTAATGTCAACGTTCCGCAAATTTTACGGTCGGTATAATAGTCTTGTTTGCGACTACTCTGTTTCACTAAGTGAAATGTTGAGTTGCCTTTTCGTTGGCGTTTGTTGAGACGTCTGTACCAATTGTGACGAGGATACACTCCTCACGTGTTTCATTGGACTTGACTATGGATTCACGGCGGGTGTGACCGGTCGACAGGGGATGCTCCATGGCACCTGATCCCACTTTTTGGTTTCCAGAGGTCCGTGTTTGTCCATTTTTACCGGATTTGTATCTATGTCCTGGACATTCTATTGATTTATACTTTGGTATCTGAAATTTATTATATGTAACAGCTGAATAGCTGTTTCCAGCATTAAATATACAACGCAACCGATGTAACAGTCGGTATGTAAATATATAGTATTACATGTTTAGTTTTTCTTCACGGATAAAAATATCGCTTTTCTACTTTTTGAGTATTGATATCATTAACTTTATTCTCCTGCTCGTCCTAATTATCATTATCATCATCATCATCACCATCAGTTTTAGTAGTAGTATGACTATTTTTCTCGAGTATCTAGGTCTGTCTCGAGATCCATTTAAAAATCTCTAAAATTAGGAAGTTTAGAAATAAATTAAAGCTGTAAAATATCGACATGTAACTAACCAGTGTCGAGTATTATGATTATTATTGTTTGACGAATAAATGTTAAGATTTAAAGGAAGACATTCTTATTTTTCCTAATTCCAGAAGACGTAATATAAGATCCAATGTATGATTGCGTATATAAATATGTCAAAGGAATTTCTCTCCTTCGAGACCCTATAGGGTAAGATAAACCCATTTCGGAAGTGTCGGAACTATAATTTTAAAAAATATATATTTTATTTTTGTATATGGGTGAAGTCCTTATTTTATGCTCTTTCAACGTGAGAGAAAAAAAACAGTCAAACACCATTTTGAAGAATGGCGAAATCTCAATCCCCTGGCACAATATTTTGTTATTCCATGTCTCGTTCCTTATGTATGCTAGTGTTGGCATAGTATATACCTGATGTATGCAAGTATTAGAAGAGTTAAGTCCTATCGTGTATTAGCATAGTATATTCTTGACCTACTGACAGAATATGCTACTGACGTATGGGAGTATTGACAGAGACTGTTCCTAGCGTATATTAGTATTGCCATATTATGCTTTAGACGAATTGGCGAAGTGTGCACTTATTTGTAATGATAAAGTATGTTCATAGTAATATATAGCATGTTCTGGACGTATGTCGGAAGATTCTAAGGTAATAGTCGATTGGAATTGCTTATTTCAACTTATTGGAATGCGACATTTCTGAGACTAATACAAGTGCAGTCCTTAAAGAAATATGACGGAAATTTTACTTGACACCCGAAATGTGTCTTAAAAAGATATCTGATCATGCATCATGGTAAAGGCCCCCCTTGTGCCTGACGAAGAGGTCACTTGCATATTACAAGTACGTCAGATAATTACTGTAATTGCTGTTTTATTTTATGCCTTTTTGGTTTGGTTTACGGGTTTGAATCACGATAAATGTAGAGAATTTCGTGTTCAGAGGTATTTTAATTGTATTAAAGTGGTTAAGTTTTTATAAAACAATTTAAGAAAAAAATTTCATCGCTGACAGCTCATATCGCTTTAACTTTTATACCAGACCCCTAAGTAATAATATTGGCTTAAGACATTGTAGTTTTATTAGATTAGAAACAGAACTCAAGCCGTTTATCCCCTCATTTTTTATTACTTTTCATTTTGAGGTAATTGTTGGTTTTCACTACATAATTGTATAATGATTATATAGAGCCCAATATTTTATTGTCGCTTGATTTATTTACATGGTTCACTTCACTAAAGCAACCGTCTTATGAATACAATGCTAGAATAATACATGTGAGTACAATCAAATGATTTCTGAAAAATTTCAATAAAGTAGCACCTCATTTAATAGGACAAAGTTCTACATTAATATATCACCGTTTCTTATAGTTATATATTTTTCCAGTGATATCAGATAAACAAAACTATTGTTCCGTGATGAAATTATGTAATAGAAAATCATTTAACAACTGCAATACTTTAAATTACTTTGGAATATATGGGGGATTTTGTAAAAGAGAAATTTTATGAGATATTCTTCACTTGTAAATTTTGGGGAAATTCCAGTAATTCTGATATATTGACACGACTTACAATGAGCATACATAGTTTTATATGACAGTATTAAAATTAGTTGATCTTAAATGGGTGTTTTCGTTCTATTTTTGTATCATTGACGTTTGAACATGATATACGTAAATATTAATATTATGGATAATCAATGCAATGTAATATCTTTGATCGTTTAATTCATATAATTAGAGCATTTGTGAAAACGCGACATTGAGAACGACATAATGGTACTCTTTGACAAATTTTCATGAAATTCGATGTTTTAATTTTCATACAATACATCATTCATTGATTAATATAAATACTACATTACCAAAAAATGGAACAGTAAGGAGCTTTAACGGAAAAGACGCTTTGTGGGTTTTTATCTAAACTACGTTGTGTATAAAACCCATTCAGAAAGAACACCTTTAACGAGAGTTATAATAATGTGTCAGAAGTACAGATACCAAGGTGTTAACTGTTAGGAAGTAAGAAGGCAATATACATATATAAAAAGTACCAAAATCTTAAATATTAAAAAGTCCAGAAATCAATATACAATTATGTGAATGTGGAACAAACATGAACCCGTTGAAAACCAGAAGTTGGATCAGGTGTTCTGGATGAACAAGTATATCCCGTCTACCAGTCACATCTTCAAATCGGAATAATTCAGGAATAAATCCTGATCACAATATGTAGAGATGAATCAATAATTGCTAAAAAGTTACTCAATATTTCATGTAGCGAAATCGTGAAATAAGATTTGGATTGCCAATTATTTTGTTCTTGTGCCAACAAATTATCATTTAGAAATATATGAAATGATCGTATGTTGAAATTGCCATGACATATCGGATCATTTGGAAGACAAATACCATTTTGAAGGTCAAAAACACGAATATCAATTTTTGTAACTATCATATTATCATCGATGTCATTATCACTATTTTTTATTGTTATTATCATTATCATAATTATTATATATTCACAGACCGCGAACTTCGATGGACAACTCTACATCCGCAAAATTGGACTGCGGTGGAGGTAGCTCTGTGGCTTGAATATGTGGCACAAGAGCATAGACTGTCAGGTGACGCATTAGAACATATAACTGAAGGCTTCAAAGAACTAAATGGAAAGGAACTTCTACAAATGTCCCGCGCAGACTTCCGAGACCTGAGTCCCCAATATGGAGATTTTTTGTTTCATATTTTTAGAGACATGTGCACTGCAGGTAACACACATACATACACACTCTCTCTCTCTCTCTCTCTCTCTCTCTCTCTCTCTCTCTCTCTCTCTCTCTCTCTCTCTCTCTCTCTCTCTCTCTCTCTCTCTCTCTCTCTCTCTCATTCAAAAAATCATTCTCAATCATTTTCACATTAAACAGATAATTATCATTTCAAAGCTTTTGAAGTACTGGATAATCATTTAATCACCATTTGCCATAAGTATTCATTGAATAAAAGAGACAATATGTCATAGTGCAACATTCGTGTGGTTGTATTTATAATTCCGTTTACATCAACGTCGTAAGTACAATATATTTGATGTTTCAAGGTCATTGGTTGTTGTAATTCCATGTCAAATTCATTTACAGTTCAAAAGTGTATATATGTATACTTTAGCAATATGTTAAATGGATATCTTTTTGTAGACAGCACAACCTTGATACCGGCAGCAACGTTTGTCAGTATGCTACAGACAATAACAGAGTCCGGTAGTCAAAATACGTCACCATCATCATCCCAATCCAGTGATAGTCCTAGAAATGTATCCGGGGTAGAAAACCAAACGGAAGAATCCAATGATGGTACGTTCTATGTCTTAGGTATAATTTATCTTGATGTGACATATCGAGATATTATCGCCTACCTTAAATAATATGATATTTATATTAATGTTAATACTATATTAATATGATATTTTAAGGTCCGTTAATCTTTCCACGCATTTTCAAAATTGGTCAGTGAAAAATTAATTTTCAACGAAATGTTACGGAAAATGATATAACTCACTGACCAACATTATTATGTAGGTCTAATGTTTTTTTTTATACTTTTGGGTGTTTGTTGCTGGCACAAAAATTATCTTTTAAAAAGGCAGAATGGACGGTTGTAAAATTACTCAAGCTCAAAATAAAATAACAGGTACCAAAGTATTAATCTTCGGGATACCCAGGAGATAATATATAAATCTGTGGAGCATTGGACCAACGCATACAACTGGAAATCCAAGATCGGGTGCCATAGAGGAGTAAGCATCCCTTGTTGTCTCTGTCTCTCTTTCTCTCTCTCTCTCTCTCTCTCTCTCTCTCTCTCTCTCTCTCTCTCTCACACACACACACACACACACACACATGCTGCTACTGGACATCTTTGTACACTAAAATCTCGTTATACTCTCACCCTTTGTTCAGTCCAAATGTTTGGTGGTATGTTGAGGGAAACCTTAAATGAAATTATTGGGAAAATTGGAAAAGACCATCTTACAAAAGAAAAGAGGGCATTAGAGCATATAAGTAATGACGAATAGTGTTGCGCATTTGTAGAAAAAAATCAAGAAAATTAAAATGTAGTTTGATTATCCTCACTTTAAGGATAATGACATCAACAATGTAAAATCAGACTGTATTGTCACCTTTGTTATTGTCCAAATAATATTCTCTCACATGATTGTATGATCATTAATATTTTGGTGGGCAAGACCGGGCCGTACTTTCGAATCCCTCGGAGGTCATACAGTATTTCTGTAGAAAAAGTCCGTCATTGAAATTACAGTAAAGAGCGAGATTAGCCATTTCCTCCACATTATTTTCCTTGTTGTTTCATGACCCGCCAAGCAATCTACCATTAAGACGTCACCGAGTTTCTTGCAAAAGTGTCACAAAATTTGATATGTGTTATTCTGAAAAGTGCAAGACAAAATAATTTGTCGCCTAGTAATATTCTCGGTCTGACGCAAGGCTACAGCGTATCCCATTGATGGGTCTTACAGAATCTTTAAAATGTGTGATACTTGGGAAATGGTTTACAGAAAACTGTTTGTTAAACTAGAGTCTCGTTTGACATTCCTGTGACTCCACTATGCGGAACGCTTGGTAAAAGATAGGCCCATAGTCTCGGAGTTTATCAAGATGTTATCAATCTATGCTTGGAAGGTTTGACTGCATTTTGACGTTACGTCATTTTGTTTGTAACATTAGAGATATTTACATAGTCGTAAAACTTGGGGAAAAAACATTAAAACATTCCAGATATAATTCCTCATCACAGGTACTTGGGACATGACCCCTTAGTATCCTTCGCCCATGCCCCTATCCTGTTTTTAAGTTTTATAGTTTTTATTCTTTTCTTCAAAACATTGTAACTTTTAGATAAAACAAGCAATATGGTCAAACAACGGACTCCATCCAAATGCAGTTAGGTAATTGTATATAGGCATATATCAGCATTTGGATGGAGTCTGCTGTTTGGCTGTCCCCTGATCTATCTTAAGATCACCATGCAGTTGAAGAAAAGAATTTAAGGGGTAATTAGCAAAGGATACAAAGTGGATGCTGTCCACAAGTACCTGTGACTCACCATGAGCGGTTCTCTGGTTTGAAGAATTGAATTTTTGAACGCCATACCCACAAAATAAACTTTACCTTGTTATGGGCTATGTTCCGTATGTGCATAATACCGTTTATGACATATTTATGTATCGCGCTTAATGAGATCAAAAGACTAAACCTTGATTTAAATAATTCAGGAAAACTTTCTCTTCGTCACGAATTACAATATCTTGTGGAAATGAAACACATTTTTTTGGGGGGTCTATAAGCCGAACATGGCGCTCAATCGATATTGCTTGTTTTAGTACTTTAAGTTAAGAGTCGTCATTAAATCTATTGTTGCTTGTTTAAGAAATATCTATTAATATATTGATGTATTCATTCGTGTATACAGCAAGGTTAGCATCTCTTTGGTGTTCTAGTAGAAGCGGGATCGGAATGTCCAGATTCGGATTCCCGGTACCCAGTCATGCCTATGATTAGTGACTTCCTTTGCATCGTCGTAAAACCACGATCCTGAATCACTATGCTCTTTCCTATCCGTGGTCTCATGCGACCGAAATCTCTCATATATATTTTTAGTATTTGTAAAGCCTCAACCAATGCGAATAAATGTTGCTCGCATTCGTCAACCAATCAGATCGATGATTATAAACAATTTCAGAATTGTATTGGATCAACACAGTCCCTTACACAGAGTTGTCAGTCCTTGCACTTCTCAACAATCTCTGTCAAAGTCTCGACTTTTGTCATTTTCTGGCAAAATAAATAAACATATTATAGATTTGATTTTGTTCTTTATAACGCATCGGTCTTTAGTGCTGACATAGAAAAAGATATTTGAGGCGAAAATAATGTTTAAAATGGATATAAATATAGGGACTACACTTTCCGAAAAATGTCCTTACTCTGTGTAATTTGGTTTTTATATACATTCTGTGGGTTACATGACCACGTGTTTTGGAACTTTTTTAGAAGTTGACAGAGATTGTTGAGGATTGCAAGGACCGACAACTCTGTGTAAGAGATTAGGATCAACAGACTTCCATTGCCGATCACAACTTCTATGCTTGGATAAATTAGACAACACCTACTCTTCATAAATATTCATAAGCTACGAGAGATTTCGGTTGCATGAGACCACGGGTAGGAAAGAGCACAGCAGCAATTCCGGACTGTGGTTTTACGACACGGTCCTTCGTCAAGCGTTTGATGCATACAAAATGAAAGTCACGAGATTTTTGGATGAAACATGTCACTTCAAGCTGACCATGGATACGGTAAAGAACCCTCACTGCATTGGCATTTAAAGGGATGTTAACTTTGTTTACCAAAAACAATTATTTCGATTTTTTTCTACTTTTGCTACTCGTACTTGCTGTACAATTGTAACAAATAAAAGCTATACACAGGACTAAAACAAATCTTATATTCCTATATATTATGTGAAAATATGGTCATGTCCAATATGGTACGTATATATACAAATAGTGAGGTTGAATTAATCAATTGCAAGTGAACAATTGCCATACTGGGTTTCTCAAGCAATTTTTACAAAATATATAGAAATTTAGGAACTTTTTTGCCTGTGTGTATCTCTTATAAGTAAGGAGGACAGAAATGCATTAGTCGCAAGTGTATGTAGCGTGTTAAGTATCCCCCTTACTTATGTATATAAAGAGAGAAAGGCACCCGACGCAGTTTTCCAGCAATTCTTCGATCACGTATTTTGCGCTTTAACACACATGAACATCAAGTGTAGTTAAATACTTCACAGAAATACCAATAAATAATCTAAACAATGCTTCAAACATAGGTTTATCGCCCAATCTTTCGACCCACTTTACCCACTTTTCCACTTTTAGTCTTGATAATGATAAGGGATAAAAAAAAGTCTGTGTTTGTTGTCAAGATCAGTTGAAAATTAGATATCAATCAATTATTCATATATTGTATCTTTCATTGTTTTGTAGAAAATCAGAAAACACAAGATCAAATAAAGAGGAAGTGAACGCTATCTGTTACATTTATATGAGAAAATAAATCATCTATACTACTAGGCTATATGGTTTTTTTTTTTTACATATTACATCGATATTGTTGTTATTGATGGGCCAAACATGGAGACGTAGAACCAGACACTTTGTCTGAATGGCTGAAAGCAATACGATGGTTGATAAAATCTCGTATTCGAAAACTTAAAGGGACTATAAAACACGTTATCCCTCTGTATTTAATGACCCAGAAGTAGTAACTGAACTGGATAGGTTACATGACCAATATGTACTGGTACCAGCAGACAAAGCCTCAAATAATATAGTTTTTATTTGTAAGGCACATTACTATAATTGTTTATTAGAAGAACTTGGGTTTAATAGGAATTATGGAAATCCTACATTCACACATAGGTCACTTTCAAAGGACGAGATCCTTCAAAACCACGTGTCCGTATTACGCTCATTGATATACCTACAACGGATACCGATTTCGAGCTACCACATTTATACTGGATACCTAAACTTCATAAAACCCCATATAAGTAAAAGATATATAGCAGGATCCAGCAAATGTTCTACCAAACCTTTATCTTTACTCCTTACCAAGATATTGACAGCCATTAAGGAGAAACTTCAACAATACTGTACAGTTGCTTATTCCAGAAGCGGTGTAAATGAGATGTGGATACTTAAAAATTCTAAACAGCTTTTAGAAAATTTGAAGGCACACAATTTTTCTCGAATTCACAGTATCAAAACTTATGACTTCTCTATTCTTTACACAACTATTCCACATAAAAATTAAAAGAAAGACTTTTCAGCATCATAGACAACTGCTTTTTCACTAAAGGTGGTACCCGAAAATTTAAATATCTAGTGATTGGCTATCAGGATACTTATTTCGTCAAACACCACTCTGATTCTACACATAAATATACTGAAGTTGATATAAAAACATGCTGGGATTTTTAATAGACAATATATTTGTAATGTTCGGAGACGTGGTCTTTCAACAAACTGTCGGCATTCCTATGGGAACCAATTGTGCTCCATTATTGGCCGACCTGTTCCTTTATTCATACGAAGCAGACTTCATTCAGAAACTGCTGAATCAAAAGAAGAAAAAGTTAGCGGTGTCCTTTAATTTGACATTTAGATATATCGACGACGTTTTGTCAATAATTAATGAAATTTTCATACATATGTCAATGCGATATATCCCAGCGAACTAGAAATTAAAGATACAACAGAATCAAGCACACACGCTTCACTGGCTCAGTCGGTAGCGCGCTCGACTCTGGATCGTGAGGTCGTGAGTTCGAGTCCCGCTGCCGACAGGTTGGTTTCCTGTCTTTCGGATGAGACAGTAAAAACTGGAGGTCCCGTGTCACAGTAAGTGTCGGCACGTTAAAGAACCCTCACTGCTCAATGGCCGTAAGTGCCGAGCATAGGCCAAAATTTGAAGCTCTTCACCGGCATTTTGTGACGTCTCCATATAAGTGAAATATTCTTGAGTGGGACGTTAAACAAACAAAACACACACGCTTCATACTTAGACATTTTACTTAATATAAACACAGACGGGAAATTAGCAACTAAGCTATACGATAAATGCGACGATTTTGGCTTTCCAATCGTAAATTTTCCACATTTTAGTAGTAATATCCCTCAGTCACCCGCATATGGAGTTTATATTTCACAAATGATCCGATATGCCAGGGCGTGCACAACATATGAAAATTTCATATACAGAGGTAAACTACTCACTGACAAATTATTGACACGGGGATATAAAAAACCGTGTTTAATGTCAACGTTCCGCAAATTTTACGGTCGGTATATTAGTCTTGTTTGCGACTACTCTGTTTCACTAAGTGAAATGTTTAGTTGCCTTTTCGTTGGCGGTTGTTGAGACGTCTGTACCAATTGTGACGAGGATACACTCCTCACTTGTTTCATTGGACTTGACTGTGGACTCACGGCGGGTGTGACCGTTCGACAGGGGATGCTTACTCCTCCATGGCACCTGATCCCACCTCTTGGTTTCCAGAGGTCCGTGTTTGTCCATTTTTACCGGATTTGTATCTATGTCCTGGACATTGTATTGATTTATACTTTTGTATCTGAAATTTTTATATGTTTAACATCCCACTCACTAATATGGAGTCGTCACCAAATGTGAGCGGTGAAGAGCTTCAAAGTTTGGCCTATGCTCGGCACTTACGGCAAACTGATCGGTGAGGGTTCTTTAACGTGCCGACACCTACTGTGACACGGGACCTCGGTTTTTACTGTCTCATCCGAAGGACAGGAATCCGACCTGCCGCAGACTGAACTCGAACTCACGACCTCAAGAGTCAAGCACGCAACCGACTGAGCTAAGTCGGTTCTGTTTCTTGTTGATATGTACATGTAGTAAAATGTATTGCAAAGAATATCTAAAACCCTCAAACCCTATCTTCAAGATTATTTTACATAAAAACAACAAAGAAACATACCGACATAAAAAAGATAAAACATCGGTTCTGTGTTACAAAGATAAAATACAAATCACATCACGCTTCCTACTTGCACATTTTACTAACTAGAGACAAAGACGGGTAATTCACAGTCAGGCCAGATACGAAAAACGATTTCGGCTTTCCAATCGTTTACTTTATACATACTAGGAATACCCCGCAATCACCAGCATATGGTGTCTCACAAGTATCTCACAAATGACCCGGTATGCCAGGGCGTGTTTAACATGGTTCCCAGGTGAGTTTGGAATATTCAGAGAAGACAGAGATGCCGATCCACCTGGAGGTGTCCTTATAGCAACCATACGCCCCATGGTGAGTTCAATCACCTTATTGGAAGATCAACTGAATTTCACAGTGTGAAAGTCAAACTGGCCATGGGAAACAGTGGTGATATCAGCAGACTACATACTACCTTACAGGCTGGGTGAAGTACAGGAGCCTTGATAAATAAAATCACAGCTGTCAGAGATAAAAACAAATCACCATATTTCCTGTTGGGCGGAGACTTCAACTTACCCGACATCCACTGGGTTTCAGGGAGATTGAATGGTTGTCGAGTACCAATGCGGGTAAACGAGGCCTTCAAATAGAGATTTATCTAGCTTTGGGGCAGATAATACGGTTACCTACCCGTAACAACAATACTAGAACCAAGAGGACAAACAACATCATGCATAAATCATACACATCAATTGACGCTCTGTGAGAGGATTTCAAAATATCAATCAGTTCAATCATAGAGGACAACATCCCTTTCAATGTCAGCAGAAGCGGATACTCGAATCATTGGATAACAACAAAGACCAAGCGATTGTTCAGAAGCCGTCAAAAGACAAAAAAGAAACCTTTTAAAAGCCCGCCCTGCCAACGTCACTAAGGACCGGGCAAGATGTCGTCAACTAAAGGCCACAGTCCAAAGAAAAGGCAGAAAGGCCCATGATCAGTTTATCGATGGCACAATCTGTGGGGACATGACCTCCAATACTAAGCGGTTCTAGTCGTACCTGAAAAGCAAACGACAAGACTCACAAGGAGCATCACCCCTCCGAAAACCTGACGGATTTTTTTTACAGTGACAACGAATCGAACGCTGAAATTTAAACCAACTGTTCCATTAATTGCACACATCGAAGTATAACAAAGGTTCCAGTCCATAACCAGATATTATGCAGTGCAACTTGTATATATAACAATCTCCTTAGGGACACAAGGAAATCGGTCTTTATGGGAGGTGGTCTTTATACAGAAGTTTATTTGTATACAAATGATACTATCAGGGACAGCAAAAAAAAAAAACGGTCTTTGTGACCAGGTGGTCTTTATACACAGGTGGTTGCTATAGCAGGTTTAACTGTATTAGAATCAGCAATACGTGCGTCCAGAAATTAGCGAGTAATATCAACTCGCAGAAGGCTACTTCCTTACCAACAGACAACAGCAAGTCTTACTACATGATCACCACTCAACCACAGCAGGTCAGAGACCAGACTCTTTGCAGACGACTCACCGTCGTACCGTCCAATCCAAACCAGAGAGGACACCATAGTTCTGCGACAGGAATTTGTTTTATATGTAAAAAAAATATTGAAGTACAACTATGTATCTTCATTGTAGAAATCTAAAACTGACAGGGTTTATACTATATGTAAGACGAGGAGCAATGGGAGAATGAGTGACAAATGGCATTCCATCCGGAAAAATGTGTCGTCACCCAGGTGCAAGAGCTAATTAGGACACTCACGAGTGGATTCCTCAGACGAAACCTAAGAGGATGCAAAACATCAGCACGTTCCCTGGTATATGAAGCACTAGTCCGTCCTACTGTAGAATATGCAATTCCATGTGGGACCAACATAATATTGGATAGATCAATCAGCTGGAAAAGTTTCAAAGACGACCTGCACGGATAGACAACCTGGAAGCATCACATAAATGGGCAGTACGGTGAACTGGGAACAACACAGGTGGAGAGATTTAAGATCCGCCTCCTCATGATTTATAAAATCCAGCACACCCACAACCTATATATATATATATAGAGAGAGAGAGAGAGAGAGAGAGAGAGAGAGAGAGAGAGAGAGAGAGTTTCAAAATACATGTCCCCACTTCAAATATCCATAGCTTTGACACAGACACATGATACTTTTAAAATAAATTGAAAGTTCATTAGAAAGAGAATTTAATTGAAAATTTATGATTAATTTAACACAAATCCTCTGAGGTCAGAACATCATTGACGATATAACATGATAAAGTAGCATTATTTGGATATACTACCAAAATGGATGACAAGAACTTTCATTTCGATTTTCTTAATTACGATTTTGGGTATACCCTTCATGCTCAAACTATCTTGATGACTTTAAACAGGCAATAATGATAAAATTGGAAAGATTTCATTGGAAACACATGAAAATTGTTACCCCAAACTTCCTGGACAGTTTACAGATAATGATGGAGAAAACTATCACCGGGGGAAAAAGTATACTTATCCGGAGAAAATGAAAAACGATAAGATGCTTCTGTTGGTAATAAGCACTGTATTGTATAGGTCGGTTAGGTGAATTCTGGATATCCAAAATTACACCCGTACACCCCGAAGCCTAAAATCAATTTACAAAACATATGTACAAAGATAAGAAGTACAAAAGAGTAAATGGAAATTACTCATTGAAATGACATTGAATGACGATTATCAAATTAATACAACAATGGAAATTAATTAGAGTCCAGATGTAAGTCTTTTGATTGTAAATAATTCCTGTGTTCCGAAATAATCTCGACATTAAATTTTGATGAGAAAGTAAATAACTAAAGTAGCAAATATAAGATAAAGTCGAATAAAAATAAAAAGTCCGAATTCAGTTGTTTATAACAAAATCTCTTTGTGATAAAAGGCTGGACAAAACTATAATGGTAGATAAAATGGTGGACATTTGGAATATGTAATGAAAACCGTTTAACTGATAAATTTCCAAAATGTTGATAATTAAGAATGTCGCTCACATAAATAATATCTAATGTGTATTGATTGAAAGAATTGTTATGTCGCTCACATAAATAATATCTAATGTGTATTCATTGAAAATTATATACCAATAGAATTGTTATGTCGCTCACATAAATAATATCTAATGTGTATTCATTGAAAATTATATACCAATAGAATTGTTATGAAATTCTATTATATATTCCCACAGTTTGACATGTAGCTTGTAACATATTTTATTGAACGGTAAAGTCAGGGACATGGTTTTTTAACACCCCGTTCCTTTGTATTTATATATCGTTGATAAAGAAATTTTAAAATTGAGTATCGGTAATTGGTTAATTTCATATATTCCGGCATAGAACTCATACTAAACACTACTTCACAGTACCTAAAGGAAAAGTATAAATATTTGCCACACTGAATAAAATTTATTAATAGGTTAGTGTAGTCAACGAAGACGGATTACACTTACAGCGAGGTCCGATTTATAATAGCGTTAGTCGGTTTAGCAAGCAATGTTCTTTTCCGATGTAAACGTTCACCTTTCTTTGTATTTGTGCCATCTTCACAATTGTTTGTACAAAGAAAGTAGGTATACCAGTTATCATTATATTTGTTTTATACAGAAATATCTTTATTTCAATTACATAAGTATTATTGTATCTTATGCGGAAAATTTTGCTCGTCAAAGTCAGCATGAAGATATGTTTCTCTGGTAGCCATTATTTGCTTGCATTATGTAACGGATAGGAACTCAGTATGATATTTTTAAACTATCGCAGCGTTATCTTTATGCAGTATGTTTTAATAGCATCCATTGAATAAAAAAACTTTACAAATACCATTTATCATTATTGATATAAATGTAACAGGGTTATCTTTGGTTCGATAATAAAGACAGACTCCTGCGTCTCGGGTTCGATTCTTTATTTCATTATATTCAATACTATTATGATTATGAACCCTGAAAAATTTATAATAACATTAATCAGTCATGCATAAATGTCAAATATATTTATACATTTCAGTCATGTTGACATGTGGATAAATACATGGTCAAATTGACAAAGCTGTTAAAATACAAGTAATAATAAATTGCCATACATTAAGAGTTATTTCCCTTATTAATGTTATTGTATTTATTATAAAAATATACATCATAGAATCCTTTATAGATGTTAGATATTTTTATCCAACACATGATTTTTACAAGAATAATATATCTATAATGTACTTATATTTATGACACAGTTTTATTTGATATGATAAGAAAAATATAGATTTATACCTGGTTGTGGACCAAGGCTCATTTGGCACAACCGCTACCAACACAATCTGTAGTCTCTATATATGTTAAGATCCTACGGATAAAAGATAAAATAAGGTAAGTATACACTCACACACTCATCACACATACGCGCTCAAATAAACACATGCATACAAATTAATGTTTCGTGATCGCAGAATTAATCATGATAAAATCAGAATGTTAGATCAGAGAAATATTAATAAGAATGATGAGTATAAAGAAAGTTAACTTACAGAATCTGATGTCGATTTTATATATGAATGTGTTGGTAAGATGGTGTGTGGCTGTGCGCCGTCCACTCATTTTCTCTCTTTTCGTATATCTGACCAAACTGACCAGGGGATGTGGCGGGAATAGTTCCAGCCAATGAATAAACGGATCATTGAACCAGAAGTGACCAATGGATAAAATTGTTATGTTTGGACTTACATTTGTAGAGATTAAATTAATAATGAACACATGTTTTGTTTACATTCGATAGATGGATTTTATTCGTATATACATATATTAAACATTAAAATATTACACTATCACATATGCCCCCTCCACAGGAAATGACGTCCTCGTCATTCCACTTTGGAGATTTTGTGGTCAAATAAATCCTTGACAATAATGTGCAATATGTACAAATTTCCATGTAGAAATATGATTATAATTGCAGCATCGCCATATTTCAATACAATACAATAGATCAGTTAACAGCAAAATCTGTACCATGATAATAGATTTACCAATAGACATACGATATTGGTTTTAATAAATATTCCAGATTTCCAAGATTTGGTTATTATGTTTGAAAAATTAAAAACAGTTTATATACAGCAATAAAAAATTCTATGTCATAGAAATTAAATTAATCATTTCTTGTTCATGTTTGAATTCATAATGGCCCTGCATACCATATTTACCAAAAACTGTCCACCTCTCACCCAGGTTGGTTCCCTTCTAGGTCTTGATGACCGATGAATGTATGATTTCTTTATTGGTTGTTTCCTTCCAGACCGGAGTATATCACTATGCAGAGGTTCATCTTCAGCCACATCCTCATCATCAATATCAACATACTGGTTATCATCGTTGTTTGTCTCATCCTGAATGTTCTCAACATTAGATTGGTCGTTATCATGTTCACCAGCTCTATTTCGCATTTCTTGTGAAGAATTTTCCACAAAACTAACGATATCTGGTGCGGAAACATTCGGTTCCTCTACGCTATTGGTAGAATGGTGACTGGAGGCATCCCTCTCTGTTTCCACAGTCTGCCCACTCCCGGAACTCTGATCGTCACCAGAATCACCGTGAGGGGTCTCTGTTCTCTGCCTAGGCGATCTCCTTAATATATATTTGTCTGATTCATCGTCTGAAGAATCAGTAGCATCCTCTCTCTGTGATATTTGTGATCTGCTATCTGTGGATACAGCAGTCTTTGATTTTCGTGGCGCTGGTGTAGGCTTATGTCTATCCTTCGAACATTTTGCCTCTTCAAAATTCAACTGGCCTTTAGGAAGTAATAGGTTCCTATGTAATGTTTGACTACGACCTCCGTTTTCCTTTTCACTATGTGGACAGGTACATCTAGATTAGGCTGGTTGACCTCGATGTAAGGGTCTTCCTCCCATCTGTTGGTGATCTTATGTTTGCCGTCGAATACAACCACTTTTACCAGTACCCTGTCACCAACTTCCACTCTACCCCCTCTGACTTTGACATAATAACTTAGCTTCTGACGATCTTGAGCTTTCTGAGTCGCTCGTGACGCTAATTCGTATGACTTTTGTAGTCTCTCTCGTAAATCTGAAATGTAGCTCGTCATCGACTTCCGGTTGTCATTAATTTCATCTAACCCAAACACAAGATCAACTGGGAGCCGGGGTTGTCTTCCAAACATAATGAAATATGGTGACTGACCAGTGGTGTCCTGTCTCAATGAATTATGTGAATGTCTGTTGCAACTTGCTAGTTTATCTTGGGAAATTGTGCTTTCAACTTCTCACTTTCAGTAATCATCACAACTCTAAATTTCTTGGTTTCAGTTGAATGAAAAATCATATAACATAATTTACTGTACAGATGTCAAATGTACATTAGTATAGACTTGCACACTAACGTTGAAACAAAGCCCTGTATATTACATTTAAATGGAACATATCAGAAATGTCTAGTCTAAGTAATCCTTTCAAATTAATTTTGTTATTGTTAAATTAATATAATATATATATAATTATTTTTTGTTTAAAAAATGAACAAGTTGCAATTTAAGGTGCCGATCTGGTTATTGAGGTGCCAATTTGGTAATAAGTGCTGATTCGGTAATTTGTCGTACCCTGTTTCCCGTTTTACACATGCAGGAAAGAGCATTCATCACAGAGCTGAAAGTGACTAATTGTTATCTTTTGTCTGTCGTCGTGTGTTGTGCATTGTTAACTTTTACACATTTTCGACTTCTTCTCAAAATCAGAGTGCCAATTTTAACCAATTTAGATACCGGTACATTAGATCCAAAAAGGATTACGCAAAGATGGTATGTCCAAATGGCTCAATAACTCAAAATTGATTGACTTTTTGTATACATACATGTACATGTATGTGCAAAGATATATGAAAAAGTTCTTAGGATTTTACTAAGGATCATTTCATTTTGACAAAATTCCATGGTCATATGGTCAAAGACCAAGGTCACAGGCTCCCTTGTAAACAGAAAATATAAGTTTTAATCAAACTGAAGACATATTTTACTTTTTCTCAGGAACCAGTCAGCCAATTTTAACCAAACTTGACAGGAAGTATCTCCATGTGAAACTGCACAAAGTTTGCTTACGGAAAGGGGGCTAGGACTAATAGGGGTCTTAAAAGGGGCAAAAAACACCAAATATTGGTAACCTTTGAAAATCTTTTTCTCATGAATCAATATTAATCAGATGATTTTAAAATTTTGTATGCATGATTGGTAAGTCAATATCTACAATGTCTGTGGATGAAAATGAAATATCTTTATAAACAAGCCACTAGGCAACAGTTTTACACAAATGGTACATATGTATCTTATGATAATTGTTTTGTAGGTAACAGTATCTGTTCTGCACAGAATGTGACAGATAATTCTCCAATGGATTGCTCAAGTGCATTTGAGGACCTGTTACACAGTCTATGTACCATACAGTAAATATGAGAAATTTTCAAAATCGAGACAGAATTATTGTAAGTGTGTGTATTAGCTCACCTGAACCAAAGGTTCAAGTGAGCTTTTCTGATTGCCTTTTGTCCGTCATCTGACTGTCCATAAACTTTTCCCATTTTCAACCCAGGGGTGGATCCAGGGTGGGGCAAAAGACGCCCCAGGGGATACCCTTCTTTAAAAATCTTCTCCTCCAGAACCACTGCATGAATTCAAAAGCTAACTGTATCTGAGTGATCTACATAGATGTATGATTCCTGTACATGTATGTACACTGTACTACAATGCTGCAGATAACTTTCTGAGCACTTGCATTCGGTATAATACTCATCATTTCCAAATCCAGTAGGTATTTTTACCCACAAAATTTCTATCAAGTGGGTATTTTCCAATTCTGTTGCCATATTACAATTGCCATTGATTTTACCATAGATGTTTTGTTGTTTATTAAATTACTAAATGTATGTACAATGTAAGTCCACAATTTAAACATCTGGGTTTGTGTGATCAGTTTAACTGCATTATCACTGCAGAGCTTTAACACACATTATGATCAAGATCCATTCAGAACAAGTGAACTCAAAATTTTACCTCTCAGCAGGTTTCAGATCCAATTGTGTTTAATTTCACACTTCAGTTTTGATTTGCATTAGGTATCTTACACATTGGATTTTAATTTGCTTGTGTATCCATTTATTTTTTATATATAAAACACTGAAATATTCAGCTTATCTGGAGCACTGCTGTATTAACTATTATAGTACACTGTACAGTGCAACCTGTCTGGAGAGGCCATTCTCATGAAAGGCCATCTGTCCTGAGAGACCAAATTCCAAAAACCATGCAGTTAAATAATCCTTTGAATAAAATGTCTTTTAAGAGACTACCTGTCTTGAGAGACCACATTTCAGTGGCAGATGGGGTGGTCTTTCAAGACAGGTTTTTCTGACGACTGTTCATGTATGACCAACGGGAATAATATCTTTGAAAGAGATAAAACATCATTTTTGTCACACCATGACATGAAAAATGGAGGACTCATAATACATGTATGAAAATTGTTAACAAATCACTTAACACTGTAGGCCTACCATTTCCAGTCTAAAATTGATTGTCTATTGTGATTTTCATCTGATTTCCCATAATGCAATACTCATCTATATACATGTTTGACAGAGTGTACCTAGAGTTTTCAAAATTTAATTATAAGGAATAACCTAGTACATGTACATGTAAGTGTATTGTATCTCTAGTGTTAATTTTCAGAATGGGGTAAGGTAGCTTAAAGTTCTGTCATATATCTTTATGTCAAATCCTATTTGGGGAGGGTTTACATGTTTTCTTTTTATTGATTATTATCCAACACAACTCCATTCATTCAATTTATTATGTTAAGTTTATTTCATCTGCAGTAATAACTGTAAGTTACATACATCTACATTATCATCATTCTGTACTGTACATTTCATCCGGACAAATAAATGTGTGTATCTAACTACATCTACATTATCATCATTCTGTACTGTACATTTCATCCGGACAAATAAATGTGTGTATCTAACTACATGTATACGTAATATATGTAATTAGTTGTAGACCTGTATGTGTTTTTACTTGAACATTATTTTTATTTTACAATTGTGTTGTTTACATGTACTTTCCAGCTGGACAGTCTGGTCAAAGATGGACAAGAGTATCTGTATGCTGTAGTGGACACAAACTCGGGCACACTTTACTTTCATGGTTCAGAGATTGGAAAAGCATATCTTAGGAACAAACTAGATTTCTTAAATCAGTTTTGGAGTTTTTGTATGAGTAAGTATTGTTCTTTGAGACTAAGATGCTTATTGGCATCAGGAAATTTATGGGAGATTCTGTGTATAGGCCTACACAGGTACCTATATATAAGACACATGTACATGTACATTTACATGTACAGTGCAACTTCCGAAAACTGATCACTTGTCGATACCGATCATGTTGCTGAAGTCTGGATTTTCCTCTATTATTTTGTAGTAAAAAAACTTCTAAAAACCTATCCCTCTAAATTCCAAACACCGGACAAA